>PVJI01000625.1:0-241013 GCA_004026765.1 Micronycteris hirsuta
GAGAGGAAAGGAGACAGTTACCTACAGGGGAATCCCCATAAGACTGTCAGCTGATTTCTCGAAGGAGACCTTGCAGGCAAGAAGGGGCTGGACAGAGGTGTTCCAAGTCATGAAAGGCAAGGACCTACATCCAAGAATACTCTATCCAGCAAAGATTTCATTTAGAATGGAAGGGCAGAGAAAGTGCTTTGCAGATAAGATCAAGTTCAAGAAGTTCATCACCACCCAGCCTTTATTGTACGAAATGTTGAAGGGAGTTATATGAGGTATGGAGGAATATCAACAGGGGAGTGGTAGGGGGAGAGGGTGGGTATGGGGCACAGAACAAGTAGCATAAATGGGAGGTAGACAACAGACAAGGGGAGGTTAGAACAGTATAGGAAGTACAGGAGCAGAAGAACTTATGTGTAGGACCTATGGACAACACTAAAGGGAGGGAAAAGGGGGGTAAGGGGGAGGGGAGAGTGAAGGGGGAAATGGGGCAACTGTAACAGCATAATCAATAAAATATAGTTAAAAAAAAAGAGTAAATAAAGAAAAAGTCCTACCAAGCAGAAATGATAAGAAAGGAAATTCTCAGTATGCTAGGTGTTTGGATGCAAAGGTAGCTGGGACAAGCTGTCAGTGCTTTTGGTCCCAAGAGAAGGAGCAGACCAAGAGAGGGCTAGAGTTATAGATACTGGATGAAAGAGGTGGTGTTTGAGCTGGGCTATGGAGGAAGGCACCTTCATGCTTCTGTTTTCAGAACTAAAAATTGCCCATAATGTGGTAGACGTTAAGGTCATGCAGGCTGGAGTCTGCATCCTTGCTTTTGGGGAAAAAGGGAGCTGATGAATGGCAAGCACTTAGCAGATGGCATGGCATTGGCTAGCTGTCGAGGAAATGTTACTTGTCTTTCCTTATCTCCTTACACTACAATCTTCTTTTTTCAGTTCCTGCTGCTGCAAAGTTTTCTTCTTATTTTCCCTGGGGAATCTAAACACTTCATATTGGCAGTATCATTGAGAGCCATGTGATTGAAGGGTTTGCCATTTTACTGGGAAGACTAGTTTAATGGTTGGCATAACGCTCGTTGCCTTGGTGTTATAAGCCAACAGACTTGAGGCTCTGAGATACCATCTGTTTCTAAAAGCTTTTTTTTTTTCTGGAATCTTCCCTGAGGCTATCATTTCTACTTAACTTCAGAGATTCATTTTTTTACCTATTAGTAGAAATATTGAGATATTACTGTTTTTTTTTGGGGGGGGGAATGGTAACTTGTAAAACTAAAGACAAAGAGAGGTAAGTGTAGGATAGAAACTGAAGCCTAGTGAGACAGGGTTGGATTGCTAAAGCACAGCTCTGAGAGCAGCTGTCCTCTGCTCTAAAACTACCGTGATGATCAGAGTGAAGTTCAGTGCAATTCCAGCAACATGTCCCGTGGTGTTTTGTACTTCTACACTTTTTGCTTTTGTCCAAATCATCACTTCAAGTGGTGCTTTCCTCCCGTTAAAATCAACTGGACAGAAAGATATTTAGGAACCATTTGATTGCAAGTAATAGAAAAACCAACTCAAAGACTTAAACATTAGTGGAATAGATTGGCTCATGTATTTAAGAAGCACAGAGGTATGGGAGAACTCAAGCTTGGGTTAAACCTGTGGCTCATCAATATCACAAATGGATGTTCTTTCTGTCTCTTTGATTTACCTTCAATGGAGCCCAATTTTATCTCCTTGAGTTTTCAGTATAGCTGATGGTATCCTCATGGGCTACATGCTTCCTTCTTCCCTTAGGGAGCAAAGTAATATTTTTATTCATTCACTTACGAACTAATTTCCAAGCTTCCTCTGATTAAACCTTTATAAATCAGTTGCCCACTCTGGATTACTCTGGCTAGTGTAATGGGTTGCACTGAATGCCTTAAGCCTGGATTATGTGCGCATTCCTGAATAAATCACAGAGACAAGTTGACTTAGGCCAGTCACCACCGCCCCCCCTTCCCCGCTGAGCCCAATCCCCACCTCACACTATACCTGAACTTCCTACTTTGAAATTCCCAGGTTGGAATTTCCAAGTCTGTAAGAAAGGCCCCAACAAAGTATGCGTGCTGAGGCTGCAGGCATCAATATATCTAAAACCATCAGCACTTAACAAATATTTATGGAGGACACACAATGCTCTAGATACACTCTTAGGCTTAAAGGAAGTCACCTTTAGTGAAGGGGAAGGACAAATACAGAACTCTTTGAACATGTGCTCAGTTGCTATGAGGATGACCAAAGAAGAGGATGGGACACGCACTCTGCAGTTTGGAGGTGGATGAGGTCAGAGAGGGCTTTCCAGGGGAGATGTTGCTGAACTGAGTCTTGAAGGGAAAATTGGATTTAATTAGGTGAGAATATAGAAAGAGGGGAAAGGAAAGGATGGTATGCCAGATAGAGAGCACGGTATGTGTGAAGGCGTGGTGATTTGGGGAATGCAGTGAGTTCAGTGTTGCACAGGGTCCAGAGCATGGAATCTGACATTGGAATGCCTGGTTCTACTACTTAGTGGCCCTGGGATGCGTAAGTTACTGACCACCCTGGACTTTAGTTTCCCTGTTACAGACTAGGTATAATAATACTAGTAACTACCTCATTAAGACTGTTGTGAGGACTAAATGAATTATTATGTGTGAAGTATTTGGATAATGTCCTACCATAGAAACGATTATTACCATGGCCAGGGCTGTGTGTATGCATGGGCACACATGCTTACTAGCTGGAAGAAGTGCAGTCTGGGAAGTGGATGGGAAACCTGTGGAAGTTTGATGCTATATATATATCATAGTCTTGCTTTGCTTTGCTTTTCAGCCCTGGCAGAAGTTCAAGGTCTGAGAACTATAAAGAATGTCATTGTTCTTTTCTAAATTGATGGTCTGGGCTGCTGAGTCAGGGATATATTGCATGATCACGTCAATGCTATAATCTTATCATTACTATAATCACTGCTGCTTAGCAATTTCATTAGCTCAAAAATGAGTCAGGATAGTTTGTGCTTGGATGTTTGTGCTGGGAGTCAGGCAGATCTGCCTGGTTTGACTCCTGCCTTGTCATGGGCCTTTGTCTTTGGGTTCTCACACCAACTCTGGGAGCTACTTCTTGTCACTCCCATTGTGCACGTGAGGAAGCTGAGACTTGGAGAAGCTAAGCCACCCACCTGCTGCCATACAGGTGACAGGGCTGCACTCCAACCCAGGACAATGGGAGCTAGGGCTTTTTGCTTCTGTGGCTTTAGTTTTTTCTTTTTATCTTTAAAATGGGATAATGTTCGTAACTACCTTCCTATTAATGTGAGGATAAAATCAGATAGTGCTTGTGAACCAATCAACATCATGACTGGCCCAGAGATAAATCTTTGATAAATCAGCTCTGATGATGATGATGATGGTGACAATGGTGATGGTGATGATGATGACATTTGCCTTTATCAGTATTTGATACAAATCATATTGACAAATGGGTATGAAAACAAATGTAGGGAGGGAGGACCATTCATTAAGACTACTATGATAAAAGTTCATGATAATTAATTCAGTTAAAAGTACATACCTCCAGCATTCACCATCCCTGTCCTGCTATATTTTTTCCCCAGAGAATTTCTCACCATCTAATATACTATATTTTATTTACTTGCCTTTTCATTTTTTTCATGTTTCCAACGTAAGCTTCATGAGGAAAGACATTATAGCCTCTTTTGTTCTTTATCATGTGTCCCCCCAAACCCAAAACAGTGCTTGGAAATAATAAGTGCTCAATCAGTATTTGCAGAGTGAGTGAATTAACTTGCAAATTAATCCATCAATTAATAATTAGAGAAATGACATTCCAGGTTCCTTCCAGTTCTGAGATCCTATGATTCTGTGGGTTTTCCTGTATTTCTCAATCATTTCTACTTTTGAAGGTTAGGGTAACGGGAAGGTTTCCATCTCAGTTATTTTGCTGGCAAGGTCATGGGTACTTCATGAATCTCGAGGCTTGTGTAGTCATTATTATGTAAACTTGGTCTAGAGCAGTATTCGCTGAGGGTCCATTTCTTCGGCTCAGGAATGGCGACTGTCACGTTTGGTTTTCCTCACCTGTGTGTCACACATTAATGTCGTATCCAAAAGCAGCAACATCATGTTTCCTCAGCATAATCTCCTGGAGGGAAATGGCACCTCGGTTCCTGCATTCTTCTGTCAGTGGGCCGGCAGTTGGGACGCCAGTCTTCTCACTTCCTCCTTCGATCTAGACAGAGTTCTTCTGAATCGTTTTTCATGTGGACTCCAGATCCTTCTCATCATGCTGTGTGGCTTCCCAGGATAATTCAGGTCACACCGGAGATGTTTTCTCAGCTGGATTTAGCAACTACCTTCCATTCTTAATGAATATCCTGCAGAAGAGGACTTAGTTTTTCATAAGCAAATGCAGATTCTTTTCATTACTTCCTGTCCTTCTGGCCACTTTTGATAAGACTTTGGTTGGGGGTGGCGCTCTTATTCTTCTTGGTGTTTCCAGAGCTCTGTGCTGCTCCCCACTCACACATCTCACTCTGCCCCCTCACGGCAATCCCATTCTACCCTTGGCTTCGACCACCAGCTCCGTGCTGATGACATCTCCACAGCCCAGCCTCTCTCGTGGGCTCCAGATCCTGGTTTTCATTGCAAGCTGGACATCTCCACCTGGAAGCCCCACAGTCTCAACACGCTCACAAGTCATCATCTGTGCCCTGAAGACTGCGTTCTTATCTCCGTGAATGGCAGCACCGTCCACCTAGTTGCAGAGGCCAGAAAACTGTGTGTCACCCATGAGTTTTCGCTCCTCCTCACTTCTTGCCCACTTCTTGGCTTCCAGTTGGACTTCTAGAGCTGTGCCTTCAGCATCCTGATGGTCCACACATCTAGCCAGCCCTCATTTGTATATCTTAGTAACAGGCCCTCATCACATCTTGAATGTATACTTTTAAACCTCTTTGCCTCCAGTCTTTAATTTCTCAAATTCAGTCATTGCACAGCAACAGAATGATTTTTCTAGAGTGCAGTTTCAGCCAGAACACTCCCCTGGTTCAAACTATCTGTGACTTCTGCAGGACCGAGACTAAGCTACTTTATCTGGCCCTGAGCTACCTCTCTGCCCTGTCTGCCACCATGACCCTTACTTTCCTCATCTACACATTACAAATGTGAATCCCTCTCTCACAGAGTCATAGTGAGGATCCAATGAGCTAATTCATGTAATATATGTCATATTTGCCAGCACAATGTCTGGTACACAGTAGGTGCTCAGTAAGTGTTCATTCTCTTCCTACCTTCTTTCTGAACCCAAAACCTGCCTTTCCTTTGCTGAAGCATAAGCTACACCACCGCCTTCCAACTCTGTGATGACAGATCATCAAGTAATTAGGGCAGCGAGCATTTGAAATTGTGTCAGCTCCCTAATGGTTCAGTTTCTAAGCGCCTGGCCTAGTACTGAGTAAGGCATGCGCTTCTCTCCCAGCTATTGTGCTTCCTGAGAACCCTGGCCCTCTACCTGGGATGGAGGGAAGGAAGGAAAAGGGAATTCCGGAGGTGCTGATGCTGTGGGCAAGGTCAGCAGTTTTCCGCCTCCGCACAGGAGGCTTTCAGGCGGGTACTTGGTCATGGAGGTTAATGAGAAGAGCATGTGTGTTCGAACCTGATGAGGTGGCTTTGAGCCCTAGCTCACACCCTGACCACTCCTGTGTATCTAGTACAAGCCCCTAACCTGTCTGAGCCTGTTTCCTCAGCTCCAAAATGGGCATAATACTGTTTATCTAACTGGGTTCTTAGAAAGATCAAATTAAATGATGGATAAATCACATAAGATGTAATTTCAAAATGGAGATACTAAATATTGGTATTAAGTTTGCTGTGCTGAATAGACAGGGACAGAAGGTGCCATTCTCAGAGCGGACTTTCTTTTCCACTTACTGTCTGGATGAACTGGGTGAACGTGTTGATGATCATCTCTGAGTCTTAACATATTTATTTTTAAAAACAGGGATAATTGCCCTTATGCTTCATAGGATAAGCTATGTATACGTTCTTGGTAAATTGTAAGGTACTAATGATAGTTATTATTATTGTTACTCATGCTGATAGTGGTGGATATAATTACCTATCTTTATTAAATCAGGACATGAGTATATTGTTCTTAGAGGATACTGCCCCATAGGAAGGTATAGGGAATCGACTTAACTCTCTTTATCTGTTTCCTCAAATATAAAGTTAAGAGGATGAGTTTGATGGGCACCTAAAACAGGGCCTGGCACACAGTAAGAGCACAGTAAATTGAAACAGAGCAAGTGCTTAATAAATACATGTTAGATAAATTAGCAAGTGCATGGAAAATGAAAGTTATTTCATGGGGTTGTTTTGAAGTCTATGTGAAATGAGCAAGTGCATTAGATACTCTGGAGTGGCGTGTGTGCAGGGGAATAGCATGATACAGCAGATCAGTTATATAGCATGCCTGGCCTTCTCCTGCCATTTCCACCAATGCAGGAATGTGCCCTTCTGATGCAGCACAGATGCACTCCCCACACCCAACCCTCTGGAGACAAGCCCCAGGCTGACTGTGGAGCCCAAGGAGACTGTGGTGTTGTGTGCAATACCAAGCAGAGTGATAGTAAAAAACACTTTGCCTTACTGTATTCCTACCCATTTCATACAGTCCAGTTAGGAAGGACATTGAATCCAAAATCAGAGATTTACGATGGTTTAACATACCATGTTCCTTTTGAGGTTCTAGAATGTTCAGCAATCTGTGAAGACATCTTTTTAAGCTTTGCTCTGTTTCTGATAAGTGGTAATTGAATGTCTCCTTTTTTTCTACATGCCGAATTAAAGAAATAAAATACCCCTGCACAGAATTGAGAAGCATTAGAGAATCTTATGACTCACAACTTACAGACACAAGGATGCTTAGATAGAGGCTTCTACCACAGCCTCCCACCCAGTCCTTCAACCTCACTCTTGGAAGGTCAAGCCTCTACGTGTACTTCCAGAGATGAGGTGCTGCTATTTTATTTGGCCCCTTATCTGCTGAGTCAGTATTGGCCTGCCCTGAATTTCACCTTCTTGATACTAGTTCTGCTCTGTGGCAGCTCACAGTAGAAACCGCATCCCTGTTTGTGGCGTCCAGACTTCAAATGTTTGAGAATTGTGCTCTTGGCCCATTGTCTTTTCTTATTCATGCTATGCCTGTCTTTAAATTCTTCTTGCTATATTCTTGTTTGTCGTAATAATATATAACATTTGCCAACATAAAGGTTAATAGGCACCAGACTCTCTCTTAAATGCTTTATGTATTTTTTTCATCCTCACCTGCAGCTCATGAGTATGAAATTCTCATTATCCAAGTTTTACAGATGAAGTGGTTGTGGCTGATCCCAACTAGTGAACAGCATGGCTGGGATCTGATTCTAGGGTATTGGCTGCAGAGTCTGCCAGACTCCTAACCCCTAGTCTGTAATTCCCCTTTTTTATAATGTTGCTAATAAAATACTGTTGATAGTATTATCAGAGGTGCCAATTATTGATGACTGCTAATTGCTGGAGTCTGCTAGGTATTTTATATACATTAGTTCTTACCCTCACAAGAACTATGCAAGGAAACCTCATTGTTTACCAGAAAGGCACCTGAGGTGTGAGAAGCCAGTAATTACTGTGATGTCCCTCTTCTGTTTTTTTGGCGAAGCACTCATTCAGGCTTGCATTCCCCAATATTAGATGAGTACCAGGCACGGTGCTAGGCACTGAGATGTACAATGTTAGACAAGACAGAGCCCTCTCCTCCTGGTATTTCCATTGGAGTATGAAAATAGGCACTAAACCTCTGCTTACACAATTGCTTATATCAGAAAGTTTACCTTGTGATGTTAATCACTCAAATAAGGAATTAACATTATATCTGTGCTATGGAGAAAAAATGAAGAATATATAGAGAGAGGATCCAAGATTGTGGGATGAGAAGGAATTAACTAGTCCAAGGGGGAGCAGAGGAGGAGAGGGAGCAGAGGGTGTTGCTTGGGCAAAGACCCCGAGGGGGTATTGGGATACAAGGGGAGTTACCTGTAGGGCAAGGCTGGAGAAACAGCCCCAGTAACCAGGCCCTGTGGAGAGCCAGGGGGGCCAGATGAGAAGTTTACCTTTTGAAATGGTGGTCTTGGAACCTGCCTCAGGAGGATCCCACCAACTTGTGACTGTGTCTACTGTTCCCTCTGAGCTGGAAGGAGACCACCTTGCTCCGCTCTAACCCTCTATGTCAACACTCTGTGCAGTGTCTTTATAGCACAGATCAGAGTCTATCATGAGCTGGATTTGTTTATTGCTTGTTTCCCCTCACACCCAGTTCCTTTTACTAAAATATAAGATTCTTTTTTTTTTTTAAAGATTTTATTTTTATTTATTTTTAGAGAGAGAGGTGAAGGGAGGGAGAAAGAGAGGGAGAGAAACAGCAATGTATGGTTGCCTCTCACATGGCCCTCATGGGGACCTGGCCTGCAACCCAGGCATGTGCCCTGACTGGGAATCGAACTGGGACCGCTTGGTTCCCAGCCCGTGCTCAATCCACTGAGTAAAATATAAGATTCTTGTCTGCCTTGAAGGCACTTAACAAGTCTTAGGTGAGTGAATCTAGTATAAATAATATCGTGGTTAAAAGTTCACTCAGGCCCTGGCTGGTGTGGCTCAGTTGGTTGGAACGTCATCTCATAAACTGAAAGGTTGTGGGTTTGATTCCCAGTCAGGGAACAAACCTACATTACAGGTTTGGTCCCTGGTCAGGGTGAGTGCAAGAGATGACCAATTCATGTCTGTCTCATGTCAATGTTTCTCTCCCCCATCTCTCACTCTCCTCCCTTCTCTCTGAGGTCAATATGCATGTCTTCATGTGAGGAGTAAAAAAAAAAAGTTCACTCAGCATTTGAAGCTAAACTTCCTGAGTTTAAATCCAGCCAGTGATCTTGCCCAAGCTTTTAAATGCTGACACCCACCAGTGGTTGGCCTACAGCAAGCATAGCACGGAGTAAGTGCTCAACAAATCTTAGCCATACAGAATCAATTCATTCACAGGGTTCTTGTGAAGATTAAATGAGAGAATGCATGCAAATTGCTTAGTTAGCACAGTGCCTACCTCAGAGTAAGCACTCAATATATTTATCTGTTCGCGTCGGCAATGGTCCAGGGTAAGTGACTGGAAAGCGAGTCTATGTCCTTAACCTCAGCGTCCCCTGCAGCTCCAGGCACTGCGCTGAGCAGACCAGAGGTGCAAAATACAGGATGGCCAGTTGATGAGCAGACCCCCTGTTTCAGCTCTCTTGGGCAGAGAATCAACGGCCGGCCTTTACTCTGAGTTTCCACACTGCCTGCCCAGCGCCAGCACTTCACACACATGCACTTCACAGAGGTGGCTTGAACCAAGCTTCAGTGTCATCTCAACTGCTCCAATGCTGTCACTCCCAGCCCAGCAGTTTGAGGAAGGCGCTTCCAGATCTGGGGGCTGGCACACTGCAGCCTCCAAACGTGTGCCATATTTTTTTGCCTTCCTCAGACAGATTGTGGGCTGCGTGTTCATTAATTAAGATGAGAGTAATTGGTCCCAGCAAATAGTCTGCACATCAGCTTGCAAATTGTGTGCACAACGAGGCCCCATGGTTCTTTCTCTCCCATCTCATATCCCTGTCGCTGGTTCTTTGGCTCCTGACTGTTTCCCCAAATCCCCAGGCCCTCGTTTTACTATAACAGTTGAAGAATAAAGGGAGAGTAGGATTCAAAATGGAATTTCCTCGGCTTATTGGAAGTCTTTTCATGCCCAGGGAGGAAAGAAATAATAAACCCCCTCATATGTGTGTAATACTTTCTGATTTCTAAAAAATGCCTTCCCTTATGCAAATTCATTTATTCTTCACTTCATCACTAGGAAGCAGCTATCATTATTGCTGAATGTGTGAAGAGCTCAGTCCATGGAGCTTAAGTCTTATCTTTTCCACTTAGGAGCTATGGGAAGAGCAACTTGCTTGGCCTTATCATGTGTCACGTTCTCAATGTCAAATCACGTAATAATTTAGGACCTGCTTCCCAGGATTAAATTATGGACTGTGTGAGATGCAGGGGAAGCACGGAGTTCACACAGGGGCTCTCATGGCTTTTATTGTAAAGACGGCCATTTTACAGATGGGCGCTAAGGACTCTGAGGTGTCCAGTTACTTGACCGAGATCTCTAGCTTGTAATGGGTTTGACAAAAGTTTAGGCTTCAAGTTCTCTGGCTCCTAAACAGACACTTAATACTAGCTTCCAGAGGCTGGGTGTGGGCGAAGTAGGGTCTGGGCTTACCCTGAACTTTGATGACAGTGCTTCTGGTCTACAGCATGCTCTCTGAGAGCTCCCCTGAAACATTTCCTCGGATTTTCCCCCATGATGGGATTAACTAGCGGCCATTGGAAAGGTCATTTTCCCCCCAGCACATGTTGAGATGACTTGTGCCCTACCCCAGATATTGTACCCCCAGACCATTGTCATGTGCTGTGATTTATAGCATTGCGACCCCAGGATGGCTGAAAGGCTCTGCTGCTTGCCTTACTTTCTGTAATTACTTTGTTCTTTTCTGTCCCTAAAACAACCTGTTTGCTTCCAAGAGAATGGGCCTCTTTTGACATTCTGGATCAAGGACTAGAGTCTTTCTTGGGCTGGGGACCAACCATGTTGTCCACCCCACTGTTAGACTGCCCAGCACAGCACCTATCACGTGGAAATCCCTCAGTCAGTACTCGTGGCATGGATGAAAGAACCAATCAGTGATCAAGGTTATTAGCTCATATGCTCAGATGTTGAACTCTGGCCTTCTCTAGACTATTTCAAATGCCCATTTCTTCCCACAAGCAGTTGGCTCCTTTTAGGTGTTGTCCTGACATTTCTTGCAAATGGCTCACCCAGATCCTGGTGAAGGTTCTTTTGGACTCATCCATGGGAGGGTGAGCATAATATATGATGGCTATTCATCTTGGGGTTGTAAGTAGCCAAGTAGCTCAAAGTAGAAAGCCACCAGGCTGCCCAGGCAGCCCTCTGTCATATGCCCCGCCTGACCAAGCAGGGCTGTGGTTCCTGACACCACAGTGTGTTGCTCTTGGTGCCTCAGTTTCCTAATCTGTCCTAAGGGGACAAGTTATCCCTGCTCTAGGTTACTGTGCTGTGTTGTGGTAAAGCTTGAACAAGGTGATGGCTCAGGAAGGAGTCTGAGAAGGACAGCTTATGCTACGGGAGACAAATTGTTATTGTAGGAGAAGTCGGCAGCTATATATAGGATATTTTAATATAGAAAATGTTTCTCTGGATGAAATGGGTTCTTATCCTGAGGACAAAAATCAGTTCAAGCCTAAGGCTACTCATTAAATCAGTAAAACGATTTTCCTTTTGTTGGCCTCAGTTTCCTTATTATTTGAAGTAGAAGTTAGATACAATGGTCTTTACATCTTTACTAGGGGCATGTAAAGATACTAAGTTTGGTTGATTTATACATAGTAAATTGGCTTTATGGAAGAGAGGTCTCTCTCTGTCTTTGGGAAAGAGCATCACATTTACTGATTCCAAACTGCTTTTTGTCAGGCGCTTAGCTCCCCTACTCCGTTAACTGTGACACAGCCCTGTGAAGCAGGCCTTGTTCTCCCCTGCTCCACTGAGGAGGAATCAGCCTCAGAGAAGGTGATGGGTTAAATTGCACCCCCCACCCCAAATTCATGAGTTGAAGTCCTAACATCTACTACCTCAGAATGTGACCTTCTTTGGGAATAGGGTCATTGCAGATGTAGTTAGTTAAGATGAAGTCATTGATATGGGTCCTAGTCCAATATGATTGGTGTCCTTATTTAAGAGGAAAATTTGGACAATGCAGATGCAGTCACATACACTCACACACAGACTGCCATATGAAGATGAAGGCAGAGATCACAGTGATGTTTCTACATGCCCAGAAATGCAAAAGATTGTCAGCTGACTAGGGGAGAGGCATGGAGGAAACTCACCCTCACGTCCCTTCTAATGAACCAACCCTGCAGACACCTGGATATAGGACTTGTAGCCTCCAGGCCCGTGCGACAATAAATACTGCCATTGAAGACAACCAGCTTTGGTACTGCTTTGTTATGGCAGCCCTAGGAAACTAATACAGAGATGCTGAAGGTTGCAGAGCTAGTTTCCAAATCAAGATCTGTTTTATTTCAAAGCCTGTGGACTTGTCCTTGCAAACACCCTCCGCAGACTGGACTCTCAAACCCATGCATGTGAGGGAATGGGGCCAGTGAGGATGTTCTGGACTTAATCTCAGACCCTGAGCATCCTCTTCCTGTAGCCACCGCTGGTCCTCTGCTCGGTCTAAGGAAAAGGATGGAGTCACTGGATCCACGGGTGCTTCCTTCTGCCTCTGCCTTCTTGCTGGCAGTGTTTGAGGAAGCACAATGCCCCTGGCTTGGCCGGCTTCCCTGAACAGTGGCCTCTCACAGTTAGAATGTGGCGCCCTTCTGCTGAAGAGCAAGATGCCCCATATTGGAATGTGATGTCACGGCAGGAGTGGATGTTCCAGCAAAGGTAATCAGGGAGAAGCTGCTTAGGCTAATGTTGCCTTATGTCTAATAGTCCATGCATGGCTCCTGGCTGGGGCAGCTGAGGATTGACAGTATACCCCTGGACTTTCGAGCACTTATGGAACCTGAGATGAGCTTTCTGTTGGCAGTCCAGAGCTAAATGGGCACTCGGGCAAGGGGCCTCCCGTTAGCCCCATAGCAGGTGGGGAGAGTGCAGAGGGGGACAGACTAGATTAGAAAGAGAAAAACAGTTATGTCTACCTCCTGTGAGTTTTCTTTACTACTTACTCGCACGGAACACCACTTCTGACACTTCTGATCAACAGACATGTCAGGTTCCACAGGTTAAGGGCTCGGCTGCACAAGGTCAGATTCCTGGTGTGGAAGAGGTTTCCCACACCAGGTGGTTTCCCACAACTTCTTTTCAACTTGGCTACAAATTCCAGGTTTCCATATGTATATATGTATGTGTGTATGTCTGTCTGTATGTATGTGTGTATATATATATATATGTGTGTATATATATACACATACACACATATATACACACATACATAGTCTGTCCAAAATAAGCCCAACCATTGTTAATATAATGAAAACAGTTTGCACGACATCTATGTAACCTGGCAGCCAAGCAGGTGGACTGGAATGCACATGCATGCACAGTGATGACTTCACTGTATTAGTCAGTGGGGGTGGTGGATGCTGTTGAGTGAGCATGTGCACTGTGTGGCCATTGCATTCCAAATGACTGAGCGAGTAGAGCAATGAACCGGCATCAAATTTTGCATTAAACTTGAACATTCCTCTGTAGAAACTATTCAGATGATTCAGAAGGTCACAGCTATGGGCAACTGGTGATTGGCACCTTCATCACGACAACATGCCTGCTCATGCATTTCATCTTGTGTAGACTTTTTGGTGAAGCATCAAATCACCCAGGTGACTCAGCCCCCTACAGCCCACATTTGGTGCCCTGCAACTTCTGGCTTTTCCCAAAACTCAAATCACCTTTGAAAGTGAAGAGATTTCAAACTATTGATGAGATTCAGGAAAACACAGAGGGGCAGGTGATAGCAATTGGGAGAACTGTGTGAGGTCCCAAGGTGCCTACTTTGAAGGGGACTGAGGTGTCATTGTCCTGTCTACAATGTTTCTTGTATCTTTCTTGTATCTTCTTCAATAAATATCTCTATTTTTCATATCACATGGTTGGATACCTTCTGGACAGATATACATACATATATGTGTGTGTGTGTGTATTTTTCCCCACCCCACCCCATGATCTCACAGACCCTCAGAAGGAAATCATCCCCACCAAGCACCTGCTGTTTCCACTAAACCCTTCCACCTGGAAGCTTTAACCAGTCCTTCTCTGCCCAGGGGAGGAAATGGGCTCAGAGAAGTGAGGTGGGTTTTCTAAGGTTACGCAGCAAGGAGCAGGAGACCTAGGATTGAAAACTGCTTCGTCTACAGGAGTCTCTATGCTTTTCTTCTCAGCGGCACAGACATAACACGGAGGAGCAGTGGGTGTGAGTCTGGCTCTCCGGCTGCTTCTCAGCTTACGGGCTTGGCAGAGGATGGAGACAGAACTCAGCATCCTGTGGGAGTTAGTTTGAACTTTGGTTTTCTTTCCAAATCCCAGACCTAACCATGTGCTTTAGCAGGTGAGCCCCTTACTGGCTAAGGGAAAAAGTCCAGACTCCCTAACCTGCACTCAGTCCCGCTCTTAGCTCCTTTCCCGCCCTTCCTCCTCCCTCCGCCGCTTCCCCCCATGGCAGAGTCCACTTCCCCTGAACTGTGCTATCCCCACTTCTTTGCCCAGGCTGTTCTTTGCCCTGGCTTGGTGTGATTTTCCCTGCACTGCGTAGAAGTCCGTCTCAGGTGTCCAAAATCCATCTTCCTTGTGCAGCTTTGCCAGACTCTCCTGGTAAGTTCTGTCCCAGTTCTCAGTGTGGTGATGGCAGCAGGCATAGCCCAGGGGCTGTGAGTGTGAGCTCTGCAGCCAGATGGCCTGGGATCAGAGCCTTCTCTCCTCCTAGCTGCGTAACCTTGGGGAAACTGCTTGACCTCACGTTACCTTTACTTTTTCAACTGTGAAATGGGAGTGGTGATGAGCATCTATTCCACTGGGTTATTGGAAGGATTAAAAATGACAGGCATATACAACTCTAATTGAAAAACAAAATTTTTCATTAAAAATTTAAATTAAATACATGGCAGGCTTATAAAAGTCTCCATTTAGTACATTGGGTTATTATTAATTTTTCCTTGCTTGAATGCCCTGTTAGAACATGTGCTCCTGAATGGCAAGAACTATGTGTTCTTTGCCTCTGTGCCTCCTATACTTTCTGACACAGGGCCTGGTGACTGTTTGATAAATATTTGTTGAACAAATAAATATATAAGTAAAAGGAGACAACCAGATGTCCAGTGATACTGCCATGTGCGTATCCAGCATCAACCAGGTGGTAACAACATTAATAAAAGAATTAGCTAATGTTTATTGAGTGGTTATTATGTGCCAGGCACTGTGTTAACTCCTTTACCTGTTAGCTCATTCAGTTGTCTTTATAACCCTCTGAAGTAGTTACAATCATTTTCATTGTCATTTTATGGATAAAAACTAAGCACCTGGGGTTTCACTGACTTCCCTGTGACTAAACAGCTAATGCGTCGCAGAGCAGGATTCATCCCGGGCTGCCCAGCTCTGGGATCCTGGCTCACAGCCACTCCATTGCACTGGTTCCAGGGGAGCAAAGGAGGATCCTGGGGCAGCAGCCTGTGCTGGGAGGCAGGTGGAGTGAGGGGGGCAGGTGGAGTGAGGGAGGCAGGGTGGGGCAGGGCTGTGTTTGGAGCAAGCAGGTGGCCTGGGCAAGTTCCTCACTTTTCTCTGCAAGTCAGTCTAATTGTCTTAAAGGAAATGAGATAGAGCCAAGGGCCATCAGGCAGCAGGTGCGGTCCTCCCTGAGCACTGGACGATGGATAAGAGGACTCCTTCCTTTTGTTTTGTATTGTGTTCCTAGTGTCTAGTGGAATGCTCGACACAGAGTATGTATTTAATATATGACAGCTGAGTGAATATGTGAGGATTCAGGAATTTCAAGATTCAGTAGCATGCACAGCTATCCAATTTCCATTTGTGTTACTGTAAACCACTTCTCATCTGTGTGCCAGAAAGCCCAGGTTAGGGGAGAGGTGCTTGGCCCATCTCTGCATGATGAGATTCTGCTTGTCTGAGAAGCCCGTCTCCCATTACCGTTCATGCAGCAGGCATTCCGACGGTTGCGCTTCTGGAGCTCTGGCGGGCGGCATTGCTGTGAATGATGAGGCCCATGCATGGTCTCAGCAGTGAGCAAATATTAACACTTTGAATCAATTGCTCCTTCTTGATGACTGGGAAAGCTGTTCAGAGGCCAGCGGAGAGTTATTGCGCCACACAACAGTCGAGCGTGGGTGATAGAGTAGGAGCGGGCAGCATAAATGAGTTTAGGGCAAAGATGGATTTGCACTTGGAAACTGAAATCATATGGTGGGCTTGCTGGTGGAATTGCAAAGTACACCTGGAAGAATGCCAAGAATAATGCAGATGGGCCGCTGGCTGTCTCAGCCCGTGCTTTCTGTCGTGGCCAACTGTAAAACGGGAAAATTAATAGTACCTACCTCATAGGCTAGTAAGGGGAAGCAAATGAGCTAATACAAATAAAGCACTTAGATCAGTGCTGAGTGTGTTGTAAGCACTCAATGAGCATTTCTAGGTACCATGAATAAAACTAAGACTAAGGGACTGGGTCATACTGTCCTCACAAACCTTAGAGTGTAGGAACAGCCAGGACATAACGGTTGTACAATGTGATGGGTACCATGACTGCACAAACGCAGGACAACTCAGGGAAGGGGTTTCCTTAAGCTGGACTGGGAGACTCAGGGGACACCTCGTGGATGAAGTGGCACAAAGGCAGACACAAGCAAGCAGGAGGTGGTCAAGCAGAGGACTGCAGGGAGGATGCTTCTAAGCAGAGGGAGCAAGCAGTGTATGCAAAGACCTGGAGGTAAGAGAGTGTGTCGTTGTAGGAACTCAGAATTCCACTTCGCAAAATACCACAAATGGAGTGGCTTAAAACACTAGAAATTTATTCTCTCATAGTTCTAGTGAAACCCAGGTGTTGATAGCATCGTGCTCTCCCTGAAGGTTTTAGGAAAGGGTCCTTACTTGGTTTTTCCTGGCTCTGGTGGTGGCCGCCAGTCCTTGGCTTTTTTGGCTTGTCGCTGCATCGCTCCAGTTCCTGCCTCGGTCTTCACAAGGCTGTCTTCCCTCTGTGTGTGTCTCTGTATTCTCCTCTTTCAAATCGCTGGACTAGGGCCCATCCTTATCCACCAGGACCTCATTTTAACTTAATGAATTTCATTTGCAAGGACCCTGTTTCCCAAAAAGGTCCCCTTCTGAGGTTCTGGATAGACATGAATTTTGAGGGCATACTCTTTAACCAGCACAGTGGGGGTAGCCAAGGGGGGTGGAAATGAATTAGAATAAAAAAGGGACAGGAGCCAGACTATGAAGTGATTAATAATAATAATAATAATAATAATAATAATAATAATAATAAAGCCTCACTCACGAATACAACAATGTGTCTGCCAAGTGCCCTGTAAAGCAGTTTACACATATAAAATGTAGACTCCCTTCGAAGGAGGGAGAATTAGGCTGACTGAGGCCAGAGGGAAAACTCAGAGCTCCGAGTTCATAAAACATATCATCAGTCAGGGGCCCGGCAGGAAACAGATGGCATGCTTGGCTTAGGATAGTTCAGGGAAGGTTAACGAAGGGACTGGTTCTGGAAGTATGATCAAGGTATAGGAAAATCACAAGAAATGGAACGGAGCACAGGGCTGTTACATGGGTCTGAAAGATGTAGATGACAGACAGGGACTAGAGTCCAGAACCATAACACTGTGTGAAGAAGGCCACCTGGAGAAGAGCTGTGACCTTTGACTAAGGGAGAGAGCCAGCCCAAGGTGACCACAGAGGGAGGGAGCCAGGAAAATGTACCCTGACTGGGTTCCTTCGCCCCTCTGGTCTCTCGTCAAGACTCTACTGGCCTAGCCCAGCTGGGAGCCAGAGGAAAAGAGTGCCCACTGGTGGAGTCCACGTGTATCAGCCTCATGGGGCACTGGGCCGGGTGGAGAGGGCTGGAGAGGCAGACAGACATCGTGCACTGGGACGTTGATGAAAATGCAGAGCTAGGAAATGGGCAAATTACAGTGTGATGAGAAAGATGATATAATCTAACATTAAAAATGAGCAAGGGATCTGGAGTGAGACAGACGTGCATTCAAATCACTAACTCACTCCATCTTCTAAGTAGCTGTGTGACTTCGGGCCCAGGCCCCGCCGCATGGGGTTTTTGAGATGATTATACACACCAGTGCAGCTGAAGTGCCTCGCAGTGCACGGGATGTTTAATAAATACTCAATTCGCATCCGTGACTATTGGTATTACTATGAGCAGCACTGAACAGCAGTCTTTTGCTTTGGGCCTCTTGAAGGCCTGTGGCAAGTCACTCCATACAGCACTAATGTATTGATTTATACACAGATCCATTGAACACGTACTTGTGAGCACCTACTGTGTGCCCTTCACCGGCTGACTTTGCAAACCAAAGAAACAAACTTCTCTTCCCACATGGAGCTTACATTCTGATGAGGAAAACAGACAATAAGCAAAGAAAATAAGGAAAAGAGGCTGTCAGAGAATGCTCAGTGCTGTGGACAGGAACAACGCAGAAAAGGGATGCAAGGGGTGCTTGGGATGGGGTTGCAATTGGAATAGGGTGGCAGGAAGGGTCCCTGAGACGGCGATGTTGCACAAAGATCTGAGCGCTGTTGAGGGAGGAAGCCGGAGGGCCGAGGGTGCCCAGCAGATGAATGGACAAGGGCAGCGGTGCCGAGGCTGGAACACTCTGGGGCATCTGAGAAGCAGCAAGGTCACGGAACTGTGGGAAGTGGGCGGGAGGAGGTCAGAGAGGTCACAGGAGCGAGACCCGCAGAGCCCGTGGTCTTGAAAGGACTGTGTTCCGCAGGACAAATCCTGCAACCCTGGACATCACCCATTAACACTCTCCCCCCATCTGTAAAATGGGGATCTTTCAGTGGTGGTAAGGGTCCAGTGAAAAGATAGGCTGTGATATTATATTGAAAATAATTGTTAGGCGAGATAATGTTTTCATTGCTTGGTGATCTTGCTTTAGGCCACCTGCCGCTGACTGCAGAGACTGACCCTGCCCTTGAGGCTGTGGCCGTGCTGGACCATTGCCTGACAGCAGGCTGCCATCTCTTTTACCCAGAAACTCATCTTCTTCCTTTGCCTCTTCAGCTGCGAGGCCTGGTTTTTAAAACAGCAGTTGCTTCCCCACTGTGTTTCATGCCCCAAACCTCCTCAGTGGAATTATAGACCAGTAATTCACGGAGGCCCGTTATTTATCCTATATGCAATAAAGACTTTCTGTAGGTTATAGGAAATAAATGTGCTTTTTACTGTCATCTGTGGTTATTATTAAACTTATCCCCTCGGTGGGGAAATATCCTTGTGGTATCAAGCAGTTTTATGTCCAGACGGCCAATGAACTGATAATGGGTTTTATGTCTGGCTTTAACCAGCATCATTGTAGGCAGCTATTCCTTCATTGCAGCCAGGACTTGTGGGGTTCTCAGGCCACAGTGTGTAAATACTTCTCATTAATATGGTGGTCTGCGCCTGAAAAGAGAGAAGCTGGTGTCCCCGTGCATAGAAGCTGTTGGAAGGATGGAATCTGTGAGGCTGTAATGCACTTGAAACCTGAACCAAGAATGAATGGCAAGAGATTATGAAAAAGGATGGAGTAGTAGAAAGGAACACTTTGCACTGGTAGAGTCTTTAAGTCATGAGTAATTTTTTAAATTATTTTTATTGTAGATACAGACCTGCTCAATTACTTCTCTTGGTAGGGGAATGGAAAGAGCCAAGACAACTAGAATTTGTTGATACTTATGCTGTGCACCAAGCACTTTACATATACCAAGTTTTTTGATCTACCAGAAAATCCTGGTGAAATTGACACTGTAACCCCCATTTTATAAATGATGTGGAAAGGAATCCAGGACTAAGAGACTTACAGTGGGTATATAACTGAGCCAGGGTTGAGACACGGGTAGCCACAGAGTCAGACAGACCAGCTTCTCATCCCAGAAAGCTGTGTAACGCTTAATGTCTTCCTCTGTAAGATTGGGACGGTAATGCCACACCCGTAGGTTTGTGGTGTAAAACACCAGCATGGTGCTGGTGTGTAGTTCGTGTCTGGCAAGAAGAAAGCCCTGACTTCTGGGTCCAGCTTTATTCTTCCTTGCCACCTTCTTTCTCTTTCTTCCCTTCGATATTTACATTTTAAATAAAAATAACCCACAGGCGACAGTGTGGGGCTGCGGTGTGGGCGAGATGGTGGGAGGTGGGAGCCAAAGCTCGGTGACATCAGTAGAAAGTCTGGATGACACTGTGGGAGTCTTGGGTTTCATTTAGAATCACAGTGTTGGGAGAGCTTGCAGAGTGATTTCATAGAGAATTATTGAACTGTAAATGTAGAAATTAGTTTTCTTTTTATCACAATTGCGAAAGGGAAGAGGAAAGTGAATCAATAGTCATTGGTACTTACCACGTGGCAGCTACTTGCATGTGTTATACTTACCATATTTTGAAGAGAATATAAGCTCCATGAGGGCTGGAATTTTGGTCTGTTTTTGTTTACCATCTTTGGCGCCTATGTCAGCATGTGGCAAGTAGGAGATATTCAGTAAATATTTGTGGAACGGATTGTGGCTATTTAAGTAACAGCATAGTACTAGGCCAAAACCTATCAGCCAAAGCCACTGAGCAACTCATGAAGATAAAGCAATCTGGTTGATTCTTTTTCTCTTATTTCCCTAAGTATTGCTTATACCAATGCCCTTCTCTCTGTTATAATATTGCATGTCACGTCTAAAACCCCATCACATTTCACCTTTATTCCTGCTGTAGCCTTTACTTTATTCTCCACACCACAGCTAGTCCTATGTCTTACTATGTATCCAGAAAGATTTTTTAAAAAACACAATAATGCCACTTTCCTGTTTAATATTCATCAATAGCTCCCTGCCTTCTGAATGCCGGCCTACATGATCACAAGAGCTTGCTGGGTCAGGCACACCAATCTCCGTAGCCCTGTGGGTCTCCTCTTTCTGTTCTGGACTGAACTAGTTTTAGGTCCTCAAATGAGCCATGCTCTTTCTTGCCTCAGGGCCTTTGCACATACTATTTCATCTGCTTAGAAATGCCCAATCCACCCTCCACACCTCTCCAACAATCCCTGTCTAGGGGATCTCTAGTCATTGTTATTGTCTCCATTTAATATCACTTCAAGGGGCCTCGCTTGAAATCCACCTCATTAAGTTCCCCCAATTTATGATTCCATAGTGCCCTGCATGTCCTCTTGTGAAATATTAATAATTTTAAGTACTTGTTTTCCCAATCAGACTTAAGGTCTCATGAAGAAAGAGATAGAATATATCTCGTTTACTCCTGTACATATTTTACCTCATGCAATACCTGGCATATAATATGTGTTCAATAAATATATATTGAATAGTTATCATTTGATATTAAAGTAACCTGCAAAGCAAGAGTCATTCTCATTTTCAGATAAGGAAGTTGAAGTCGAAAGAGATTGAATTTCAAACTCACGGTAACATAGTGAATAGCATATTTGAGTCAAATCCAAATCTGACTCCAAGATCCATGTTTTTTCTTTTATTCCAAAATGAATTGTTCCAGAAAACCGAACATTCTGCTTACTAGAAAGTGTCATATGTCATAGGCTTGGTACCAATTTACAAAGAATCAAAACACACCAGACACAATCAGTTCTGATGACTCAAAAGGCGCTGCAGAGCCTGTTGGAGTGGCTGCTGAATGCGCGTGATTGTCATTGGAAAGGAGAGTAAAATAGTGCAGGTTATTTATGTTTCTTTTTTTCTCTGTTCTAAATAAATCGTCTTTGACTACTAGACTTTCAACTCAGAGAGACGATCTGGTTTACTTCGTGGCCCGAGACCCTGTCAGGAGAATAGCTCATGTTTCTCACATATATGGAATGGCATGAGGCCTTCCATTCATTCTACCATGGCTTACGTCGACTCCATCCGCTTCACTATCTGTGTCTCAGATTTGGACACGTGATAACGGTTAGTAGGTCACCCAAGCCAAGGGCATCATCGCACCTGTCCCACCCATTCTGTGGGATGCCACTCATCGGTACATTCACCAGAGGGCAGCAGCAGCAGAAAAGGCCACCTCCCCCAGGCCACGCTCCACACCACACAGTCCCACGGGAGAGCCACGGGCCACACACGGAGCGCTTGACCTAGTACAAATGTTAAAACAATAATATTTGATTATATTTGGTTAAAGAACATATATTGTTTTAAAATTTTTACCTGTTTCTTTTTACTGAAACGTGGCTACTTGAAAATTTAGGATTACCCATGTGGCTCACATTCAGGGCCTGCATTATATTTCTATCGGATGACATTGCCAATGTAATTGATAGAATAAGAAAACAATTTGCAAAATTACTAAAATTAGAACACAGTTTCAGTCTATAAATATTTTACACAAATACTGTGATGTGGTAAGAATTAGAAGGAATTTGGAGCTTATCTAGAATGTCTTTATTTTGTAGCTCAAGAAACTGAGGTGCAGTGAGATGGAGCAACTTTGCCCAAGGTCAGTAAGTGAGTGGCAGAGCGGGGCTTTGAACCTAGGCCACCAATCAGTTTCCTCCATTCAATGAGCGGCCCGCAGAGAACAGGCACCATGGGACTCAGAACATACCTGTGGGAGCCTCCCACCTTTCCGTTTCCAGCACCAGTGCCTGGCATGTGGTGGGGACATTGTTTTTATTGAATACCTCCTTGGTCTGAGATGCTGTATAATGCTGCACAAAAGATACAAAGATAAGTAGCACTCAGGCTCTGTTTTCTAGAAATTTACACTATGGTAGAGAAGATACCAGATGCATAGTCACTAGTTAAAATAATAAAACAGAGGTACGGCAAAAAGCTGTTATTCAACCTCACTAGTAATTAAAAAATGCAAATAAAAACCATGATGTTTCATTGTTTACCTTATTCATATTCTTTCTAGTTTCAGAGGGATTTAAAGTAGTTCATAATCCTGCGTTTAAAAAAAATCAGTAGAAAATAGAATCAACAGAAAAACAGAACAGTATTCTTTCTGTGAGCATGGCCAGTGGGGGACAAGGCTTTAGCCTGAGCAGGTGGTTTGGACCATACTTTTCAGTTACGTGGTGTACTTTACCCCAGTTTGCTTGGCTTTAGAGAAATAAAAGTTAATTATATGCCATTGGATATTAGTATACATTGGGCAAAACATTTATCTTCATTTAGTTTAAGAAAATCCCAAATTCTCTGGCTTTCCTTCAGTATCAACATGAGAAAGTTCCTTTGGGGAAGAAACCAAGTCTTATTTTGAGCCCCTTGTCTTCCTTAGGATTTCCCACAGAATAAAGACGCAACTCCATAGAGTTTCGCTGAATACAGACAGGGGCCCACATTACACTGTATCAGTTATGGGTCCATGCACTTTACAAGCCGCTTTGTATATGAGCTCATTTACTAATCTCAAAATCCTGAAAATCTGAATCTCAATTTGCAAATAAGAAACAGAAGTTCCAAAGGTTAAGAAACATGGCTCAAATCCCTGTTTACCAGGTAAGAGAGCTGGGATTTGAACCCATAATGTATCTGGTTCTAAAACTTGCGTCCCTGTGTCATGTGAAGGAATAGAAGAATAAAGGGAGGAGCGAGAAAGAATGCTGGGAGCAAAAAAGAGAAAAGGGGAGAGAAGGATTCGAGAGAGGAGGGGAGCAAAACAAAGATGGGAGAACAGGAAGCGGTGCGTGAGTGTCAATTGAAAGACTTTGGCTCATAGTCTAAGAAGAAAGACAAAGGGAAGGGTCCGAGTTTCCCTGGAGAAAACGATTCCTGGCAGTTTTGAGAGAAATTTTCTAAAATGGCAGGGTAAGAACTCAGCCGCTCATGAAGGCTTGGCTGTCTGAGGTTCCCCCAGGATGGCCTTTTCTCCTGCCTCCTCATTGTGGTGGGAGCAATCTGCATGGCCAGTAATGAGGGAATCTTAATGGCTGCGGTCTCAGGAGTGGGTAATGGCCTTGCGCACGAGTCTCAGGTCACGGGTTCAGGCCTGGATGCTGTGGAGTGAGCCGTGGGGAGCTGCCAACTGTCCCCCTGGACTGACAGTCCATTAGCCCTTACCCCCTCAGCAGGGCGGTAATGAGAAGGTGAGGCCCACGCTGCAGCTCCCTGCCAGCAGATCATCAGGATGAGGGTGTGGCCGCCCCAGTGGCAAGCACGGCCGGCTTTGACCCTGAGGAGCCTCCTCTCCTCGCAGTTCTCTAGGTCTGCCTGCCAGGAGTTGGCTCCTCCCAAACTCTGCTCCTGACAAAAGTGCATGTAAATGACTGGGAAGCGATCGTTCTGGCTTTACATCTGAAACATCCTTTATAGTTTCCAATTGTCTGTGTCCATCTGTGAGACTGTTCTGCGTAGTGGGAAGAGAGCAAAGACTCTGGAGTCAGAGTTTTAATCTTAGCATCTTTCTCTATTAACGATGTGACCTTGGGCACATTACTTCACGCCTAGAATCTCGGTTCCTCACACGTCATGAGGAATAACAATACCAGTCTCATGGGCTTATTTGGGTTTTTGTTATTAATAATCATAGCTCACATGGAATTCTATGTGTTAGGATCTGTGCTAATGGCTTTATACATATTATTAATAATCTTCACAGCTCTGCATGTAGATATTGCTTTTATCCTTAACTTACAGCGGTGGAAACTGAGGCTGAGATTGAGTTAGAATTATACCCGCCAGAACCGGGACCTGAAGCCCAGCCTCTCTGACAAGATTTGTAACCTTAACCACTATGCTACTGAAATTATGGATTAAAACACCAAGAACGAGAGCCCGACAGAGGGTACATTGTCAATAATATTTGTTATTTTGTCCTCCCTTTTTTCTCTTTGACTAATATATCAGCTAGAACACAGTCGGAAAACAGAACTCTTTCTCGGTATTTCCAACAGAGGGAATTTAATACAGGAGCTGGTTGCATGGGTGCTGGAACAGCTGAGAAGTCAAAGGGGGACATTGAAGCAAACCAGACACTGGTGATGGGAGAAAGCCATTGTATCCTTTAGACTGGACGAAGGGCGAGAGAAGGCGGTACCACCAAATCCCAAAGACCAGGGTCACCTTCAGAATCTAGAAATTCAGAGAGAAGTTAGCCCTCCTGGAGATGTGATCCAAGGTCAGGAGAATTGGGGGTAGAAATACCCTGACTTCTTTTCTCCTCCTATCCTCCAGTCACCCCACAGTGCCTTAAATTGGTCACCCCTACTCAGAAACTACAGAGCAAAGATGCCTGGGAAATGTTTCCTGCATGCTTGACAAGGAAGGACAGAGAAGATTTACGAAATCAAATGGGCAGGTGCCTAGTGCATCTAACAACCTTATGAAATAGGTGGGTTGACATTATTCTATTTAACTCTGCCAGATGTTTGAACCATGGCACAATAATGACCCCATTTTACAGACCAGGAAAGTAAAGGCGAGGCATTAAGCAATGCCAGAGATCCAAAGAGGGAATGATTAATTGTATGGGATCCAAGACAAGCTTTAGAATGAGGGGGGCTTTGAGGATATCATGACTTCTGGATGAGTAGGGTTTCATCAGATGGCTCAGCTTAGAAGTACACTCCCAGCAGTGGGAGCAGGAGAGATGAAGACATGAATCCATACATTGGGTTTGGGCTGTGTAGTCTCTGGATTTCCTGCCATCTTTAAATGTTTTTGTCTTAACCTTCAATTTCCATTGGAAATTGAAGAGCTATGTAGTCCATAATGTTTTCATAGTACCTCAAGGGAAGCATTTTCAGTACTCAATCGTGTCTCCAGACCCCTGTTTACACTGGCTTTGTGAAACCCTTCCCGGTTGATGGAGAAATTGAGGACATAGATGTTGAAACTGTTGCTATGAAGATCTACCCAAAAGGGACAGAGAATTTTTGTTTCTCATTTGACCTCTTCCTGCCAATGTGCTAATACTAGCGGTTCCGTGATCCATTCCTTCTAGGGTCTGTTGTCAGGACGCTGGATGCACATATTTCCATTATACAGTCCTTTGCACCGAGTCTGATGCTGTTGGTGTTACACCTCACAGTTTAGCTGTAACCATGCAACACCCTCTGTCGGAATACAGGCCTCTAGTTTCTCCCGGTTCCAGTCATCACGCCCCACCCAGTGGATAGACTGCTTTCTTTGAAATGCAAATCTTATTGTAACAAGGCCTTCCTCATCCTCACTTAAAATCCCTCCCTCAGTGGTGCCTTCAAGATAAATCTAAGCTCTTTAGAATATCTTGGCTTCCCCTTAAATCTCCGAATTCCCCTTCCTTGAACTCTGATGTGCAGGTATATTGAATTCCTGACCACACTGTCTCATACTTCCGTGTGAGCAGACTTTGCACATGCTGTGCCCACAAAAATATTCTTTCCCAGCTTGTCACTGGCAATCCCACTGTTTCCAAGGGGATTCCTCCCTCCCACCGCCTTGTTTCTGCGTGTGTTTTCAACGTGCCACGCATCGCACACAGTGCCCGCACAGACCACCACTCAGTACGTGCAGCTGGGGTCTGTGCAACCTCCTGGAGCGTCCGACACACAGTAGAAGCTGGTAGCTACTAGCTATTGGGGGAGGGGGTGCTATTGCTTTGTTTTATCCATTTCTGCTTTCCTAGCACCTAATGCAATATGTGGCACCCGGTAGGTGTCAGATAAATGTTTATTGAATGAAGAATTGGAGATTTAAAAATAAAAGTGAAACAGAACATTGTAAAAGTCTTCTTAAATATGGTACTGTTAAAAGACAGTTCTTAATTCAGACCTGCCTCTGCACCCCAGGTAGGAGCATGCTTCCCGCAGAGTTGGGAAGAGGTGCGATGGTGCTTTTGTTGGAGGGACATACAGGAGCCAGCGTCTCCTCACACCTGGCCCTATCACAGCAGTCCGCCACCTTTGCTCCTCAGCCCAGCAGCCGCCTGGGACAGGGCCCCAGGTTCACCAGCAACCCGTCTTCCTCGGGCAGCGCTAACCTGACCCAGGACAAAAAATAAGAAAGAGCCTTGACAAATGACAGTGAATATTTGTGTTTCTACTATTTACCAACCATCCGAAGGTCCAGCCCTGTGGGCTTTTAAACTGCCTCAGCTGGGATATCATTGTGAGACACAAGCCCCTTTGATAGCAGAGGGGCCTGGCTGACCACCCAGCAGCCAGTCCTCAGCGCCCTCTTGCTCCTCTGTCTCCTTCTGGGAGTGGCTCACTGACCAGAGCCCCCTTGCCCCTCTAGCTCCGAGGCTGCTTCTGTGTAGAGTGCACCAGGGAGCCAGCCCACTAGAGGAAACCCAGCTGCCAGCCCCAGGGCGGCCACTGGAGTCCCTTCTTTGTGAGCAGTGTCAGGGGTCCGTGCTCTGCAGCCAAACTGCCTGGGCTGGAACCCACACTCTGCACCCCTCAGCGCCCCAGGTTCTGCAGCGGTAACATGGGGACGATCTAGAGGTAAGAGCAGCTTGGTTGTCAGGGTTCTAAATGCGTATATATAGGCGATATATTATATGCAGCTGTGCCTGATGTGTAATAAGCAGCACGTAAGTTGGGCTCCCATTAGCCATCCCACAAACAGATGCTGAGAGCCTGCTATACATATGACAAGTGTGCTACCTACCATGCAGGGAAACAGATGAAAAGATGGGCTTCCCTCTCCATAGTCTCAGCCTACACGGAGTGAGAGACCAGTGAGCAAATGGTGGCAGTGGAGTTTGATGACTCTAAACTGCAGGCTTGCAGAGGACCACCAAAGCAGAGCATCTGCCCAGAATCATCAGGGAGGTCACTGAATGCTTCACAGAGGAGAAGGCACTGGAGCTAATTCTTAAAGGGACCGCGGGAGTTTGGCAGGAGGATTCTTAGGAGAGAATATTCCAAATAGGCAGTAATGCATGTGCAAAGATTCAGGGCTAGGGCCCGGTGGAACTGTGATGTGTCACCTGTGCCTAGGGATGACAAAGCAGGAAGGGGGGCGGGTGTTACTGTCAGGCAAGGGCCAGTCCTTGGCCTCAGAAACAACTTTGAGGAGCTTGGACACAGTTTCTGTGGGAAATGAGGACTCTGTCAGAGAAAGAAGGGAGGATTGTGATGGATGTTTCTGGTTGTACTTTAAGCTATTATGTTTGTTTTTAAGAGAAAAAATGAATAAATCAAAAACAAAACTTTCATGAGATGGGTGTTAGACCTGAGTTTCAATACATTTAAGTGGAATATTGGTGCATGAGCTAATAATTCTCTCTGGGCATGCGGTATATTTTTAACTCTACGAGTCTTCTGACCAAGGCTCTCAGTCTGAAGGAAACTCATTTAGCCTGAAGGTTCTGCACCAATTACATAGTTTTATAAGGTCAAAATAAAACTTGGGAGTCATTTTATCTTCATCTGGACTTGTAGAAATTACACAATCCAGCTGTTTTAATGAGAAAAAGCACCAGGAAGGGAAAAGTGAAAATAGAAGTGTCAGCACCGTTGGCGATGTCTCCACATCCGGACGCGGGAGACAAGGCGGGGCTGGGCTGCGAAGCCCCTCGACGACCCTGCCTCCGTCTCCGAGCAAATCGCTGGAGCTTCGAGAGGAACGGACTTGAAACACAACATCCTTCCACCCTTATTAAGATTTAATCCTGCTTTCAACAGGATTGCAATTGTTATTAAATTAGATTTTTTTCCTTCTTTCTTAAACAGGATTTAACTTTTGCTTTCCTGACATCATAATCAACCTGGAACAGACACAAAGGGGAAATTGTGTGACCATTGGCAATATGGACCTATGCTTCACATGTAGCATGTGAAGTTATTAAAATGGAAATTAATTCTCTTTATTACAATCGTGCCCTATCAATTAATTTGGTTGGAGGTGCTTATGAATATGCAATTATTCCTGCTGCCTGCCTGCCCCTTATTCTCTGTGTGTGGAAAGCATGGTGAGGGGGTAGGTAGAATTTTGGCTAGTTTTTCTAACATGGTTCCTCTTTGCTGCCTAACAATACTGATGATAATGGTGATAACTAAGAGTTCCTGACTTCTTTCTGAGTGCCAAGCACTGCTCTAAGCACTTTACCTTCATGGCCTCATTTAATCCTCAGGATACGTTTTTGAGATGGGTATGTTTATTATCCCTGTATGAGGCAGAGGAAGATGAGGTGCATAGAGATGAAAGCAGCTTCCCGGGTCCCCCAGGCATTCCATTCCGTGCTCTTCACTACTGTGCTATCCTGCCTCTTAGAGGTTCCGGGGAAGGGACTGAGGCAGGGCATGAGTAGCTTGAGAGAGGATGTGGGGGATCTGGGGTGGGATAGAGGGCTCTAAGTAGGGGGCACGTGTTTTATAATATAGATTTTATTATTATTATGTGGCAAGGCCAAGAAATCAGGAGGAGACTGCCATCAATACTTTGTTACTCACATGTCCCAATGAGAGGACACACCATATCACAGGGGCCATATGGGAAGCTCCAGGCTTGGTCAGAAAGGGGAGTTGGGGGAGGGGAGAAAGCATGGGCAAGAGCCTTTATCGTGGTTTCCATGGGAAGGAAAGAGAGGTTTAGGAATGGCTACTTTAAGTTATTCCAGCAGGCTGTGGGGCGTAGAGGCTGTCCTTAGTTGTCTGGTCCCTGGCCGTGGGGTGATTAAGGCAGAGAGAGAGTGGCCTAGAGTATAAGAGGTTGGGGGCATAGGATCTTGATTGGCTGGGACCCCAGATGTTAAAGCATCAGAAACATGAAAAATAGAAGACGTGGTTAATAGAGCTCAGTGGGGGGCGCAGTGGGAGGCCCCCAGAGAGTGCCCGGGCTGGGAGGAGGGAGGCGAGGTAGGGAGACAGGTTGGCCAGTAAGAAAGGCCTGACTGCACAATAATCTTCGTGAGGCCTGGGCAGGGGCAGGGAATTGGAGACATGGAATTAAGCTTCAAAGTATCTTTAGGTCTTTTGATATTATCCATAATGCATATTTAACATCATGCGGGTATTAAACTTTAAGGTGGGGAGGAGGTTAGGTTCATCCTTTCAGCTTGACATTTCTGCCTTGGGAATGGAGATCCATCTGATCAAGCTTACGTACACAATCTACAGATGCTTTTGTTCATTGAATTTATTGGGGTTACACTGGTTAATACAATTAATTAGGTTTCAGGTATACAATCCTATAACACATCGTCTGTATATTCTCATTTTTATTCCCCACCCAAAGTCCAGTCTCCTCTCGTCACCATCTATCCCCCCTTCCCCTTTACTTCCTTCCCCCACCCCGCTTTCCCTCTGGTAATCGCCGTGCTGTTCTATATCTGTGTCTACAATTTTTGTTTTGCTTAATCCCTTCACCTCTCTCACCCAGCTCCCCAACCCCGCCCCGCCCCCACAGCTGTCCATCCGTTCTGTGTCTATGAGTCGGTTTCTGTTGTGTTTGTTTATTTTGTGCCTACAGACCCTGCTGAGACTCACTTTCCCAGGATGGAAGGCCCTGGTTCACACCCTATTTGTCAATGCTGGTTCCTCAGTAATGGCCCCTCAGGTTCAGTCTCTCTTTTCGTGCCATTTGCAACCTGTGTTTTTGGTAAGAGGGGGCCTGTGAACCCAGGCGAGAGGAAACCTGGGTGAGGGGATTGTGGTCATGGCTTCTGTGTTCATTGGTACTGATTCACACGGGGGAGGAGGGCCAGTAGCTGAAAAATCAAATCACCTTTTCAGCTGAAAGCCCTGAGGACCGGAAGGGCTCAGATCAGCTATGAAGTGATATCACCGAATTTCTTCTTTGGAATACAAAGCGATCGTTTCTGGGCTTCATGCTACTAGAACAATTGTAACCAAGAAACATTCGATCCTTTTCTCTGTGTATTTCTCTTCTGATTTTCCCATTTTTATTTTGGGATCTGGCACACTAGAACTAGAAACATTCCAGGATATTTAAGACAGAATACAATAGAAAACTTGTATTCGTTTTCTATTATTGCCTAGCAATCACTCCAAATTTTAATGTAACAACACTTAATATCTCACAATTTCTGTAGTTCAGGAATCTGAGGGTGGCTTAGTTGGGTTCTTTGAGTTCTGCGTTCTGGGCTCTGGCTCACGTTACAATATTATTCAGGCCTGCTGTCGCCCCAGGGTTGGACAGGGGCAGGATCTATTTGCAAGCGTATTCTGTGGTTATTGGCAGGGTTTATTTTCCGGCAGGCAATGGGGCTGAGGGCTCTGCTCCTCTGGCCTTTGTCTGGAGGCTGCCCCCAGTTCCTTACCATGTGGACCTCTTCCTAGGCAGTTCACAGATAAGGCAGCTAGCTGTATCAGAGCTAGTGGGCAAGAGAGCCAGAGAGAGTGAGTGACTGCCAGCTACACGAGGTCACATTTTTTTTGGAAATGAGTCATCAGAGCCACATTCTATCCCCTTTGTGGTATTTTTGTTTGTTAGAAGCAAGTTAGTAGGCCCAGGCCGCATTCAAGGGTAGGAATTCACACAGGGGCACAAGTACCGGGAGGCAGAGCTTGTAGTGGTCATTCAAGAATTTACACTGTCAGTGCTCCACCGGCCATTGCAGAGTCCTCACATTCTGCGCCATCCCCTGGACTTCACACCGCCATATGCGGGCTATAATTCAGGTGCCTGTGTGTCCCAGTTTGCCTGGAAGAGGCCCAGGCCTGAGTAGGATGTTGTGATTAAAGGGAAAAGAGTCACTCTAAACGTAAAATAACAATGCTGTGACTATAAAAATGTCAGTAGAAATCTTCTTCATTTTTATAAGGAAGAAATGGTTTGCTTAAGAAAATGTAACTTTGTCACTCTTAATTAATTTATTCAACAAATATTTATAGAGTGGCTTTCCAGACGCTGTGGCTACGAAGTAGAATAAAAATGTATTCCCTGCCCTTAAAGAAGTCAGCGGCACTGTGTAAGAATTATGAGCGAGGCCAACCCAAAATGTTGTGGGATAGGAGAGGGTGCCCCTTGGATTTTTCTGAAGGATGAATAGGCATCAGCTGGATGGAGGATGTTTAAATCAGGTTTCTGACAGGAAACAAAGGGCTCATTCATTCATTCAAAATCAGAGCATTTATTTGAAGAAGTATTTATTTCCAAAGGTGAGGGTGTACGGAAACTGGAATGAAGTGGGCATGTGGCATTCGGCTGATACCATCCAGGCCCCAGGAGATGAGAGGAGACTGCAGCTCCCAGAATCAGGAAAAGGGAAAAGCCCTGTAGCATTGGTCTCCTTGAGAAAGAAGAATCTTCTGTAGAGGGACACAGCCAGCTCTCATCAACCTTGTAGGAAAGAGTCAACAGAATAAACCCTCTGACCTCACTCCCTCTTTCCTGTCATCCTCTGCCAAACCCTGCCAGAAACCAGAGGACCTGGGACAGAGGCACTGTGGCCCAGATAGGTGAGCCTCCAGGGACACAGAGTGAAAAGGTTGAAGGTGGGGCAACTGGAAGCTGTCTGACACAATGGGATCGGCCAAACCCTCTCCAGAGAAAGGGACACCCGTGAGCTGGTGAGATGTAAGATGCCCTGACGACTGTGGACTGACAAATGTGACCTGAAACAAGAGGGAAGACGGAGATGAGGCCAAAGAAGCAGGCAAGGGGAAACCAGAAGAGTCGGTGTTTGCGTTGCCTGTCACTACCAGACCCAATCAGCAGACACAGGGATTGAATCTTTATGGTGCTTTATTCAGATGGCCAACGATCTGAGAAGAGGTGGGTTTGCACCCTAACAGACCACCTTACCTTTCCTTTCAAGTCAGCCTTTTTTATAAGGGAGCAAAAGTGTAGGTAAGGGGTCTGGAATTCCAGGGAAAAAGTGTAAGTGAGGGATTTGGAATTCAGGAAAGAGGTTAATCAGTTAAAAGCTGCAGTCCGAGATTTCCCTAGCATCTTTTCATCTGCTGACCAGTCATTTTCTTTATCTGTGTCCTGTGTCCTGGATGGTGGACTGTCTGCCCCGGGAGCTCAATGGCTGGGACCTTTATTGCTTATGGGCTCCAGGAGCCTATGGACTCCTGGAGTCAGAGTGGGCTGTACTACAGTTCCTGAAACAATAGCTTTTTGCATGCATTAACTACTAAGTTTATTAACTACTACCTGAAACTAAAATTTTCCAACTCTTGATTCCCTCATCAAAGGGTCGGATCATGAAATCTCTCTGGGCCTTTTGCAGCATTGTGCTAACTGACCCGGCCAAGTCCACACCCAGCCTGTGCTCAGATGGCACCTCTGTCACATACATCCGATGACATCATCCCCAGTTAAGCTATGCAAAAGAGCTTGACATCTACCTGAAGGTGGTAGAAGAATTTTTGACAGGACACAGTGTGTGATCCCTACGTTATATTCAGGGTGGCTGTGATGGGAAGGGTGGACTGAGTCGAAGGGGGCTGGTTCCAATTCCAGCTCCGCCCATACTGCCTTACTACTTTTCACAAGTCCTTTAAAATTTCTAGATTCTGGTTGGTAAGTGTAGCTGGCAACTCCTGTTATGTAAACATGAGGATTTGATGAGATAGGCATTTTAGAAAATACAAGATGATTGACATAAGGTATTAGTACACAGTTCAACAATTGATTTTAGCAGAATAGTAATGAGAAGAGAATTAGAACTTTAGACACCACCCACAGGCCAGCCATTGTACTTGCACATTTTACATGCAATACTCCACTTACTTCATGCAATAGCCCCTGAGATAGCTGCTATCTCATCTTACAGAAGAGGGAACAGAGGTCTATTTTGATTGCTACTTGCATCCACTATGCCTAGGGGATATGAAGGTAAGAAATAATCCTGGACTTTATTAGGGGAGATCATAGTTATGAACGCTTAGTCATGTAGATCTGTGCTCCTTACATTGTAACATGCACACGAGCCACCCATCTGGCATCTGGTTAAGATTCTGACTCACTAGTACTAGAGTTGGGCAAGAAATGTTGCCTTCCTAGCATTCCCCTAGGATATCCAAAATACATTGATGCTGCTGGTCCGTGGACAATATTTTGAGAAGCAGAGTTTAGAAAGTCAGATTCAGAGTTTAGATGGTCAGATTCCACACTTTTATCAGTGTTTGCAACCATGATACACTAAAGCAGAAGGAAGATCTTTTACAGCAATTGCAACTTTAGGAAGTGGGGGAACTACAAAGGGAAAACCATGTGCTCTAATATTTGCCTGAATAGCAGCTACTAAGGCCAGGCATTTTGCTTTAGAATTTAAACCTTCCCTTGTTTGGGCTGAGCAGGATATTGTGGGTTTTTTTTTTTTTTTTTGCCCCTTGGATATATCCCATTATGAGCGTTGATCAAAGAAAACCTTTCCCTTTGAGGCTTAGGGCACATGTTAATGGCTTTGTTACTGGCATGTATCTGCATATATTTGCAAAGCAATTCAGCTGCTTCTAGGGGCAGGCAGGGTAGGGGCTGGTGACTGAGCCTGGAATTTAAGCACCTCTGAAAAGCGTGGTCCTTAGCATTTCGACTTAAAGGAAATCCAGCAGCAGAGACCGGGTGAAGTCCTGGTGATGAGGGAACTAAGAGCTGAGTTTCCCACTGCTGAGTATTCACAGCTGTTCACTGGAGATCTTTGCCAGGGGGAGTTTTCCCACTCCGGTCCTGCCACCCCTTTCCCCATCCACTTTGCTCATTGCTGCCCAAGTCTCTTCATAAAGCATTCCTCCCAATGGGTCACTCTCCCACTGAAAGGCTTCCCAGTGTTCCCCTTTCTCTATGGGAGCAAACAAATCTTGATAGGACATCCAAATCGCTCCCTAAGTAATCAAGCCCCAGGTATGGTGCCAGCCTCACCTCTACTCCCTCCCTTAGAACTCCATGCTCTGGCCAAATTGAAACATTTCTTGTTTTGTCTAAGCCTTCGAAACTTCGCTTGTGTCATTACTTCCGTGAGATGCCTTCTCCTCACTTTCCTCGCTTATGTTCACATTCTGTCTATCCTTCAAACTCCAGCTCAAATCCTAGCATTTTATTCTCCACTGTCTTGTTGCATGGATTCTCTATTTGTTTATGTAGTAGAACTGTCACAGGTCAGTGCATGTCTTCAAGGGCTGTCCAGGCCTAGTCATATAAGGGGGGAACTCCCCCCCCAAATGGAATTTATTTATGCAAAATAGTGTATTCTTACATGTTTAAACTTCAGTCACCTTCAAAGTACTCTCCATTTGATGCAATACGCCTGTTGCGACATTTTTCAACTGCTCAAAACAATTTTTGAACTCATGGATTTTGACGCCTTTTAGTGCTTTTGCCATTTTTTGTTTCACCTCTTCCACATCAGCATAACATTTCCCTTTGAGGACATTTTTCATCCAGAAAATAAAAGAAGTGTCACTCAGGGTGAGATTGGATGAGTAGGGAGGGTGGGGCATGGCGGTCATGCTGTTTTTGGTCAAAAACTGCTCAGTACTCAGCCCAGTGTGGGCAGGTGCGCTCGTAAATCACCCATCATGAAATGGGCAAACATGAAAGAGTCTTCAAAAAAAAATTCACTGAAGCCAAACGCAGCCTCTCACAACAACACCAGCTGCTACACTGATTCAGATGAGTCCCTGAACACTCACCTAGCGGGGGAAGCCTGTACTACAAGGAGCCCACTCTCCAGAAGATAATTCCCTTTTGAGAATTATATATATATATATATAAATAAAATGAGTTCTTAAAAAAGCTTTGAATGACTGCATGAATAAATGAATGAAAGATAAGACAGATGGCTTCTGGACTGTGATTTTATGGCAACATATTTTTCCCGTGTACTCATTCTTTTAATACATATTTATCGAGCTCCCGCTCTGTTGCAGGCACAGGGTTCTGGCAGTACAAAGGTGAGTGAGCCCTGGCCTCCCAGGGGCTCTTCTGGGGGTAGGGCCATCCCATGCTCTTTGTTTAATTAAGTTGGCTACACTCCAACTAGTTGCTTAATAATAAATGATTTGAAAAATCTGAAAACATCTGATATTTTTACAGATCAGTGACCTGTTAGATGAACAAGCTAAATCTTGTTTAATCCGTGCTTCTGTTCATCAAAGCAGTCTTTGGGTGTGGAGTGTGACAGCAAATTGGATTGTCCTTTCATTGTGCTGTTTGCCTCCCATCTTAAAAATAAAGATAGTATATATTTGTGGTAAAAACCTCAGAGATAGTAAAAATGAAGAAAAAACACTCAATTTCACAAAACAACGATTGTTGACCTTTGGCATATCGCCCTTCCATATTTTGTTTCTGTTTTCAGAAATATACACACAAACACAGTTTGAACCATATTTTGTTCTTCTTAAACCTCACCTGAGGATATGTTCATTGATTTTAGAAAGAGAAAGAGAGAGAAAGAGAGAGAAAAACATCGATCAGTTGCTTCCGGTAGACTCCCTGACTGGGAATCGTACCCACAACCTTTTGGTGGGTTGGACAATGTCCGACCAACTCAGCCGCCTGGCTGGTGCTTGAACCATACTTTTTGTATCCTGGTTTGACATTTTTTAACTCACTATTGCACTTTTAGTATTTTTCCATGTTAAAAATTCTTAAAAATAATTTTTAATTACATTGACATTTTATTGTATGGATATAATTTTTAAAGCAATTCTCCATTATTTTAAAAATTGCACACAACTGTACTGTGCATCAGCATTTTTATGTACCAATATTTTTCCTGATCTTATCATTTTATTATCAGTCTTGAAGTGGAATTAGTGAGTTAAAGGATGTGAAGATTTTTGAGTCCTTTCTTTTTCTCTTTAGTGATTATATTAGAGATGGTTAAATCTTCCAAGCTTATTTGGATGAGTCCGGCCTCCATTATTAAATACCCTTCCGTAATTAACACAGAGCCCGTGGGCTCCAAGCCCCCTCCCTCATTAAGTCACAGCAAGTAGCTTCGAAACTGTTTTTGAGACAATACTGCCATTTATCAATATCCGCATTGCTGGCTAATGCTGCTGTTGTTGATTTTCTCGCGGATGGTGGATTTTTGTGATAGCAACTGTAAGTGGACTTGACATCAGATACACTGTTTTTAGTGCATCCAACACTTATTTTGATCTTTCAACTAAAATATACTGTACTTCTTTTGCTGTCAGCACCCAAGAAGAGTAATCCCACTGAGGCTGTGTTGAATTAAATTGAATCTCCAGCTTCTCATTGCTAGCTGGGATGAGGACTGCCCAGCCAAGGATGTCTCAAGGTCCTGGTTCTCATCTTGGTTCAGTATTCATGCAGTTTTATAGAGTATAACTACTGTGAAAAACAAGAATTGACCATATCTATTTTATGGGTTGCTGTGTGTAAGATATCTAGAGTGGGCATGATTGTTATTGTGACTCAGAGAAGTTAAACACATTGTTAGAGACTCAGAGAAGTTCCATAAATTGCTGAAAGTCATATAACTGAGAAGAAGAGCAAAGATAATTCAGGTCTTTCTGTTTCCAGAGCCCCCTCTCAATCTTGACCTTGGAGAGTCGCAGACTCTGGGGGATTTCATAGCTGGGTAAAACAACCGACAGCAACCACAAAACAGGGGAGAGAGACATGGAGTTGTCGAGTTTCATGTACCCGGGCAAGGACAGTAAAGGACAAAAGTCAGTATTGACTATCATCATTATTTTATCAGGAAAGTAATCTTAATATCATAAAAGCATGAAGAACTTAACCTCAGATTTTTAAAAATCCAACCCATTCAACTTTTTGAAAACCTGACAACATTGTCTTTCTTTTTCTCATTTCACCCAGAACAGGGCTGTGTTTGCCATAGATAAGTAGCTGTTGGCAGCCACAGCTCTGTATGTTAGTCTAAGTTATGTCCCCTGATGCGGGCCTCAGCTTTGTCATACATCCAGGGCAGAGGATTGGATCAAGTGGCATCTAAGATCACTTTCAAATTCCAAGGATGGTTTTAGAGTTTGGCCCATGTCTCCTTCCAGCCCAGAGACAGAGAGGAGGCCAGCCTCCTGTGCATTAGCTGTCAAGTCAGCAGCTGCTGATCTCTCAGTCTTGCCCTTGACAGAAGCAGGCACCTTGCAATTGACCTCCAGGAGAAGAATGAATGCTTAGTGGTGGCAAATAAGTTGCTTTAACTATTGGGAAACAGAGCACACACATAAATCTCCTGTGGATCTATATTCCTTAAGGAAATTCATCAGGGAAGAGAGGCAACTCATGGAAGACAGGACATAACTCTGCGTCTGCCCCCACCCCCACCCTCCTGCACCCTGCCCCAGGTAGATACCCTTTAGAAATGGAAAGGGCCCATGAGATAAGTTAGCTTGAGGACCCTCCCACTTTTCACTCACCCATGACACAGGAATCTTCCATTGTCTTGGCCTGGGCTCACTTGCTAACACATAGATAAATTAATAAGCATAAGAATAATAAGGAAGAGCTAGTAACAAGTACAGGTTTTTAAGGTGAATATGATACATTTGGAAGAGGTGCTAAATTCTTAGTATACTTAACCTTCATAGCTTTTTGAGGTCCTGCCATCACCATCCCCACTCACAGATGAAGAAAGGGAGAACCTGAAAGGAGAAGTAACTTGACCTATCCTATCACTAGAAAGTATTGTAGGAGAGGTATGAATTGAGCCCAGTTGTGTCTCTCCAAAGCTCCTGCTTCTAACCAATACACTGTGCTGCCAGGTCTACACCATGTGCCCTGTTTCTTATCATTTTCAAATTTTGCATTTAAATATTCAGCTTTTTCATGTCTCCCTTTCGGTAACCATGTAGGAAAATAGCCTGATCCAGAGCTTTGGGCATGTCTCTGCTTTCAAGAGTCTCCCATTCTATGAGGGGTACGTGCAGACAAGTGGCAATGATATAAAGCAGTCTGTAAGAGAGGCATTAGTGAGGTTGCATGAGTAATAAGGCCCTTGAGCTCACACTTGGAGGGTGAGTGTGAGGCTTGGGTAGAAGTGAGAACAGGAACGATGCATGATGTGAGAAAGGGACCCATGCAATCTTTGTGGGGGTTGAACCATGAGGTGTATGTGAGTGGCTGTGGTGCAAGATGACACTGCAGCTATCAAGGGTCATATTTTGGAGGCACTTGAGTGCCATACAAAGGAGATTGGATTGTATAAATTAAGTAGGGCGATCTGAGAAGATGGCGGGTTCACACCCTAACAGACCATCTTGTCTTCTCTTTCCAGACCAGACTTTTTATAACAGGGAATAAACAAGGCGCGGAGAGGGCTTTGAAATTCAGATAGGATTAGGTGTAAGAAGCTGCAACATTCCTGTCCTGGGCAGTTAGCTGGTCATCTGTCTTTCTCTGGAACACAAAGGTCAGGATGCCTCCCTCTTGTCCCCAGGCAGTCATCTTTAGCAGTGCCCCAGGAGGTCAACTGTTCTCCCAGGAGCCAGGGTGGGCTTTATCTGTAGTTTCTGAAACAAAAGCTTTAACATAGGCCGTGCGGCATTGGTGGTATAGTGGTGAGCATAGCTGCCTTCCAAAAGCTTTAACATATGCATTACTTGCTAGGCTTATAACTTTGTACCTTAAACTAAAATTTTCCAACTCTTGAGTCCCCTATCAACCCTGCAGGTGTTTGGACATAAGTGGAACCTTATCAGAGATGAATCCAGCATAAATATATCCAAGATTTATGATCCTAGGCCTTATATGATATCTCTCTAGATCATCTGCATTTAACAGAAGAAACCAAATCTGTGACCCGGAGGTGATGCAATTTCAGACTCCAGGGCAGATGCCTGGTTCCTAGTTCCCTCAATCGGACCACTTAGGTGGGTCGTTCTGAAGGGTTAGAGAGCTGAGGTGCAGGGAAGATCATTAACACCCAGATCCCTGGGCTCTGCCCTCTCATGGTCCTGATTCAGAGGATCTGGCCTTGGGCCTGGGAATCCATGTCTTTACAGCTGGGGAGCTGATTCTGATGACCACTGATTTATACAACTACTTCTCATAGACACACCGAAAGTACTTCCAGCAAAGGGAGAAATTTTATTTAAAGAGGACTATCTCTGCAGCCCCCAGAAAGGTTTTATTTCTATCGATGTGCATTCGTCGGGGTTCTCCAGAGAAACAAAGCCAATAGAATACATGCACACACCCTATTGGTTTTGTGTTTATATATGTCTATATTTTATTTTTATACATATTTACATGTAACTATATGTTTTTACATTCATATTACATAAAGAGATTTATTATAAATTTTGGCTTACACAATCATGGAAGCTGATGAGACTTAAGATCTGCAGCAGGCAAGCCGGAGACCCAGGAGAACCAACAGTGGAGTTCCAGACCAAAAGGTGGCAGACATCAGCCCCAGAAAGATGCTTTAGTTTCAGTCTGAAGGCAGGGGGAAAAACCACATCCAAGCTAAATTCAGTCACGCGAAAAGAAAGCCTCTCTCACGCAGCCTTTCTGTTCTACTCAGGTCTGCCAACTGATTGGATGAGGCCCACCCATATTACAGAGGGCAAAACCTGTTCTATTCAGTCCACCAATTTGAATGTTAATTTCACAATGAAATACCCTCATAGACACACCCAATGTAGATGTGTATAGAAATATCTAATTGCACACGACACAAAGAGGTAAGCTCACCTGTCCAGGCACACAGAGTAAGTGGCAGGGCCAACTCAAACCCAGGGCTTCTTTTAGGATGTTCCCACGGTATGACACTGATTCGTGGCATATTTATTCCTGGCACAGGCATGCGGGCCTTCACGATGTCTTCCCCTGACTGTCAGCAATTTTCTGATCTTCTGACTACAACTATTGGTGTCTCCACATAGAGGAGAGGCACAAATTGACAAGCAAAAACCAAGAGATACACTTGTACTTAATGCTACTAACAGGCAGCATAATTACAAGTGCTGAGAGTGTTGCTTGACAAACAAATAGAAAACTCTCGTGCCAGCCTCGGTATAAATTGCACAGCAGAAGGCAAGGGAAGGCTGGGTTTGACAGCTGTGGGATAACAACCTTGAAATATATCTGCACCGTGTGAGGGGGCTTTGGAGGTTTGTCTTTGGACTTGGTTGGAGACCATGCTAACGAACCATCTTAATGTTCATATTTTTGCAGGACCCATCCATATTTCTTTTAAGGCCAAGTTTTACCACAATTGGGAAAACTGCTTAGTTAGATGTGGGGTTCTAGTCCATTTATGTGCTTGATATAGTTAAACCTGTCCAAGTAATCAGAAGTCATTAGATTAATGTATAGTTTGTCTCATAACATTTTCTCACAAAGTTCTGTTAATAGACTTATATAAATTATTCTTTATATTTGTAATGCTTCGTGGTTCTTTCAGTTGACAGCTGTTTATTGACTGGTCAGCTTTGCTAATGACTGGAGTTGCAGAGCCACACTGTAGTCCCTGCCATCTATCAGCTCATCATGTTGTGTCATGGTTCCCAACTCTGCTGCATGTTAGATCGCCAAAGAGCATCTAAGAAATTCCGATGCCCGACTCCCAACCCAGAGATCCTGATTTCCTTGGTCTGCAATGGAGCCCAGGAATCAGTACATTTTAAAGGCTTCCCAGGTGTGTGTAACAGGCAGAGCTCCGTTCTGGTGGGGGAACAATTTTACCACTAGAGAGGGTATACCGCCATAAATAGGGGAAGAGAGACAGGTGTTCCCAGCTTTGGGACAGGAGTGCTGATGTCCTCCAGGGAGGACCTGGGAAGGTCTTACTGGAGCTTTTGTGTATACTTGAGGGTTTCGGAGAGGTTCTTTTTACTTTTTAATCCAATTTTATTATTGTCTTATTTGAGTTGCATTTTGGAGAATGGTAGATGTGAAGGGAAGGGGCAAAGAATACCAGGTAGTGTATGCCAAGGCACTTGGGGAAAAGACATCAGTGTCTATAGAGAATTTTGAGTTGTTTAGTTGGGCTGCAGTATTAGGTGTATGGATTATCATTAATGTTTTCACTCAAGCAATGCTTATCGTGTATCTATGCCGTGTGAGCCACAATGTTAAGTGCTGTCAAGGATTCAGGAGTAAGACAAAAGAGATCCTGCCCCGAACAAACGCAGGCTATTCGAGGAAACATGAGTGATGACGATGTTGGTGACGATGAGATGATGATGGTACTGTAGTAACTAGAACTTAAAATGGAAAATTGACTCGATACTAAGATAAAAAAGAAATGGGATTCCAAAGTGAAGTGCCAAATTATATTGTGCAGATGTTTAGAGGAAATGGCCTAAGGTTGAGAGAGTGGAAAGAGAGGAGTTGAGTGATGGGATTTCCTTCAGGAATGTTCTTGCAGAGCCCTCTTTGAGTACAAGGGAGGAGGTGTAGGGGCAGCGGTCTACCCCTACTGACCTCCCACTGGGTGACAGGTGAAGAATTTACCTCCCACCTCCATCCCAGAGGGAACAGCCTGTGGTGGGAGTTCAGGAACTGCGTTCTAATCTCCTTTCCCCCAGAATATAGAGGGGAGGGATCAGCAAACTTATTTTTTTAAAGGGCCAGAAATTTGGGTTTTCAGGAGGCATATTATCTCTGCCATATATTCTTTGATTCTTTCTATCTTTTAAAAATGTAGAAACCATTCTTGGCTTCGTGAGCTGTAGTTTTCTGACTGCTGATCTAGAAGAGAAAGAGCTTGAACCTTTGAGTAGGGAGCCCAGAAACAAAGATGAGGAGGGATCCAGCAGCTCCCACCTAGGAGAGAGGGGTGTAAGCAGGGTGGCTATATGATTTATTATCCTAACGAGGATGCTTGGGAGAGTGAACGGGGGCACTGATAACCACGTAATTTAAGGAGTAATAGAGCCGGGGCAAGAGGACTAAACTAGAACTCTCCCAGGCAAGCCGGGATGTGGGGTCAGGTCACCTAGTGTATGGACAAGGGAGCAGCAAGCCAGAAGTCTCTGGAGATGGGGGCCTTCAAACTCTGCTGCCTAACATAGTAGCCACCAGCCACATGTGGCTATTGGGCACTGAAAACTTGGTGCTCAAATTGATATGTGTTGAAAGTGTGAAATATATCTGAGTTTCATATTAAAGACTTACTATGAAAAAGAGAGTATAAAATATCTCATAATATTTTGTATCAATTATATGATAATATTTTAGATATGTTAGGTTTAATACAATGTTATTTCAATTTTAATTTTAATTAAGTCACCTGTTCTTTTTACTTTTTAATATGTGCCTACTAGAAAGTTAAAAATGACATATGAGGACCCCCTTTGTGGGCCATATTATATTTCATGGGACTGCACTGCTCTAAAGAGTCCTCAGAATTGCTCCCTAGACCAAGAGGCAGCCTTAAACATTTGCAAGACCCAGAGATGCTCAAGCCAGTTTGACTTACTATGGCAAGTACAAGTGAGGCCATTCCTGCCTCTCCTCCCTCGCCTGCCACTCCCAGCTGGGGGAGAGAGGAGTGGGGAACGGGGCAAGAAACAATATCTAGCTCACAGGCAGAGGCAGATCAGAGAAATAAATCAAAGAGAGCTTCAGCCAGCCATGCGCAATCCCTTCCTGTCTGTGAGTCTCCAACCTACGACGGCCAGAACTGAGAGACGTGAGGTGGGCACTAAATCGTGGTCAGGCTTTGATTTATCCCTGGGACTGGACATTCTCATTTCTGAATTGAAACTGCATTCGTGACTACAGATCCTGTAGCTGCCGGTTACCTATGAGTAAGTAGGAAGGTCATGAGATTTTAATCTAGGGGCAGAGAGAGACTTCCCCACTGAATATAGTTATTTTCTATTCTATTATTTATTTCTTAAGTTTTTACTAGGACCATTTTAAAGCATGCATTAAGGTAGAGAAAATAGAATAATAAACCTATTTGCCCTTTACCCAGTTTGAATATTTTCAGTCTCAACATTTTTTCAATTTTATTTTATTCATTATCTTTTTTTTTTTTTCAGGAGGCGGGGAAGGGACTCAAGTATTTTAAAGCAAATCACAGACATTATATTATTATACTCAGAAATACTTAAGTGTATACAGGGTAAGGATTTTGCTTTTAATATAACTGATTTTATTGTAAGGGGACAGAAGGACTTTGAAAAGGAAGTATTTAAATGCATCACGAGTATGCCTGTTAGCATACTGGTATAGATACTAATAGCAGTAATAGACAAACTGCAGGGACTTCAGAGGTCATTTAGTCCAGTCCTCTTTTTGAAGCTCACAGAGTCCCTGGAGATCTAGGACTCAAGCCCAGTTCACTCTCACAAAACACAAGCCTGCTCTCTTGAATCTCACCTGGAGATATTTGAACTTGGCTTCCAGGGGGCCTCAACTGAGTCTCTCTTATACCTCCAAGGCATCCCCTTTGCATTTCTGTTCTGCAAACTGAGAATCAAAGAGGAGCTCCTCAAATGTAATTGTACCAGCAGATTACGTTTGGAGGTCTGCATGGGGTAGATGTCTTGGAGAGCCCTTGAATCATTCATGCTTCAGGAAAAGGCCAAGAGTGGGCAGATCCTCAAGCCATCAGGTGCTTTGAGGTTAGAGGCTTGGCTTCTGAGGCATGGTTTATTAAGGGCTTTGCCCATGTGTGGACTCTCTTTATGTGCCTCAGAGAGGGCAGCTAATAGCCTGGATTCTCTAGCAAGATGAACCTTCTGCCAGACTCTTGGAAGCCACCTTTCCCAGACTGTCAGAGGAGAAAGAGGACAATCTAGACCAACTGCTCTATGCCCCTGGTCCCCAGCTGCTGGGTTCCCACAGATTCTGAGCATGACGACAGCCTCACCTCCTGAGTTCACATCACCTTGATTTCATTGGATGTTTCCAATGGCTTAGAATTAATCCAGATCATTCTCTGTTGCCCTTTCAGATCCACTGCTCCCGCTTTCATCTTACCCGATTTTCCAGTCGTCCCACTGTACCTACTCCTATGTTTGCCTCCAGACTTCCATTCTCTTAGGCCAGTTCTGCTCTGACAATACACGTTTCCCATCTATCACCATCCTCTGTTTTGGTCTTTTAGTCACATTTCATGCTTTTCCCATTTTTGTAGCTATGGCTATCATATGTTCACATCCCTTTATTTTTCCTCCTGATCCCTTGGGGTCCCATATATTCTTATCGGTGGGAATTTCCTTATCCCTCTTCAGAAGTTTCTCTCCCAATAGTTTTATCTGAAATATCTGGAGCTCTATCCTGGCTCTACCACTTGCCAGCCCTGTGAACTTGGACAAATTACTTAATGCTCTAATCTTCAGTTTCCTCATCCATAAAATAGTGATAACAAAGTAACTACCTCATTGGATGGAGGACCAATCTATGAAAAACCTTTAGAGCAGTGACTAGCACAGAGTAAATGGTCATGGAGGTTATATGCATGCTCAGCTCTTGTTTCCAATGCATGACCACCACAGTAGGAAGATTAGGCCTGGAGGGACCTCCAGTGCACGTCATAGACTGGCTTCAAGCCACTCCTTCCCATGAGCCTTCAAGCTGTGGATTTGAACTTGGGCCACAAGTTCCAATGATGTTTTTCCTGTGGTAACTTCACTTCTGCAACACTTGCTTTGTTGCTTAGCATCATTTGGGAATTAACAGGATCTTGTTCTTTTTCTTCTCAGAAAACCTTCTCAGCCTAACTTTAACAGTTTTACCCAATTTCTCAGCCATGCCACCTGGCCACCTTGGAGAGGAAAGCTTTGTCTGCAGGGCCTGCTGTACTCTTTCCCTGGGGGGAACCGTTCACAGAGGTCTTACTCGAAGTTGAGGTTGTTCGTTTGTTGGAGATATAGCTAGACTTTCTCATAATTAAACAGTGATGAAGATGATGAGAATGATGAGTTTATCTCATGAGCATTCTGTTACACAAACTTCCTCACATGGACACATAGTCTCTGTCCTCAGTTTATTGTCTAGTGAGGAAGCTCAAATATATTTGGAGCTCCTTACAAGAATTCTTGAGATAATGGCTATAAAAAAGCAGAAGAAGGAGTGATTTTAGGTAATTAGTGGCCACAGCTTCATGCAGGAGTGGTATTTAAGCACTTTCTTGAATATATCCAGTAGAAAGAAGGGAGCTCATTAGTAAGGAGGGTAGCCCAGCTCATGTTGCCTAGGACTACAAGTGGATATTTCCTACGCTATTGAATTAAATTTCACATTCCTCATTTTACCTCCTGGGATTATGAAGTCTTAATGCAGAATAATAATTCTGTGGTTCTAGTGGGTCATCAGATGAACGGAATGATGATAGCATTTGAGGGGTACATTGTAGATTCTTCTGAATATGAGAAGGATGTTATTTTTCCTGGAAGAAAAACATAGTTGTAGGAAATATTAAGAAGAAAAAGAGATCACACGTTTCAGCTTCTTAGGGGGGTGCTTAGTGATGTTTGCTTTTTATTACTCTTCTTGCAGTGACAAGGGTACAGAATCATTGACTGTCAGATGGGAAGAGACTTCAGGGTCCAACCATTTCAATCTTCTCCGGAACAGTGATTTCTCTTACAGCATCCTAATTGCTGCTTGATTAGTCCCAATGATGAGAATCCCTCTACTTAGTAGGAATATTTCAGAAGCGATACTATAGGAAAAACATTAGTGTATCAGACAGACCTGGGTTCAAATTTACCTTATTAGTAAAGGACACTGGACAAGTCATATCCTGTTGGGTCTCAGATTTCTCATTTATAAACTGGAGAAAACAATGCCTACCTCATGGTATGGTTATAGATATGAAATGAGATAACATAAGAAATATCTCAGACCTAGTGACTAGCTGATAGGAGGTACTGAATAAATGGTAATTAATGGCGGATAGGCAATACATGTTAACTTATTCTCTTCTTCCTGTGCTAAATATTTTCTTGTCTTCCAGGTTGAAGAATGGACCACATTACTGATGACATAAAAGTTGTTAATAAGGCCATAAACACAAAAGCACAATTTTATTTCCTTTCTATTTTCTAAATTTAAAACCTAATGGTGTAGCTTTGAAGTCATGGGCGTTTATTTCATCAGTGAATGGAGACTCTATAGCTATGGCCAAAGGAACTTTCCTATAATTTAAAAATAAATAAAATATGAATTGCCCTAGTAGTCTGAATCACCCTTCATTTTTTGACATCAGAATGTCCTGAGTCATTTTAGCATCTCAGAATATTAGAGCTGGGAGTCATCTTAGAGGTTACAATATGTGGGCCGTTCCTTTTATAGATGAAGAAACTGAGGCCCCCGGAAATTAAGTGACTAACTAGTTCAAGGTCATGCAATGAGTTCGTGGTGAAGCAGAGATTTAAATATACGTCCGCTAATTCAAAATACTATGTTCTTTCCATTGTATCACATTGCCTATCCCTAGAATAATAAAATTTTCAAATGACATCTTCATCCTACTGCCTAAACTCCAAGGCAATTATTATACAACTGGAATTTTTTACCTTCTTTGTATGTCATCTCTTACCCTGAATCTTGCCCAAGGATTTGGCAACACAGTACTGCTCTGAGTTCCTCAGACAAGAAAGACTGCAAAGGGTCTGGAGGAGGGGGAAATGGCAGTGTGGGCTTGGAAACTTGAAGTGATTATGAAAACAATTAACACCTTTTGATTCCAGAAAAGCGATTAATAAGGATTTAAATAGAGATTGAAGGTCAAATGAAATGAGTACTAACATGTTTGCAAAGATACATTGACTCGGATATACTGGGACATGTTTTCATCTCTTAGAGAAACAAACAACTACATGGTAAGGCTTCAAACTCAGTGTCATTTAACCAAGGCAACCTGAGACCTTGCTAGTCTTGTGTGCAATGCAGTAAAAATGAGCTTGTTGAGGAATGTTTAAACGTTGCCTCCACTTCCTTTCAGACCCAGTCAGGCGGTGGGTGATTGGGATGGCAATTGGAGATGATGATGAGGACCCTGTTGAAATGTGTTCTCGCAACATGTATTTACCTGCTGTGTGCCAGACATTGGGGTAGGTATCAGGAATCACAGCATTCTCATTCATTTAGTCATTCAACACTTGTGTTATGTGTCTGCGAGATTCTTGAGATGAGATCCTGGGCTCCTTAGCCATTTTTATGCCTTTATTTATTCACGCCATGAATACTTCAGCACCCTCTGTGTGTCAGGAGCCAGGCTAAGCAGGGCAATCGGATATTTTTGGCTTCCTGGATGAGATTGGAAGAAAGCAGAATCTACCCACTTAAGCCAGGTTTACCCTGGCTCTAACCTTCTCACTGCCACCAAACCCAGAAGAAAGTTCCCCTGGAAATACCATCACCTGGATTTGAAACCAGTTCCTACCGTGCCACATGAATAGTGTCCCAAACTGGAATTTGTGACTGGCTTTTTCTAGCTCACAGCACTGTCCTGCTTGCTCTCCAAACCCTTTTCTCCACTCCCTGGCTTTGCCTCCCTCAGGAGGCTGAACTCCCTTAGAATAAAGACTTGGTCTTGTTCATCTCAGCGCCCTCTCCTAAGACCTGCCTGTAAACTGCATACAGTTCTTCCCTCTCCTTTATTTCTCTTATCCTACCCTTCCCCGATTCTTTCCCTTCTCTGACTTTTCTTCTTTCTTTTTCTCCCTTCCTGCTTTCCTTCTCAGCTTTTGTTCTCTGTTTCTACTCCTCTCTCTACTTCTTCTCCTAAACACAATTGCTGGGTCTCATTCATTGTACTAGGATGTGTAGAATCCACAGTACTTGCCCTTTCAGAACTTATAGGCTCATAGAAGAGACAGCTGTGTACATAAATTCTAGTACCTACTGATGAGAAGTTGGTGGAAGTTAGGACCTGGTGCAACAGCACAAAGATGGATTCAAACCTAAGGTTTGACATGTGGGCAAAGTTTGTCATAGAAGGAAATACCAACAGTGAGAGTTTGCCAGACAAAAAAGTTCTGGGGTGTGGTGAGGAAGGATGGACCCGGGCAGAAGGCACCATATCAGCAGAACCCATAGAGTGCTCCTTGGAGGAGCTGCAAAGGAGCATTAAGGCTGGAGTCTGGATACCCAGTGAACATTGTCCCTGGTCCTGGACATTCCAAGTCAGCTGGCCCCCACACCTTTTCTTGAGCTATACCTTCAAGGTAACTGGCCTCTGGGTGAGTCTATTCTGAGTCCCTGGCTTCAGTAGCCAGTGATTTCATACTAAATATATTGGTTAAAATGACATCCTTGAAGGGAAATGAAAGTGGCAAAGGTCTACTGTGTAGTAGAGTCTGGAAAGGGAACACAGGCCTGTGGGAGACACTAGGGAGGCAGGGCTTGTTACTAGGCAACCGGGCCCAAGGTTTGGGAACTCAGAGCTCTTTAAGAGCTATGAACATTACCACATCCTAGAACCAGAGTTGCTGACAGCGGGAGAGTATCCCCAGCTATTGAAGGGAAACCAGAAAGGGAAAGAGAAGGAGCTAGGAGGGAGGGAGACAGAGAGAGGGAAGGCATATGAGTGCTTAGATAGGTGACAACAACACTCAGAATTGGAGACAAAGGCACAGACACTGTGACAAGAGTCTTACCTTTGAATTCCAACTATACACTCAGAAGCTGTCATTTTCTGAGTCTTGGTTTTAATGATGCCTACCCCAACATTATTATGGTAAGTAAATAAGATAAGTTATATTGAGGTGCCGTGCACAGTGTCTGGCAATTTGTTATCCTATAAATGGGAGTCTTTTAAGTTTATATAAATAGGTAGGCACAGATGTTGGCTGTTACTTGCGTACCTGGCTGGGGGTGGGGATGGAGCAGCTGAGAAGAATGAGGAGGAGCCTCAAACTTGGGGGACCTGGTGAATTAAGCTGGTTAGGGAGACACAGAGCATGAGACAAGGATTGCTCACGGTGGTAAGGGTACCATCGACTAACCACCTGGTGACAAGAAGAATGGGGTTTGAAGACAGGAACCAGAGTAGTGATGTGGTGAAGTGCTTAAACTCTGAAGACTGAAGCCGGACACCGGGGCTCACGTGCTAACTCTACTGCTAGCCGGGCATAGGGCATTACTTACTCTCTTTGAGCTTGAGGTTCTTCACTGGTAAGCTGGGGATAATTACCACACAGGGCAATGATAATTAAATGTATGCCTGTGAAGCAGTTAGCAGAGCGTTTGGAACAGAGAAGGCAGCAGCCCTGAGGTGGCTTGGGCCCCATCCGCGTTGGGTTGAGTCCCCTAAACTACTGAGAGCACCTCAATATACCCTCCTCTGCTGGCCTCACCTCAGGGGCTGCTAGAGCACAACTAGGGGTGTGCTGTCTCCACGGCCACAGCGAGCCCCACCTCAGGTGTGCCAGGCTCTTCCTTCTTCACGAACTGCATTGCCTTCCACCACCTGGCAGGTGAGTAGCATATCTCTACTTTAGAGGTGAGGCAGAGGCAAGAGGTGATTTGGGAACTTAAGCCGAAGCTGCCATGGCAGGATGTAAACGCTGGTCTTCCTGCCTCTAGTGCTACATTCCTTCAATCAACCTCCTACCTCCGAGCTGGCAGCGTGACGAGGGAATGGCAGGACAGAGGCAGGCAGAGCACGACGTTGGAAAGAGCATCTTGCTGAGAACCCCCAGCGCCCTACATCCCTCTCCACCCCATAGCACTTGTGTTCTCGTTGTTTTTTGGGAGATAGCCCTACTGGGCATAGGTGGAATTCTTGTTTGGCAGAGAGCTGAGAGCCACTGATTTCCAGCACGGGCGTTTTAACAGCCTGTGCCTGATTGCACAGCTCTTATGCTGATGAGACGTTTGTCGTGGGCTTTCTGCCAAAGTGACATCCAAGTGTCAGCCTGGGTACTCACTGATCAAGATTTCCCAAAGTGACAATGTGGTTCAGAAAGCACCCAGGTGCAAGGATGGACCAGAAGGGAATGGGGTAGCGTGGAGGGCCTGGGCTTTGGTGTGGGGACTGCTCTGCCTCCCATTCTGGTGCTGCCACCATGTGCCACTGAGACCGCTGCAAGTGGTTCAGTCTTTCTTAGCCTCAATCTGTTTATCTCTGAATGAGAGATAATAATATGCATCCAGGTCTGCCTTCAAGATCAGAGTTCTCCCTGTAAGGTGACACAGGAAGTTCTGAGTAAGAGCAGGCATCAGCTATTATTTATTGAGCACGTACGAATCCTTATGCTCTGTGAAGGCAGGGACTGCATTTGCTTTCTGCATCTTTATATTCTCATTTCCCAGTATTGTGCCTGGTAAATAGATTTGGATGGATGGATTGGGAAGTGTTTTACAGGTAGGACTGATGGAACCTGGTAGCTGGTTGACTAATGACAGGAGAGGCATAAAGATGACTGAGGGGAGGTGGTTAAGCTTGAGCAGCTTAAGGTGATGGAGCCACTTGATAAGTGGGGGGTGCGGGAGGAGAAGCAGGCCTAGAGATGGCTGTGGGGAAGATGAGGACAGCTTGGAATGTGTTGAATCAGATGTGCCTGTGGGACATCAAGGAGATGTTGGTTAGCAGATACATAAAAATGTTTATATATGGTTCAGTAGGGTGGAGAGGGCCAGAAATGTAGCCCTAACTTTGGGAAATCATTCTGGTATCACTTAAGAAACCATGAGCTGCAAATAGCAGAACACACTGACTCAGAATGACAAAGTAGGAATTGCCAGACTGGCCCCGACAGCTCCATCCAGCCCACTGCCTGTTGTTGCACATCATGTTTTATTGGAACCCAGCCACGCCTATTTATTATGTATCCTTAAGCTGCTTTTATATTACAAGGGCAGAGTTGCTGTTTTAGAGACATCTGACCAGCAGAGCCTAAAACATTTACTCCATGGCCCTTTACAGAAAAAACTTAAGGAAAGGAAAGATAAGCCCTGACTTGAATGATAAAGACTTACACTATCTCATTAAATGACACAATTAGAGGTCAGGTTGTTTCCTTGGTTTAAGGATGCGATGAGGACCCAGGACTTACTGACTCAACGTCCACCTCACTGGCCAGTTTCCATCTCACACTCCATCCTCCTGTGCCGGCTCTGCCCCTGGCGGCCCTGCTTCATCACTGCAAGATCACAGCAGCAACCCCCTGCATTACACCTAGAAATGACCCATCCTGATGCCCAGAAAGAGCTGTGTCCTTTCCCGTGTCCTTCTTGTAGAAGTCGCTCATCTTCTCCTCATGTCTCTTGCTCCGGCACTTAATCTCAGGCCCATTCCCTTGCAAGGGAAGTGAGATTAACAGATTGGTCAAGGCCAGGGATGCTCAGTGCTGGCCATTCATTAGAATGACCTCTGAGACTTCTAAAGAGAGAATCTGCATCAGGCACAGATACTGGGTTTTTAAAAGCATCCTGGGTGCAGCCAGGTTGGAGTGACCGCTGAGTTAGACAGATCATTTTTGAAGGGCATAGATGCTGGGAACACGGATGTCATGGCTGACACGATCTCCGTGGAGAAAACACGAAAGGCGTGGAGGCTGGGTCCTCGCTCAGGCCATGCTTGTCAGGGGCTGTCTGGGCAGCTGGGCTGGACTGTACAAGATGTTTGCCTGGTTGCAACATAATCGGAAGTATAAACTGTGACCAAGAAGAGAAGCCGGACTTCAGAGCCAAGACACATTAAATATGAGGTCTGGGGGACAAAATGGAAATAGCAAGTGAGAAAAATGAACCAAGAGTGTGAAGAGGTAAGAAGCGGGTAAAGAGGGTGGAGGTGGTATGTTCAGGGGGAGGGATGTGAACGTAGCGGTACCAGAGACCAGACGTGATGGAAGGTGGGCTCTGAAGAGGAGAGAGAGTTGTTCTGCAGAGTCAAAGGGAAGGTGCTGGGCCGGAATGGCCAGGACCCGTGTCTCTGTCTCAGGCCCACGGGCTCGATTTTGCACTGGTCAGGCCAGCTGCCTCCCTGCTCCCTCTCCTTTGACTCTGGCTCTCTTGCTGGTTCACAAAAGGAGTCGGTAGTGTCGCTAATTAAAACCATCAAATTCACAATAGGTTTGTGAGGGCAAGCTTAGCACAGGCCCTTGGCAAAGGCTTTACAGTGAAGAAGCTCAAGTTGGTCTCTAGTGACCACCACTTCCCTGCTCCATATCCCTCTCACTTCTCTGTCTCTCCTTTTTTTTGGTTCCTTCCTTTCTTGGGGGCCAGACATTCCCCTGCCAGCCTCTGTGTTCCCTCCTTTCCTCATTCAGTCAGGCAAACCCATTCCCTCAGTTCACTGACATCCACTGAGTCATTCATTAAACAAACATTTATGAAGCGTTCACTGTGCTCGGTACCAACCTGCTCTACTCCTGAGGCACGGAGATGGAAGACCTCTAAACCCACTGTCAGGAGACACGCATGGGATGGACAGAGATAGATCTATAAACAAGAGATCAGAATTTATGGGGACAAGATATGATTACAATATGATCTTTCGGGTTTTAAAACTAAGCAGAGGGCTGGAGGACCTAGGGCCCAGGGGCCACCTCTGCACCTGCCCTCTTGGTTTGGTGCAGGACAAACCACCCCACTGCATGAATCCAGCCTCCCCTTCTGCCAAAGAAACAGAGATGACCTCTTAGACTCACCCATAGTGACCCCTAGTAGGTGAATATCCATAACGTGTGAGTGTCTACAAGTTCGTGAACCTTGCACAGAGACAGAGGTATTGGAAGTATTTTATTATTCTTCCCCTTACTGGGTAGAAACACACTCACTAAACCTCAAGCATCCAGTGTTAAAGCTCAAACTGTTTTTTAGCTAATGTAACAGGGCAGGAATAATATAAGCCTTGAGTCAAAGAGAGCTGTGTTCAGAAACTGGTTCTCCCTGTGTGTTGCCGTGTTTCTCAGCAATATGCTTACCTTGTATGAGCTTCAGTTTCCATGTCGGAGTAGCAGCAGTAACACAGTAATGTCAACTGGCCTGGCTATTATGAGGAATAAGTGAAGTTGCACATGTTTAGCATTTATTGAGTCTGGAGCCCAGGCTCCTAGTGAGCATTCAGGAAACGATGGCTCCTATTGTTATTATTGTTGTTGCTATTATTATTAATTGTATTATCATGAGTGGTAATTGCCATTGGTGTTCTGGTAAATGTTCACACTATAGTCTTCTCACCAAAAGAAAAAAGAGTAAAGCATGATTTGCATAGTTGTTGATTTCTGTAGTGCGGCACTGCCCCCATAGCTGATTTGAAGCTAACGGGATGTCGCCGAAGAAGGGTTTGGGAAGCAGTACGCACAGTTCAGTTGGTGTACAGTGACTCGAGCTGGTGTGGGCCCGCTCCCGGATCCATTGACTGTTATTACTATTATTCACATAAGGTTGGGGCAATGGGGCAGAAGCAAGGAGCCGCTGTGTGCTGGGAATGACCATCCAGACATATGAGACTTAGCCTGACCATGCCTGACGCTGACTGTCTGACAGACTCTGCTGGGGATGATCACTTGTGTCTTCCTTGAGGAATCGATACACGTGTACAGGGTTGTGACTATTATAAGGAGGAAAACTCCACTGTCTTTTGTGGGGTGTGTGGCTCAGGCCAGGGCTGTTTTTGTCTCTCTCTGGAAGAGACTGAACCTCCTGCTCAGCAGTCCTGGTCAGAGCAGTGGTGCTTGCTGTCTCTGCACAGGCCTGCCTCAGAGGTGCTGCGGGATCAGTTCCAGCCCTCCACACTTGAGCGAGCATTGCGATTAAGCAAGTTGCAATCTTTTTGCTGGTGTAGGGTTCTGCCTTCAACTTGTAAAAAATGCAACATCTGTGAAGCTCAGTAAAGTGAAGTTCCATAAAACAAGGTGTGCCCATACTTGGGATCCCAACTGCTTTTCTAGGGTAAAATGAATCGTGGTAACCACACTACTTCAGACCACTTTGGAGTTTTCATACCCACTTTGTTCTTTGATCCTCATGGCAGGGAACTGATTCCCATTTTAGAGTAAAGGAAATAGGATCTCTATTAGTTAGAGTAATTTAGCAAAAGCTGCTGTCACAACCTTAACATCCCAATTGCTTAACATGACAAATGTTTATTTCTCACATCACAGTCTGAAGTGGGTTCGGGGAATCTCCAAGAGGTGACTCAGGGCGTTCCATTGGCCAGAATCCAGGTGTAAGGCCCCAGCCCCTAAGGACAGTTGGGGGAGGTAGTCTTCTTATGTATTCAGGAGGAGGAACAGCGGGCCTCTAATCAGTCTATACCCCAGAAGCTCAGAGGTGAGACTGGCTACAGGGCCAGGGGCCTGTAGGATATACTCCTCTTCTGGGCCTCGCTCCAAATCTTCTCACACAATCTGTCATACCTCTCTTTTCCTGCTCATTGGGGGACCTAGCAGAAGACTCTGAAGAGGGCCCAGGGATGGCAGAGGTACAATGTGGAAGAGCCTGAGTCCCTGGGTCATCTCATGGAGCAGAGCCTTCCAACACACTTCAGGTCGTGATGCCAAAAATTAACCTTTGTTGTTTTGAGCATCTGAGATTTGAGGGTTGCTTCAGCAGCTATATTAATTATCAATAATCTCTTAGTTCTGGACCCACTCAGAAATAGCCAGGCAATTAAATGTACGAGGTCTGTCCAGAAGGTATCCAACCATATGATATGAAAAATAGAGACATTTATTGAAGACAATACAAGATACAAGAAGCGTTGTACGTAAGACAATGATGCCTCAGTCCTCTTCCAAGTAGGCACCTTGGGACCTCACAAGGTCCTCCCAGTCACTATCAGCTGCCCCATCATATTTCCTGAATCTCATTGATGGTCTAAAATCTCTTCCCTTTCAAAGGTGATTTTAGTTTTGTGAAAAGCCAGAAGTTGCAAGCACCAAATGTGGGCTGTAGGGGGACTGAGTCACCTGAGTGATTCGATGTTTTGCCAAAAAACTGCACAAGGCATAATGCATGAGCAGACACATTGTCATGATGAAGGTGCCAGTCACCACTTGCCCATAGCTGCTGAATCACTTGAATAGTTTGCGTGGAGGGATGTTCAAGCTTAATGCAAAATTTGATGCAGATTTGTTGCTCTACATGCTCAGTCATTTTGAATGCAATGGCCACACAGTACACATGCTCATTCAAGGGAGTCTATCACCCCCACTGACTAGTATAGTGAAGTAGTCATTGTTCACACATGTGTATTCCAGTCCACTCTCCTTGGTTGCCAGGTTACATCGATGTCATGCAAACTGTTCTTGTTGTATTAATGATGGCTGGACTTTTTCCAGACAGACCTCATATAAACATATAGTTGTATATTTGTCAAAATTACATTTGTGTGCTCCATAAAACTATTTATGGAGGAGGCAAAGGAAAAAGGAGTTAAAGAAGAAATAAACCATTGTTTGTTTCATCAATTACCTAAATATTTATGTTCTAAAGGGAAAAGAGAGAGATAAGAAAAAAAAGTCATTAAATATTCAGGCTCATAAGGTAGAAAGATTTGAGTTTGCCTTTTGAATGTCATTAAACTATGTGATTTTAGGCAAATTACTTAACCACTCTGTGCCTCAGCTGCCTCATAAAATGAGGATGGTAATGGCTACCTCAAAGGCTAATGATGTAAAGATTAAATGAGATGATGTTGGGCTTTGATTTAAAATGAGGTGTTTAGAGTAGCTAATCACTTGGACTCCTTCCAGATCTCACAGTTTCATTTACAAAGTACAGAATAAAGGTTGCTGCACAGGCTAACACAAGAACATTGATTTACCACCTACGGTTAGTCAAACCTGGTAGAGATTCTTTTCGCTACTGCCTTTTGCATTATCCTTCAGAGGCTAGGAAAGCAGACCCATGGTGGCCCAGGCCCACCGGTAATCATAAAGCGAAAGCCTGGTGAGTTTTATACTAAATGGAAGAGACCAGGGAGACTGCTCATATTTAGCCATTGGGTTGAACACTTTGCCTCTGGGAGCCACAGTTACCACTTCTGTAAAAATAGAGATGCCACAACCTCGTGAGAATTAAATGGGAAGGGGATTTGCAAGAAAACGTCTTAACAACTGAATGGCAAATCATTCCGTGGGTAGCGGTTGCCTGGAAAGCCCTGTCGAGGAAGATCTTGAGGTTTCCGCTTCCCAGGCTGGGTGTGAGGCGGAGGGATGGGGGAGTGGGAGCCCATGTGCTGTGTTTCCGAGGGCTCTGCAGGGCTAGGATATGATGAAACGTCAGCAAATGTTAGTTGAGTCGAGTGGAATTTGAACACAGTCATTGTGCCTCTCTCAATTTTTAAGCAAATAATTGAAGTGTAATATAAAGAAACTGAAATGGGATATGGGGAAATTAACATGGAAATCACATTGCAGGCACTTGACAAAACTAATTAAACTGGGAAATGCAGCTAGATTTTTTTTATTTTTGGTGCATAAACATTCTTCTTCTCTTGCAACAAGGGGGTAAAACCGACAAGTGTTCAAATTACGCTTTTATGTGTGTGTTCTTCCAAGCATGTGTGCCGTTTTGAAGGACGCTCTGCTGTGTTTGTGGCAGGAGACTCTGTAATTGCTCTGAGAATTCCTGGAATTTTTCAGATATGTGTCTTTTTTCCCGAGGTAAGGCAAAATATAATCCTTCTTTCTCTAATAATAATAATAGTAATAAAATACAGCTGCTTTCTAATCAAGTCTGTGGCCCTGAGCCTTGGTATTTTCATCTCTAAGGTGGGACTCATCCCGCCTACTAGAGGCTTGTTATGAGGGTTGCACGAGTGAACGGATGGGATGGGGCTTATGAACGGTTCAAGACTGATCACACATTTCAGATGAGAGTTACTGACAGAGTGAAGTCCTGGGGACGCGTGCCAGGCTGCCACAACTGGAGTCCCAGCTCTGCCATGGACTGGCTGTGGGCAGGCCCCACCACCTCCCTCTGTCTGCTACCTTCTCTGGAAAACGGGGTAACTAGTAGTAACAGTTACCTCCTGAGGTTGTTATTGAAATTACAAGAGTTAATAAATACCAAAACATTTTACATAATGCCTGCCACATAGTATGTGCTCAACCAATTCTAGCAGATCATCATTGTCCTGATTATTAAATGTGAGGGATTATCATTTAATTCACTAAACTTCTGAGTTCCTTGGAAATATGTGCTATTCTGGGTGCTCTGGCGATGTCAAAGACAAGTAGAGCATAATGTTAACCCTTAGGAAGTATGTATAATAGAGGAAGGCAGAGAAAAGTGTACCAAACACTTATTATCTTAAACAAATGTTTTTAAAACTTTCCCTCTGTAAAGGGAATGGAGTTTTTTATATTATCAGATTTTCACCTGCGTTGTCTCATTTTATCCTAACAACCATATGTTGTGTAAACAGTTATATATCCTATAAACTAGGTAGAATGAGTCCCAGTGATGTCTGATCCCCAGCAAGTTTTACCCTGCGAAATGCCCTTATTTCAGCATCCTCTGGCAGGATGCAGTAAATAATAAACACGAAATTGGAACATTGTTCACTATTCAGCTGGACACTTCTGAAGTGTTCCATGGCATACAGACTGAGAACCACCACCAATTTAAATGGCTAGTGCGAGGCAGTCGTAACATTTTGGAAATCTAGAGCACTAGATTTAGGATAACTATGTTTTTCCACTTCCTAGGGCTATGATCTTGGACTTTATTTGGTCAAATTCTCAGGATCTCAGTTTTCTTTTCTATAAAGTGGGATAATGCTATCTAGCTTTCCAGAGTTGTTCTGGAGTTAAAATGAGAGAATCTTTGTGTATATTTCTAGACCGAGCTCATGTTAGTAGGCATGTGTGTGTAGTTTCTGGAATACATGTGAGTATGTCAGTACATAATGGGCATTGTTTAAAAGTTTCCATGAATTGTCCTGCTATGCGATTAGCACGTGATGCTTAACCTGACCAACCCCTGTGACTGTGAGTCTTTCAGAACAATGTAAATCATTAAGTACCACACAAAGCTGTGATATAATAAGGTGATGTGCTCGGGGTTGTGGAGTGGATGCGTTCAGGAACTGGGACTTGAACTCATGTCTTCTGATCCCAAATGCCATGCTGGGACTTGAATACATTCCACAAAGTGATTTGATTTTAGCCACATTGATATGCTCCAGATTGGTATAAAACTAAAAACTTCTCAAAGTTTACTACAAGTAGAAGATGGAATCAGTTTTCTTCCACCTTTTCTTAATGAAAAAAACACTTTTAAGAAAGAAAAAAAAAGAAAACCACTTTTTACAATATCAGAAATTCTGCAGTCTGACCCCACACTTCATTTCTATCCTTATTTTTATGTATTTGCATTTGTACCCTGAACTACTTTGATTTTCCTGAACATTATCCATGCTTCCCAACCTCCTCGTGAAAGATTGTTCCCTATCCTATAAATGTCCTTTCTAATGTTAATCAATATATGCCTAACTCCTTTCAGACTTAGAGCAACTCCTTGCTCCTCTAGAGATTTTTCTTCAACACCTCCACCCCTCAAGGTGGTCATATTTTCTTTCCTCTAAGTTTCCGTAATGTTTTACATACTTGTATTTTCTTATCCTCACCTGAGGACATGCTTACTGATTTTTTTATTTTTATTTTTAGAGCGAGGGATGGGGAAGGAGAGAGAGAGAGAAAGGAAGAGAGAGAAACATCGATGTGAGAGAGAAACGTTGACCTGTTGCCTCTCACACGCGCTCCAACTGCGGACAGAACCCGCAACCCAGGCATGTGCCCTGACTGGGAATCAAACCCGTGACCCCTCAATTTACAAGATGAAGTTCCAACTCACTGAGCCACACTGGCCAGGGCTATACACTTGTTTTTAAAGCCATTTTTACCTTCCTCTTGTATTATAATTATTTATCACATGATTCATAAGTCCTTAGCGTTAGTAATTTCGAGTTGGAAAGAACCGAGAATCCTGAATTAGGAGTGTGGCAGTTCTGGATTTGAATCCATTATTTTTTGTTGTGTGATTTTGGGTATGTCAGACATTCTGAGTTTTTTATTTCTTATCACCAAATGGAAGTACTGTGTCTTTCTCCGGGTGTCAGGGTTACTGGGAGTTCTCTGCACAGCTTCGGACAGTGCGAGGCATGCCGTGCATAGGGGTTCTTCTCTTCTTCCCTCTCCTGAAGCATAGGATTTTTAGGTTACTTGTTTAAGTCCCATACACATACTTGCCACAGGAAGTGCTCAATACCTATTATACAGGTAACATAAAGTACTATAATTTATTTTTATAAACAGAAAAATGGGTGGTCAGACACATGAAAGAATAGAATATGGCTCCTAAAACAAAACAAAAACTTAAACATTAAATGTCCAGTGTCCATGTTATTGGTATTTGACTGTACCATTTATTTTACTATTTCTCTTTTGGATCCATCCTGGGGAAGGAGCACCTCCTAGACCTCACTGCTTTTGCTCCTCCTTCAGCCGTCTCTTTTCCTCCCAGTGCACCTCTGAAGACACCACGCTGCTGTGTCTTAAGTACATTGACTGGGGCATGCTAAAGACAGGCTCTCTCCGGGAAGGATAGTGCCAACCGTGATTGACGCGACTTCCATTGCTGAGCCCTGCCAACGCCGCCCGCCCTTGTGCGGCAAACACCGAACACGCCGCTGACACGCTGAACTTAAACAAGTTCTGTTGCTTACGCACTGAATTAAATCTACATCTGTGGCTATTAAAGTGGGAAAAAAAGATTAATAAAGTACATGTTGAAGCTTGAAAGAATAATTAGCGGGATGTTATATGTTTTGGCTGCAAAGCCGTCTCCACATTTAGCAGAAAGCAGAACCTTTCTTCTAATCCTTCTGAGGATGAAGGATTGGCTCAAACTAAATTGGTTTTCTTTGTGCATCTTGAGTTTTTTTAATGTTATCATTTTTAAAAATTATTATTTTCCAAATTTCAAGTAAGCTTTTAATCAGCCTCTTTGTGGGATCTTGTTGTTTCTGGATTTGCCATCACTCTGTCACCCGATTAGCTGCCGCTAGGGCCCTGATAAAAGAAAGCACTTGAATTGTGGGCTGCAAAGAACTTAAATCACACATCTTTCACCGGGTGCATTCCATTGCTATCAGGGCTGCGATGGTGGCTGCTACCAACCCAGCTTGCTGAGACGTGGAGTGAGTTATTGGTGTACATAATAAACTAACATCTGTATGGTGCATCTCAGAATGGGTGTCAGGGAAGCTGGAAGACAAAGCAGGATGGCATCATTAGGGCCAGATTTAAGACTCCAATTTGTGTAGCATTTGCATAACAATGCACAAGGGCAACCATTCACTGTTCCCTTTCAGAATGCACATGTTTCACCTTCACAAGAATGTTCCTGAGGGAGGGGAGGCAGGGAGGTGGTGTTTGCAAAAGGGACTCAGTGGGCCCAGGCCTCCTTTCTGGAGGCTGTGGATTCAAGGGGTAGGTAAGGGTTCATCTACCTCCTGGAGCCACTGAGCTTCCCAGGCTGCCTCCCTGGTGGTTGTCCTGGGTGCTCTGGGACCTGGTTTGTACCAGCACCTTCTCTCCTGGCTCTGAGTTAGCATCCAGACGTGTTTTTTAATCAACACACGTTTATTAAGTAGTTTAAGGTCAAGTAAAAGCCTTGGAGTTCCTTGAAGTACAAATAGGAACCCATGCACTGCCTTGTCCACTTTTGACTATTAGCCCTTCGCTAAGATGGCTCAGCTGTGAACTGAAATCCCACTTTTACAACAGGACACTAATAATACATGTAAGAGTTAGTGGTCACTCAGTGCTGATTCTGTGAAGCAGAGTGCTAGCATATTTAATCCTCACAACAGTCCTCTAAATGTTTCTTTCCTTCTTTTTCCTCTTTTTTCCCTTAACATATGAGGGAATTGAGGCACAAAGGAGTAACTTGCCAGTCACTCAACATCTAAGTAACAAATCCAGGGTATTTCAGCATCTTGTTACCTCACGTGACAGAAGCTCATCAATGTCAAAATGATAATATTGATCACCTCTGGGTGGCAGGCATGGCACCGGGTGCTGAGGATTCAGTGGTGAACAGAGGCAGACAGGGCCCCTGCCTTCATGGGACTCGCATGGGCTTAAGTGAAAACACTGATGAGGATAGACTCCGAAAACTCTAAATGCTGGTCTCATGTTCTGCTGTCACTATTTTGTCACTACAGTGTTGCCTGGGGAAAACACAGGCTTTGGAAACAAACAGACTTGGTTTTAAATTCTGATGCTGTCGCCTACTTTCTGTGTGTCCTTGGGCAAGTCTCTTAACATCTCTGAACTTTAATTTTCTGGTGGAAAAAAATAGGAACAATAAGTATCCCGGTCTCAAAGAGTTGTGGTGAGAATTAAGTTATATCCTAATAAATGGGACAAATTCTGAGCATAATGCATTGTCCCAAGTTAATTTGTTAATTTCTAAACAATGGTAGCTATTGTTATTATTATTAGTCAACCAATATAGCTGGCATGCAGCCAAGCACATGTGACCTGAGGAATCAAAGGGCTCTGGCTACTTATGTCTTATTCAGTATTTTTATCTGGCCTCGAATCTTGAAGCACTGTCTTTTGTTTTCTGTTGTACCAAGGCCATGCACACAGAACCCCTCCTGGCCACAGCCCGCTGTCTAGGCATCCGGACTGAGGATCCCCGCGAGGACGTGTGTGCTTACTGGTTTCTCCTCGAAGCGGCCCCCCTTGGCGTTGCTGTAGTAGCAGCATCGCAATGTCCGCTGGCCACACACTCACGGGCCCTGAGCAGCGTGAAGGGCTGGGCTTTGTGTGTGCTGAATGACAATGATCCTCTCTGCCACCAGACACCAGGCCAGGGCTCTGAGTCTCCCACTCTGGTCTAGGCATTTGGGGAGACTCATGTACTTCTGCACTGCCTGTCAGGCCTCCCTCTGACCCTGACCCTTTCAACTCTTGTATCATCCTCAACAGCTCACAAGGTCATGGGCACTAGAGATGTTATTGGGATGATGAAAACATTCTGAAACTGATTTAGGGTGATAGTTACGCAACTGGGCAGCCCAACTGAAAATCTTTGAGCTGTGCAACTGAAATGGGTGAATTCTTCATGTAGAAAATATACTGCAATGAAGTTATAAACACAAGTGGGACATGCATTTGGGGACACTGATGCTCACTCTGGTCTGACCAACGTTGCAGTTTCCTCACCTGGAAAACAGCGATTCCTTGTAACAAGTGGCTCACTTGTGGCTGAGAAGGCTGTGATATAAATTCTGTTGTCAATGGAAGGAAGGGTGACTGTGCTAGTAAAGAAAAAAAATGGGGATGGCAGGGGGGAGTTGATGTGTGAATGTGTTTATTTTGTACTCCTCCAGAGGGAGGCTGGCTTTAGGTTTGAAATGCATGCACATTTTAAAAAATATATTTATTTATTTATTATTTATTTTTAGAGAGGAGAAGGGAGAAAGAGAAGGAGAGAAACATCCATGTGTGGTTGCCTCTCATATACCCGAACTGGGGACCTGGCCTGCAACCCAGGCATGTGCCCTGACTGGAATAGAACTGGCGGTCCTTTGGTTCGCAGGCCAGCACTCAATCTACTGAGCCACACCAGCCAGGGCATGAAATGTACGTACATTTTTTAAAGGGACCTTTTTTGAGCACCTCTCTGGGGCAGGCTTTCCTCCAACAACACTGTGCAAAATGCTAACAACAGCGCAGCACAGTGAATATATTTGGGATGCTCACTGTGCTCCAGGCACTACGTAAACATTTTTTAAGGATAATCTTATTCAATTCTCAAACAACTCTCTCAGGAATGTTCTACTCTTTCATAGATGGAGAAACAGAGGCTCAGAGGTTAAGCAGGGACACCAGGTTAAGAGGAAGCAGAGACAGGTCTCCAGGACTGTCTCACTGCCCTAGGTGCTTGGGGGCCTCACAAGGGCACCTATTAGAAATGCGGATTCTCAGGCCCCCCCAGCTCTACCAGATCAGAAGCTTGGGGAGCGGTGCCTAGAAATCTGATGTATGCGCCAGTGTGAGAAGCGCTGCCATAGCCATGCTGTTTGTCTGGCCCTGTATCCAGGACTCTGCCACTGACCGGAAAAAATCATGGTGACAGCCAGCTCCTGTGGAGAGTGAGTGCCTGTCCTGGGAGCACCCCAATGCTGCCGTGTCGGTGCCCCAAGAGCAGGTCCTGTGCAGGCTGTGAGATGGCAGCTCTGCCATAAAAAACAGACAGGTCCTAAATGAAACCGTTTATAAAAATCAACTTGATGGTAGGAAGAGTTGACCAGCTGCAGGGTCAGGCCAAGCATGGGCGAGAAAATGTTAGCAACATTCATCCAGGGCTCATGGCGAACCAGGCACTGTTCTAAGAACTTTATATGCGTTATTCGGGTTATCGTCCTAACAGCTCTATTATGGCCCCCACTAAAGAGATGAGGACACTGAGGGAGAGGGGAAGTGGCTTGCATAGCCGGCTAGTGGCAGAACCAGGAGGTGGACCCCAGCAGTCTGGCTCCCTCCACGGCACTGCCTCCGCCCTGAACACTGTCCAGCCGGTGGAAGTTGCCTCAGTGGCATCTCAGGTGTCTTCTCCTTTGTGCTCTCTGCAAAGACCCTTATCCTTCATTTATAGGAAGCTGTGTAGAGAAACTACTGAGTCACCTCCTTCCTACTATGTGTCTCAGTGAGTCCCACCCACATTCTCCCCTGGATGGAGGCCAGGGACTTTCAGGTAAACCAAGAGTTTCCCATGACAGGTGGCACAGATCCCCAGCCCTGGCCTGCCCCAGAGTCAGAGCTGTGTTTGAATCTCAGCTCTGCTACCACCGAGCTGTGTGACTCTGACCAGGCACTTAGCCTCAGTTTCTGCAACTGGAAAATATATTACTATTTGTATAAATATCCATTATATACACATACTTACGTATCATATATGAAAAATAACACATATAATTACTGACCTCTCAAGGGGTGGCTGGGAAGAATGAGTGTGAGAGCGTGAGAGAGCCTTTCAGAAAACTCCGGATCACTCAACTGTATGAGGTGTTACTCGGGTCTCTGCCTGTTTCTCCCAGCGTCTTGGTTCTGATTCCTTTCATTGCTCCTCTGCCTTGGCATGGGTCTGTTATCTCAGTTCAAAAGCAGAGTTCCAGGGGGCCTCGCACTAGGTCTGGGATGAATTGTGTGCGCTGATTTATTCCCCAGTCTTCTGAGCCCACCTCCCATCGTTCAGCCTGGAGCTGGGGGTGGCCAGGGAGGCAGAGGCTGGCAGAAAGGAGAAATGGATTCTGGCCTTAGAGCCAGGCAGGGCAGAGCTAGACAGGGCCTCTAAGGAGGGGCCGTGTCGCTGTCTGCTTCCCGCTTGTAAAGTTCAGAACCAACAGGTGCTCAGAGCAGGCATCTGACAGTGATGACCAGCGACATTTCCCACGTGGCCACCCTGCCCAGGAAGCGTCACACATGCCAGTCAGAAGGCAATGACCCAGTGGACTTCCGCTCTCAGTTGAAGGCCCTGACATGGACCCAGGGTGCAGGAGGGCCAGGTTGGAGGCTGAAGCCGACACACACAGGGCAGGGCGGGCCCGACACACAGGTGTCATTTCTATAATAAAAGGGGTCCTAACCAGCTGGGTTAATGAAAATTCCCTCATGTGAATCCTATTTTAGAGGGAAGGAGGGACTCGCCTGTTTAAAGAAATCCTTGAGCACTCTGGCTAGATGAGGAATTGTTTGGTAAAATGAAGTCTCTCCCTTCTTATCATACAAATTTTAAATAATGTGCATAATTTAAAATGATTTAAATTTAAATGTATTTAATTAAAAAATTAAAATTTAAAAGTCCAACTTTCATCAAATTGAAGGCCAGTATCTACAGCATGTCAGCAAAGAGAAACCATCAAAATCAGGTTTGCTCTTCAGGTTTCTCTTGTCTGTGAAATGGAGAGGAGCACACTATGCTCAACAGTCTGAGGACAAAGGAACTATTATGATGCCCACGATGCTGTGGTTACCACAGTGCCGGCCACTGTCACACATGTGACTGCATCGAATCCCTGCAATTACCCAGTGAGGGAGGGACAGGTCCCTGTCTCATCATCAGGCCACTTGAGGCTCTAAGAATGGAAGTGATTCTCTTGGGAAGTTACAGGTAATAAAATGAACACCATATGATGTTTATTAATAGTACTTATAACAATAACACACACGGTATATCAGACACTGGCATGAGCACTTCTGTATGTCTTAATTAATCCCTACAGCAATTAACCGACATACTAAAGAGTATCGTCCCCATCTTACAGATAAAGGAAAGGACTCCAAGGGTGAATAACTAGCCCAGAAAAGATAAATAACTAGGCAAGAAGTGGTTGAACTAGGATTCAAATCTGGATCTGTCTGGGTCCAAACTCTCATTTTTAATTTATCTGTGTGTTCGTTTGCTATATATATGCTGTCTAGTGCTCACCATATGATTTGTGTCATTTGGTGTCAAGTCATTTGTTTATTTGAGATGTGTGGGTCCTCCTATATAATACCCCTCACATTCTGTTTGCTGATTTCTTTGCCTTAAGTACCCAAAGAGAAGCTGTTATCTCTACTTTATATCAATAGATCATAATTCAAAGGCTTAGAGAGAAGTAATAACTATGCAAGCCTCACAGATGATGAGCCATAAGCTAGGACTGTTGCACACAGAGCTAGAATATTTTCTGTATCCCACTAGACTAGGGAAGAACAGAATGTGGATTTCAGACTGATGGATATGTATAAAGTGGCAGAAAATAGATAATTTAGAAAATTTACTATATTTAAAAACTGTAGAATTAATTCATAACCAATAGATACCCAAATATATAAAGTTCTCGCAAGTTTAAAAGGAAAAAAAACATCTTCTAAGATCAGAACACAGGTCTCTGTCAATTCTTCAGATAAGAAGGGAGTCACAGACTAATAGAAAAAGAGAGACGATCTGAAATTCAGACCTTAATGTTTTGGGTGACTTGAGACTCAGGGTCAGCATGTTATATCCTGTGTCTGCTATAACAAATAGCCATGAACTTAGTGGCTTGAAACAACAACAATTTATTCTCGTATAGTTCTGGAGGCCAAACGTTGGAAGTCAATACCACTGGGTCAAAATCAAGGTGTCGGCAGGGCAGCACTTCTTCCAGAGACTCAGGGTGAGAAGCTTCTCCTCCAGCTTCTGGTGGCGGCCAGCGTTCCAGGGCTTGTGGCCACACCCCTCCAATCTCTGCTTCACTCTCCCCATTACCTTCTCTTCTCTGTTTGTGTCAAATCTCTCTCTGTCTCCCTCTTCTAAGAACAGGAGTGATTGTGTTTAGGGCCCATCGGAATCAACTTCCTATCTCAAAGTCCTTAACTTAATCATATCTCCAAAGACCCTTTTTTTCTTAGGAGGTATCGTGTATAGGTTCCAGAGATTAGGACTTGATATCTTTGGCAGTCATTATTTGTCCACCACAGGCAGAGACTAAGGCCATGGTGCTCCTTAGCAACAGAGGGATAATCTGTCTTTTTTCCCTTCATCTTTGGGCATACCCCTGCTCCCCCAAGGGACAGTACTCCCTGTCCAAAATCGTGCATCCTCACACCTGCTGGGAACCGAGGAGAGGTACAGTTCTTAAAAAGGTGAAGTGCTGGCTAAGGCTTAACTGAGACAGAAAGTGAGGCGGATGGAAAGAGCAAGTGAGGGACATGGGAAAGATCTGGAGAGATGAGGGTACAAGGAGAGGACAGGGTGAGAAATTAAGTAAACAAAGAGAAAAGGGGAAGGGAGAAACGATTAAGAGAAGAAAAAAGGTAAGAAAAGAAAAAGATTGAGAAGTTGTGGAGAAGACAGGGAAAACAAAGAGAGAATAATGAGAAAAAAACAGAGAGAGGAAAGGAAGGAGAGAAAGATTGATGGGAGGCAGGGAGGAAAAAGGGCAGACAGTAAGAGGGGAGGAATGAGGAAGGTTGGAAGACAGGAAATAGGGAGAGAAAAGAGGCGAGAGGTGCGAGATGGAGCAGGAAGAGAGGAGAGAGACAGCAGAGCTGGAGCTTGTGCTGGGAAAGGAAATATTAAAGGCCTTTGGTCAGGTGACAAACGTCTATATGTTAATATGCTGAAATAAATAGCAGCTGCAAGTTACAAATCACATTCATCGGCTGTTACAGTCTGGTAATTGTCCATACAGATATTTTCTTTTTGGTTCCAGACCCTGGCTTATCAGGGGACAACATGCTTTTGAAATGCCACATTATTTTGTAAGTACATTTCACGTCCAAAAGTTACACTAAGTATGATATACTGAAGACTTATTTAGTTTCTATTTGGTGTAGCTCCCATGCTCCAGCACCATGATTTTAAAATGGCTGTTTTGGTCACCAGCTTCCTGACATCCAAGGGCAGGACAGACCTTCCCACTGACTGTTCTCCAAATCAGTCATTGAGCCTCCCTCCCTGCCTCCCACCCTCCCTCCCACACTCCCTCCCTCCCTCCCTCCTTTCCTCCCCTCTCTTCTTTCTCTCTTTTTGTTTCTCAAGATTTCCTTTTTTCTTTCTTCTCTTTTCCCCTCTGTCTTTTTCTCCCTTCTCTCTTTCACCTTCCTCCCCTTTTAAGTGTCTTTTCACAAGGCAACATGACATTGTGCACTAGGGTTTCTCAACCGAGGCACTCCAGACACGTGGGTCAGCTTAGTTCCTTGTTGAAGATGGCTACCCTGTGCACTGTATGGTTAGCAACATCCCTGGCCTCTATTCATTAGATGCCATAGCACCTTCATTCCTGAGTTGCGGCAACCAAAAAGGTGTCTGCTCAGAGGCAAGATCACCCGTAGCTGAGAAAGACCCTATTCTGTAACCACAGAGACCTGAGCACCAATGCCGCCCCACCGCACCCTGGGGGCCTTCAGACCTGCAGGTGCATCCGGATGGCCCATAGGGCTTGTTGGACACAGTGCTGCCCCGACTGCTGGAGCTTTTGGTGCGGTAGATCTGGGCTGGGCCCTCAGAATGTGCATTGATAACACATCCCCAGATGCCGCGGCCGCTGCTGGCCCAGGACCACACTTTGAGAGCCCTGCCTCTAAACTTCCTGCTCTTCAGTAGCTTCACCTAAATATAGTTAAGAAGACTTCCCTTCTGGCTCATTCTGCAGATTAAGACAAATATGCACCTAGATACCCAGCACAGGATCCTGGACCATGGCAGGTGATAAATAAATGGTAGCTCATCAAGGAAGTCCTTCTGAAGGAGGGTTGGTCTTTGACAGGAACTGTAAGGATTAAAAATGTATATGAATATATGAACAGCAGCACACAAATGCCACCATTTAAAAAAAAAAGAGGTTCAATGGCTTTTTAGTTACAAAATATGTGTGCTTATTCATGTCTTTCCCAGTGGGATGATTCCCCTGTGGTAATGGAAGATAAGGAAGGAATTACATCTAAGATCCTGGGAATCTAAAACTGAGACACACGTACACATACTTGTTAATACGCCCGAGCATTAAATCTGCCACTAATGTCCAAAGAGAAGGAGGTCTGTGGGTGTCATTGTCTAAAAACCCTCTAATATCCTCTCCCCAGCTGAAAGGGAATTAACATGTGTCTTGCATCCACTGCGTGCCAGGCAATATGCTATTTTATGTGCACATGGACACGTATTCCTCAAGCTGCCTTCGAAAGTCTTATCCTTATTTGTCATGTGAAGAAACTGGGGCTCAGAGAGAGGTTAAGTAATTTGCCCGGTGCCAAGCAGGCAGTAAATGCAGTGCCAGAATTGCACCCTTGCTCCATGCAATCTTGACTTCTGTACTTGCCCACTGCTGCGTGACACTGGCAAGTGCTGTAGGCTCTGATAACCCCCTTGCTGTTCAGAATGCTCTGAGCCCAGTGCCCTGAAATGCCGTTCACAGGTCTGTTTTCCTAGTTAGAATTTCTGTTCCCTGTTTGAGAGCGGTGGGTCTGTTCTCTGTCAGCCTGGAACTTAGCCTAGTGAATCGCACGTGATTGGCGCTCGGTGCTGGTAGGGCAAATGAATAAATAAAGAACTGTCTCACTCAGTGGGTCAGGAAATGTCACTGAAGCAACATCAGGTTGCATGCCGGGAATTCTGGGCTCTGGTCTCAGTTTTCCACAAGTTTATCGTGCAACCTTAGTGAACAAGTCATTGTTGTGGACTGAATTGTGTCCCCCAAAATTCACAGGTTGAAGCCCTAACCCCTGTATTTCTGGATAGGGTCTTTAGGTAATTACGGTTAAATGCGGTTGAGGGCGGGGCCCTAACCTGTAGGACTGATGGCCTTATACCACGAGGAAGAGAGACAGAGATAAGGATCTTTCTTTGTGTACAGAGAAAACAAAAGGCTATGTGGGGACACAGTGAGAAGGTGGACACCTACAAACTAGGATGAGAGTCCTCAACAGAAATGGAATTTGCTTGCACCTTGATCTAGGGTTTTAGCCTGTAGAGCTGTGAGAAATTAAATTCCCGTTCTTTAAATTACCTAGCTTACAGTATTTTGTTATGGCACCTCAAGCAGACTAATAAACTCCTGCAACCACATTTTCATCATCTATGAAACAGGAATAATTTAGATTAGATTAACTGCTTCCAAAGAGTTTGTAGACAATGCCAGTTTTTGGCACAATGCTAATGGCATGCTTTCCAAAAAGAGTTCTGTGGTTAAGAGTTGGGAAAACCCTAAATTCCCTATCTTCTTCCTGGAAATCTAAGAACATATATAAAGTTATAATAAATTCTACAGCAAAGCCCTGGCTCGTATGGCTCAGTTGGTTAGGTGTCATGCTGCAGAGAGAAAAGTCGATATTTTGATTCCTGGTCAGGGCACATGCCTGGGTTGTGACCTGGTCCCCAGTCGAAGCATGTACGAGAGGCAACTGATCGATGTTTCTCTCCCTCTCTTTCTTCCTCTCTTCACTGCTCTCTAAAGATAAATAAATAAAATCTTAAAAAAAAATTCTACAGCAGAAACAAAAACCACAAACAAATCAATGCAAAAACCCTATAGCTTGTTTAAGTTTTCAACCTTACTACATAGGTAATATATTATTCCCCCAACCCCATCTTCTTTTCTTGTTGCTTATTTTTAACAGATGAAGGAATTGAGGTTAAATCAGACTGAAAAGCCTCCACCAGGCACATAACCAATAGGTGGCAAGCTCAAACTCAGGTCTGACTGTGTTGAAAACTCAGGCTCTTTTCAGTGTGTATATCATTTAGCATCTAATTTAGAGCATCCAACCCAAATGCTTCTCGGTGGGGCTTTGGAGCAAATGGGCAGAGTATTAATAATATTTGTTAACATTTATTGAGCATTTAGCATATTCTAGGCACTGTTCTAAGTGCTTTAAACATTAAGTCATTTGAAATTCACGAATAGTAAGGGGATTATTATCTCAGCTTTATAGCTGAAGAAACTGAGGTACCAGGTATTAAGTTGTTCAAGGTCATATATAAGACTAGAAGAGGTACAATCAAGATCTGAGCACAGCCTCACCTGGCTCCATGTCCTACACCACCCTATACCTATATATCTTTATACTATATGGCCTCTGACAGTGTGCACAGCATTTCCAGAAGTACCAGAAAGAAGTTATAAAGAGGCAGCTCAGAAATAGGCAAAGACTTTCTAAGGGAGTTTATAAAGGGCTTCACTCTCTTTCTAGCTTTATTCTTCATGAGACAGACAGAACAGGGGGTTTTTCAAAGATACTATTACATTTTATTTCTCTTTTGGCACCGATCATATTTAATACAATGATCAGTGCCAGATGTTTTCAGCTCTGTATTCTCCTACCTAGCGTGGTGCCTGGCACACAGAATGTACTTAGAGTTGTTGAATGAAATTGGAGACCAATGAACTTCACCTCATGGCAGCAATGAGGTCCTTCTCTAGGAACTAAATGAGATCTATATAGTCATGATTCTGCATTCAGTCAGTGCTCTCAGAATCAGATTCTTCTGCTGGTTGAAAATGCCAACTTACCCCCCGTCCTCTGCCCCTAGCCCTGTTAATGCTCCCCCAACCCTTACCCTCAACTCAGCACTATTTCTCTAAGTCATGTTTCATTAAGCTAATCACACTCCTCCACCCCAATCCTGGTCCTTTGGACTCTCCAGAGTCAGCAATAGCACTTTTCTCCCCAAATATGGCATGGCTCTAAAACAAATTTTTAAGGAAGAGAAAATTCGAAGAACCCACTACTTAAAGAGTCATAAAATACTTATACGCATCCTGGCTGGTGTCGCTCTTTTGGTTGGAGTGTCATCTCATAAACCAAAAGGTTGCTGGTTCAATTCTCAGTCAGGGCACATACCCAGGTTATAGGTTGGATCCCTGGTTGGGGTGCATACCAAAAGCCAACTGATCCATGTCTCTCTCTCTCACATCGATGTTTTTCTCTCTCTCTCTCTTTCCCCTCTCTTCCTCTCTCTCTAAAAGCAATCAAAAAATGTTCTTGGATGAGGATAAAAAATAAAATAAAATAAAACATAAAATTCATGCTAAATACTGAGAGACTCATACATATTTTTTGTCCCAACATGTAGCAAGACAGAAGCCCAGCAAGGTGGGCAACTGGCTGAAGTTTGTGCATAGCTGAAATAGGAATAGAGTTTTCTTGAGTCTCAGTGTTCAGTTTTCCACTCTTCTGTGTTGTTTGTCACAACCAGGAGTAAGATGTTGTCGAAGCAATCTGACATTTATGAAAACAGCTTAGGTCAACCAGAAAGGACCAATGTAAGAGCTCATGAGTGATAGTCATAATTTTGAGAAAAGATGAAGAATCTGAATTTCAACCCAACAGATGAGTTAAGTTTCCAATGTGTGGTACCCTCAAGAAACAGGGCTTACAATTACCTCCACTACACTAATGGAATACACATTATTATTTATGGGATTAAGCCTGAGTTATCATTTATCAAACATCTACTATGTGCTAGGAGTAGCACTAGGTTTTTAAAAAATACATAATCTCATTTAATCCGCACCACAGCTCTGAAGGGGAGATGTAATTATCCTCATTTTTCAAACGAAGGAACTAGGGCAAGGAGAAACTCAATGACTTTGCCAAGGTCATGCAACTTAGTTACGGTCAAGTCCTAGATTCTATCCCCTGTTGTCCATGTACTGGTCTGCTTGGGCTTCTATACCTTTTTTCCTGAAAAATCTGATACTCTTAATGATAGTTTGAAGACACCTGCTGGCCTCAATTTCAAGTCTTCAAACTGTCAAATTTTTCGAGGTGATACTGTAACTGCAGTGTCCTGTTCCCTAGAGGGTCTTCATCTTGATAACTGCAAGTTGGGGTTTGTTTGAATAATCTATTAATGTGGAGAAAATTACCTTCTCATTATGAAGTATTCTGTGTCACTTTAATACTAATTACTCTAACTGTATTTATTGAAGATTAATGACTGAGCAATATTTTATTAATAACTAACTGGCATTTATTATTGCATAAATAATAAATACAGTGCCTCATTAAATATAAATGCATTTTTTATTTGGGCACCTTCATTGAAAATGTTGCCAAAAATGTTTGCATTGATTAAAAATCTCATTAAAAGGGTTAGCGAATCTTGCCTTTGTGCCCCCTCCTACCCCCACCCCTCCCCAAAAGAGTCCCTGACAATTTTTTCACAATAGGTAGACTTGGGGGATTATTCATCAGTCTGTCAGGAGAAGCCCCTTTAACAATACGTGGCTGCTGTGAATTCTGGTTGCCATGAGAACCTTAACTTTTTGCTCTTCTCTCATTTTGTTATGTTTACATTTTTAACCCTCACCCGGTGCTCAGAGGTTCCTGCATTTGCATCAAGCTTCAGTACCTGTAAGTAGGCCCTGGACCCAGAGGAGCAGAAAAGTGCTGTTGAAATGATCTTGCCTCTAATTTAGAGCCAAGGAAACGGAGCTCCAGAGAGGGGTGGCGACTGGCTCCACACCACGCAGCTCTCAGCAGAGCAAGGCCCAGGGCTGGCCCCCTGGCCGTGGTCTTCTTTCCCCTGCACCACACTGCGCCGCTGCAGTAGTTCTTGTAGCATATTCTGGACGTGTGCCACGGGGCTCATTCATCTGTCTCTCTCTCTCCTGAGTTCTTTGTGTTTTTCTTTCTTTAAAAAAAATCACTAAAAATCCCAAATGTCCCAAAGCAGCCTCACCTTGCTAACATTCAAAATTTTCAGGCTGAAAACCCAGCCCCCCAATAATTGCATCACCTGTCCCCACCCTAAGAATCTATAGATGTGCCTACGAGGTGCTCACGTCCTCTCATAAAACCAGTCTGTTTTCTCCACACATCGTATCTGCCTCCTTTCTCTCCTGTCCTGACCCCTCTTCGGTTATTCTCCAGTTTTGAAACTCTCTGAGGGAGCCTCTCTGCGGCCACCACAGTCACACCCAGGAGAAGGCCACGTCCATGTAGAGTCGCTCACTCCCTCTGCCCCCGAGTCTGCGGTTCCTGACTGGGATGGAGAAGCAGGGAGGCCTCACACCCAGCTCCTGCAGCGCTCTGTGTGCCTGAGGCCCACCGCGGAGCAGCCAGCCTTCCGGCCTCACGGTCTCTCATGGATGCAACCGCTTCCGCCTCGGGCCTCGCTTTCGTGCCCATGTGGACTGCTACCCAGACTGCACAGGAAGTGGACGACGGATGTCATCCTCTTCTTCTTCTCCTCGAGGTCTCTTGTCTCAGATTTCTTCCTCTTTCAAGGAAAAGTGGAAGTCCTCATACATGTTTTCCAGACAAATGGATGACCAGCGTTATCTCCAGTCCGTCAGTTCTGCATATGGAAAACCTGTGTCTCCACTGGGACACTGTGTTCTATGCACACTTTTGTCCCTTTGCTGTATGTAAGTCTTGCCTTAGCAGTGCAAGGCCCTGCAGCCTCAGCTGCTACTGTGCTAGTTCACAGCTGGAGTGAAAGCACTCCTGTAGCCGTGGGCTTGCCTGTGTTCCCTAACACCGATTTTTAAAAAAAGGGCAGAGATTATTTTTTGTTTTGTTTTTATTTTTATAATTTAAATTCAGCAACTTCAACACTTAGCAAAGGGCCTGGCACATAGTAGGACTTCCAGCGATGCTGGTTAAATATTATCAAATGAATGACTACATGCCTGTTTCTACTGGGGTTGAGGTTGCAGGAACCAGTCCAGTTAAGCTTTCTTTAGCCTACAGAATGCGCTAAGCCTTTGAATAAAGGTCTAGTCCAATTTCCAGCTTGAACCATCACAATGAGCTCTAAAACGTGACATTTGCATCTATTTCACTAAGACTCTCGCACTCTATAACCCCCACCCCAATCCTGTAACAATAGAAGTCCTCATTCCACTAAAACTGTGTCATTTCTTTAGCGTTTTGAGGGTTAGAAACTAGGACAAGACTATCAGCCAAATGCAGCGGGTACCAGTGTACTGGCGGTATATCTTATCAGATATTCAAGAATGCAGCAAGAAATGTCACGGGGAGCTTTTGACAAAAATATTTAATTAATAGCAACAGCTACAGAAATGAATAACAGCATCCAGGCAATTACAGTGTTCAATAAACCAGCTCTCTGAGGATGGGGCGGCAGCAGACTACTGACTGATGGACTGCATTTAAATATGTTATCCGCTCATTGGAAAGACCCCGTGGGTCCCTCCCCTCCAGGACATGGCCAGCAATAGTATTATTATTGTATCCACTTAAAAAAAAATGGAGTAACAAATTGAATTATCTGGGAGAGAGGTCAGAGATTTCTGACCCTCAGAAATATTCATCAGGTTTTTTTGACCCTGCCATAGAATATTGGGAGCAACTGGAGGGATAGTGCAAAGTACCAAAATATGTTCTGTTTCAGGGTGAAAGTGTTCATCAAATGTTAATTGAGGGTCAGTGGGGAAACTTACCACTCCAATCTTGGCTATATGACCTTGGTTACATTACTTCTGTAAACCTGTGGTGAAAAAATACTCCTGGCATATGGTAGCAGTTCAAAACCTGGCTGTTTCTTCTCTCTTAGGTAATTTACTCAGCTGGGGAGATGGGATTTGATTCCCTGGTCACTGAGTGATCCATGGTAGAGGCGCCAACGCAGCTGAATTAAATGGGACTGGTGTAGCAAGAAGAACTCAGCATCCAGAAATATAGTAAAATGCCATTATAAGGACCCAAGGGGAGTCTAAAAATTTCACATAAGACTCAGCGATGCATTATTGTAAGGTTAACGCAGTGACCAGGGTGTGTGTTCTACAGGAAATAGAGCCAACCACCAACCATTTTATATCAACACTTTACATTCCATGGGACACCTCATTGCAGGATGTTACTCGAAAGGAACTCATAACTGGTGGGAGTCCTAGAAAGCAGCTGGCATCCAGAGAACATAGGGTCCTGCCTATCAACGTGATTCAGAGCAGTACAGCACTTGGGAGACTGGTGAGTGTTTCACAGTAGAGACATGGACCCAGAGTGTCCAGAAATAGTCTTTGCACCGAGCATGTTCATTTGTGTCTATTCCGTCTGCTCAGCTGTGAGTTCTTTCCTACTCATTCAACAAATATCTAATGGGAAAACGTGTGTGCTGATAGAAATGCTAGGCACTAGGGGTATGGTGATGAGTAAGTAATGATCTAGCAGGAATGACTGACATTCAACACAAAGCCGCACAAATAATTAAACGTGTCATCAGAGCTATGAAGGAAAAGTAATGCATGCTGCAGAGCATGTAACAGGCAAGGGCCGAGCCTTTATCTCCATCAGCCTCCTCCATGACCGGGTAGTAAGTGCTTAGTGAGTTCTTGTTGACCTGAATTGAATGGAACTAACAGTGAAGCTCCCCAGTGTCTATCAGAGAGTAAATAGCGTTCTCCTACAGTACTCTCTTATAGATAAAATTCTCGGAGTTATGTGGGTGATGATAGAAAACAGACTCTAAGCAAGATATTATAAAAGAAATATAGAAAAGGGGCTAGAAGTGTATACTCTCACAGTAGAAAGAATCATCTGTCTGACGTCAGTTTGACAGCGAGGGAAATAACAAACTATAATAAGCAGACACAGGACCTATGAGCATCATAGGGTGAGGCCACTTAGTATATGTCAGACGTGCCTATGTACCCTGGTAGCTTCTAAGCGCTTCTCCCAGAATATAGCAGTTCATATTCATGATGAAAACCTACTAGGTTAAAGTACTTGGGTTGGTTTGAAAGCATGTTGGGAATAAACATTGCAAGTTTTATTCTGTTCCAGGTATTGCTAGTTACTCTTCATGTGGCTGGGTGTAAGACAGTCCCTCCGAACCTGGGGTCTTCATCTGTGGGGATGGACTTCCCAGCGATAGCCCAAAGGGTGGTGAGAGGTAAATGCAGTGGCATATGTGAATGTGCTTTGTGCACAATAAAACTTAAGTCCCATTGCTTCATTCCAGCACATTCCTCTGATCTTCAAATTCGGACTTCCAACTGCCTTCTGCCCAGTTTCAAATGAATGTCTCCCAAGTACCTCACATTACCATGTTCAAAACGGATTTCTGAGTTTCCACCGACAGCGAGTTTTACTCAGCCTCTCCCCCTGTAGTCTGCTTAAGTCCTCATGATTCTTTCCTACCCCTCATCTCTCATGTCCAGTCCACCCGCTAGTCCAAGCCGCTGTCTTGACTCTACGTTGTTATTTCCACTTTCTTTTCATCCACTGCAATTCAAGTCACTGAGACTGCTTCTGTCAGCCACTGCAATTGCACCCCAAGTGGTGTCTCTGTTCCCCCTATTGCGTCTTCACCCACTCTTTACAACTACCAAGATGATCTTTTTAAACAAATCCATTTCTGTCATGTCCCTGCTCAGAAACCTCCAATGCCTTTTCGTTACACTTAAAACCTAAACTCCACGCCAAGGCCTCTGAGGTGCTACGGAACCAGGCTCCTGACTGCCTCCTCGCCACTGGGTCCCCCTCCCTCCCTGCACTCACCTGACTCCATCTGCCACTTCAATTTGCCAAGCTCACACCTTCCTACGCAGGGCTTCTGCACCATCAAAGGGGAGCTGCACACTGTTCAGGGACAGGTTAGGACAAGTAGCAGGAAAACCCGTCCATAGGAACATGTCCCTTCCCTGGAACAAGACTCTCCTCCTTATCAGGGAAACTATTCTGGGGCAAATCCTTAAACTTGGATGCTGGGTCTCACCACTCCCTCTGGGCCACACCGAGAACAGGGAGCAGAATATTTTCTTCCTTAATCTTGGGCAGTGGAATTATACTTTCACTGCATCTTTATCCACACTGCCTAATTTATTTTTCAATAATTTTGTATTCCTTTTTGGATAGAAGCTTTATTTTGGAGTATTAGACATCCATACAGAGAAGTGCGCAGACCCTGTCTGTAGAACTGGGTGAGTTTTCTCAGAGGGACCCACCCTTGCATCCGGCAGCCAGAGTAAGAAGTGGAGCGTTCCTGGCACTCCGGAAGCCTCGTCCTGCCCCTGTCAGTCAACGCTCCACCGAGGTAATCGCGGTGCTGTCTTATAACAACATGGATTAAATGTGCCTGTCTTGTATGTATGGAATCATACAGTATGTACTCTTTCAAGCCTGGCACCTTTCACTCAACATTATTGTGTTACTTTTATAATCAGAAAAAAGGCCCTTCCCTCTCTGTAAAAGGGACAGCGATCAAGCACAGGGAGCTCGGCTGACTGCTTGTAGACTCTCGTTCTGCATTGTGCCCCTGTGTGTCTTCGCCGGCGGGCCTCTCTGCCCGGGATGGCCTCCTGGATTTCACCTCCCCAACCGCTGGGCATCCGAGTCTCCCATTAGCCATCGGCTCCTCTAGAGAGCTTTCTCTGGCCCATCGAGCCTGATCCTGTGCCTCTCCCCTCTGGGCCTCCCTCCCACAGCACCTGTACTTTCGCTGTCACAGAGCTGCTCACACTCTGGTGTCCTGGCTATTGCAAGTCCCCCTTGCCCATGAGGGACGACTTAGGGCCAGGAGCTGTATTTTATTCTGTATCCCCTGGACAATACCTGGTGAAGGGTGTATGTTAGTCAAGGCTTATTGAATGTAACTCGTTGAATTAAAGCATGATAGCAATGATATTTGCAAGACCAACTCAAATACAGAAGTCCACTCTTATCTTACGTTACTGGAAAAAGTACTGATTGTCGATACTTTAGAGAATTCTTCAACTCTCATTGGAGGTCAGGCAATATGTCATTAAGAGCTTCTGCTTCTTTTCATTTCTTCCCTGCCAGTAGAACCGAAAATGAATTAATCAACTCCGCACATTGTTTTTATATGTGTGTATGTGCTAAGCACTTTGCTAGGCCCGAGGAAGCTGGGGTGAGGAGTGAGGCAAGGTGACAACCTGCTGCACAGAACTGCTGTAAGAATTGAAGACGGCATCCCAGAGAGCACGTGCTTGCCCACGGTAGACCCCCCACTAATGCGACTTCTCTTTCCCTCCTTCCCCGCCCACAGCAGGAGTGGCCCAGAGCAGTGCAGTGACCCTGGAGTCCCAAGAGCCTGGTGTGTGCCCTGGCTACATATCCGAGCACCCGAAACCCTGATGTGTGCACCCAGTAGGAATGACTGGGCCTCCCATTTATCTCTTGGGAATTCCTCCTGGGACTGCCTGGCCCGAGTCCACAGAGTCTGCCACCTCGTTTCTGGGCCACTTTTCTGGGGCCTGATCGTTTGGGGCCATGGCACGGCTGCCCCTCAGTGGCCATGGTGTCTGCTTCCTTCTCTTTTGATGCCGTCCCAGAGTCAGTCTGGAACTCTTGGGAGAGGAATCAGGTCTCGGGGACAAAACACACCTTTCATGCTTAGAAAGGCCTGTGTTGAGGCCCTTCCTCTGCCCCTCAGGGCTGGGTGCCCCTCCCAGTGAGTGGATTAACCTCCCTAAAATCAGTTTCTTTATTTGCAAATGAGTCTCTGTGTACAGTCCCACTAGGCTTGTTGTGAGGACAGAAACAACGCTTGTGTGTATGAAACTTAGAGCTGAACCAGGAAAGGGCGTGACAAATGAATGTTGTTATGCCTTGGGGAAAATTGAACAAAGGTGGACTTTGGTAATAGTAAGGTGACACCTGTAGAGTGGAATCCTATTTCTGTCCTTTACCAGCTATGCCATCTAGGGGCATGCCACTTATCATCACTAAGTCTACCTTGTAGGGTGGTTGCAAAGATAAATGTGATGACATATGTATGATGTAAGAGTAAAATAAGTGCTGGTGTCACATCAGCATCATCATCATTTTGGACTTGTGTGATGTCCCAGTTTACCATCACCCTGATGCTGGCTCCTGAGAGCTGATGGCACCCCTGCTGTCTGACCAGCTCCCCATTCCTGACCTCCCTTTGGCACTCTCTCATTGATGTGCTCCCAGGTGCCCTGCAGCCTGGCTTGGCTGAATTATGACAGTCAGGGTTGCAAGTGACAAATACAGGTCCTGACACATCATAGGGAAATGGTACATCATTTGTCTCATTCCTCCAATACTTTGACTTTTGAAAGGGAAGATAGTAGGGGCGGAGGGTGAAAATGTTAATAAAAAGTCTCAGAAATTAATGAGGTAATGGGTGAGCACATTTCCATCCAAAAAAGCTGGGATCATGTTCCCGGGAAGGAATGACAAGGAGGAAGAGCAAATTGAACAAGCTCAAAGTGGAGATCAAGCAAACAGGCTGAATTAATCAACGTTCAGTTGAGTCTTATTTGTGGCAATTACTCCTCTGAGCCTCTGGTCCCCGGTGCCCACGTGTGTGCTTACAGATGCTCATTTAGCGGCCCCAGGTTTGACATCTTAATGTGTTCCTTCCCACGTTAAAAATGGAATCTGCTTCAAAATTCGTATCTGTTGTTAGTGGTTCCATCAAAACCTTCCTGTTCAAAGAAATGGAGTGAGAAGAAGGTCTGAGATGACAGCGTCCTGGTGTGTTGGAAGGACAGCTACCTAGGAGTCGTGACACTGAGCTTGGAGTCCTGGCTTTATGTTTTATAGCTGTATGACCAAGGGCAGGACATGCCGCTTGTCTGATTCCAAAGAACAAGAGGTTTACTCATCCCTGTTTGTCATTTGTTTCTCAGATGGTTGTCCAAGTGCTTCCTGCTAATGACAAAGTGAAGAAGGCATGTTGGGAAGTACTATAAGGGTGTGGGGGCTTTAGAAAGGCTAAGAGAACAACCACATGTCAGGTGCTGTTACATATATTAACCCATGTATTCCTCATGGATACTCAGTGAGGTATTAGCATCTTTATCTCATTTTTTTTTTGTAAAGGGGAAAACTGAAGCATTGAGAATTTTAAAAACTTGTTCAAGGTCACCTAACCTAGTAAGTAGCAGAGCAAAGATTTGGCCCACCTGACGACGGAGTCTGTTTTCCTCACAGAAGGAAGGCCTGGAGCCTTCAGACAACCTCTGAAAATGCATCTTCAAGTTGAGGAACCCGGGCTCCTGAGGAGTATGGAGGTGGAAGGGCCCAGAATGGAGCCTGTTGAGGTCTGCTTTGCTTCTCAGCTGCCCTCAGCAGAAGCCAATATTGGACATGCCTGGTGATTTTGAAAGTACTTATATTTATTTCACTTTGTGAAGAGGCTCCAGAGTGCTTTGGCTGTTAAGCAATTGGAAGTCTCGGGAGTACTGACTGCCTGTGGTTCCCAACTCCATCTATCTCAATGCCCCTCCACCACACACCTGACTTTTCCATCCACCAGGAAACCTGTGGTCTCTCTCAGCCCAATCAGCCTTGTGCTCTGCCTGAATTATCATCACAGGAGGTAAAAGGCCCAGGGGATCCACTTCATTAGAGGCCAAGGAGGATTCGAGGGGAAAATGAGTCTTGATGACAGGAACCTGTCCTAGCCCTGTGTGGGGGCCTCCTCCCAAGAGGAATGAACTCGTTTCTTGAGTACTTGCCACGTGCCAGGAATTTTACACACATAGTCATCTACAATCCTCCAACCCCCTATGTGAGATGTATTCCATTTGAAGGAAAAGAAGCTCAGCGAGGTTACATGACTTGCCCAAGATGACAGAGTCATAGACATGTCAGTGAGAATTTGGAACAGGAACCCAGGTTTGTACGATCACAAATGCTCTGCGTTCTCTGCCCTGGTGTCCTGCCTCTCCTGAGGTGACCTCGGGGCCCTTCTTCCCTGGTAAGCTCATTCTGCATGGGGGCAAGCTTTTGGTTTTCTCGCCACTCTTTCCGCTGTGCTGAAACAGACCCGTTACCTCACACATGTGGTCTTCACCCCTCCAGGGCATCTTCATTTTTAACACAGATGAGTCTCTTCTGCATGCAACTGGACTTGTGATACTCCCTGGCTCCGAGCTCAGTGGGGCCACCCAATTGTCAGCTTTCTCCCATATTAACTACTTAATGGCAGTCGCCGGAAGGAAAGGATGAGTGACTCCCAGCCACCACAGGTCCCAGGCATGCAGTCACATCCCAAGTCTACTCACCTTTGTGGCCCCCCCTGCCCCATCAGTAACCTCAGTGTTTTGCATACAGAAATTGCTCCACATAGGGGACACTTCGGCTCACTCCCTTTCTCTTCTCCAACTCTTCCACCAACAATGAAAGCTTCTCTGGGCACCAGCAGAGGCAGGCAGGCATCTAAATGGTAATGGTCTCATCAAAAACCTGGTGGTAAAGACACAGGCATCTCTTTTTCTGAGCTGAGTACCCTTAGCTTTGGACATCTCTTAAGGTGCTTATCACACTCCGCCATGTATCATTCATTTGTTCCTTCATTCATTCACTCATTCATTTATTCATGCATCCATGCTTACAGTCATTCATTCAGAAAGATCTCACAGCACAGTGGAAGGAGTGCATTCCTTTACTTTAGACATGCCTGAGTCTGAAACCTGGGGTTCTCAGCTCTGCTACGTGATTGATCTTCTATCGTCTCTATAACTAGGAAACCAATACCATCCTCATAACTTTGGGGTGAGGGTGAATGAGATCATGACAGTGACATGCATCACATAAAAGGTAAGACAAAACAACCAACTACATGACTATGAGTGAACCCATTACTGAAAATAGAATCCAGGTATGTCTGTGGACTGGGTGGAATTGTCGATGCTGGGCCTGGAGCCGGAGCTCCCGTTATCTGAAGGACAGTGTCTAAAAAGAGGCGACTGTTATATGTGGTTCCAGGGTAGAGCCATGGCCAGCAGATGGAAGTTCCAGAAAGATATAGTTCTATTTGCATACACAAAAATTGTAACACTGCCATCCAATGAAAGGCAACATTGAGCAGTTTGTGGTGGAATCTCAGCTTTTCCCCTAACAAACTGAGTGACCTTGAACAATTTATTTAAACTCTCTAACCCCCAGTATCCTTATCTAGGAGTTAAGGATAATAACATTAACTCTCATGGGTGTTTGGGTGAGGATTAAATAAGGTAATGCATGTAAATCCCTGTGCCCAGCATGTAGTTTCAATAAATGGCAGTTAATTACAATGCCAATAAGAGTCCTAGTTGCTAACATCCCTTCAGAGGCATTAGGCTGCCTGAGGCTCTGGAGAAGACATAGTTTTGGAGTCAGCCTCAGGAGGTGGCTTTGGAAGACAGCACCCTGATTCTTCTCTGTGTCATAAATGGGAACTTTCAGAATTCGGGTGTCTCACATCTGTGCACCCCATTCCCCACTAGAAGAGAAGGTGAAGCAGCAGAGAACATGGTCCTCAGTCAGGGAGGCTGGAGAGAAGACAGGGTGGACGGCAAGGCCAGGGGGCCCTTCCCTTCCTCACTCCCATGGTCTCAGGCTGCGGGAGAGCTGCGAGCAATCACAGTGGGGAGTGGCGAGTCCTCTGCTGGTGTCTGTGTTAGGTGTGAAAGGGCACCGCCTGGCAAGATGCATGATCCACTGTGTGTCAATTTGAACAAAGTGGTTAATCTCTGAGCCTGTTTCTTCACTTATTTTTAAAAAAGGGTAACAATACCTACCTTACAGGGTTATGAGGATACAGCATGCTGATCCCCTGGGTCGTGAACAGCATTCGAGTTTCTGTGTTTGTGGCTGAAGAACACTGGCCACAGGTCTTTTCGTATTCTCCCCTTTGGCTGGTGAACAACTCTGCCCAGGGGACACTGACTTCTTCTTCCTCGAAGGCCTGATAAGTCCCAGTGTAGCTAATACTCACAGCCATTTGTTTCACTTTTCCTTTTTTTAAGAGTCTCCTGTGGGCAAGGACCCACACCAGAAACTCTCTATATATTTTCTCATTGAATCCTCATGTCAGCCATTCATTCACCCATTCTTTTACCCATTCTTTTAAAATTTTTGATTTCTATTTAAGATTCTTATTAAGTACATACTATGTTCCAGGCGCAGTGGTAGGTAATAGAATATAGAGATAAATATCACTCAATTCCGGTCTTCAAGAAATACCACCTTGTACAGGAATTCAGTAAACACGAAGATTATGACATGGATGTCATTATTTCCATATTATAGATGAAGAAACAAAGACTTAGACAGGTATAAAGATACTAAAGCAGGTTTTTGATTCAATTCCTACTATGCCGCCTTTAACCCTGAAAGCTATAGTTTCTAAAGTTGCTTTATTGAACTATATGCTTTCCAAGTTGGACAAAGGCATTTGGGAAAGAAAGGAGAGGGAAGGAGGGGGTAGACAAAGAGCAGAGAAATGCAATTTAACCAATTCACAGACCCTTTCAACAACTGGCCTTCACGCTTTTTGCTGAACCTATTGAACTAATAGCAGGTTGGGGTGCCCAAATTATTAACATGTAGTTGGGAAATGTGTTTCTCAAATGCAAAGTGAAACACCTTGCCTCCCAACTCTAAGATCTCATTAAATGAGCTAATTCACCTACTGCTTAATTTGCTAGAAGCCCTATGAGTAATTAGGCTGCTGACATCTTCCAAAATTATATTCTTAAGTGTGGCATTCTTTTGCATCACAATGAAGCTGCCCAGCCTTCTTCCTAGACTGCTTTTCTCCTCCCCCTGCCAGGGCTCCAGCTCCCTGCAGAAGAAAGGAGTGAGTTTTGCATTTTGCACACTTACTATCATGAATATAATTAGTGAGAAATATTAATTAGAAACACAAGACCACCCTGGAGATCCAGCAGAATATTTGAAGCAATGGATTTGGCTGTTTTCATTTGTTTTTCTAAAGCTAGTCCTGAGCCTTGAATCCTGCAGCTGCTATTTTACCAGGGCAAGCTTCTATTTCTTGATATTGTTTGCAACAATTTATAAGTGCTTACTGGAGCGGTGCTGTCTTGCTTTGGCTTGTAACCCACAACACAATATTTCACTCTTGAGATGTTACATCCATTTGTCATAGGAAACGTGTGTGCATGTGTGTATGTGTGTTCTTGTCTGTGCTTGTGTGTTTATACTCTGGGAAAGAGCAGCATTTTCCTTATATAAATAGCAGTGTTCTGGGGGAAAATGTACACTGAGCCATTTCCCAGAGAACCACTGCAAACACATTTTGGGCTCATTGTACATAGACTCTCTAATTGCTTTGAATTTACTTTAGTACTTTACTGGGGATTGCTTTGAGGTGATTATGAAAGAATAAGGAGGCTTCTGCAAGGAGAATTTAGAAAGAAAATACTTAGGAGACATTCTATTTTTCAGGTTTCTGTGTGAGTGAGCCTCCAGTTGCTGATGAGTGATGGTGACATCCCTTCCACCAGAACAGTGGGGGCTGGGATCCTCCTCGGAGACTCTTATTTTGGTATGACAAGTTCAACTGTGTCCTGGCTGCCCTGCTCTTCCATTGCCTGGGAACCTCTGTTGCTTTTACTTCCTGGCTGCTGGAGAGCTGTTTAGCATTCATGCTTGTACTTGGGAAGGCAGTTCTGTGCCCAGGCTGCATTCTTTTCTGCTCTGCCCAGTGCGCTCATTGGCCGCCTGGGATTCCCATCATTCAGTGCCCACAATATGTTGGCTGGATTCCCCTCCCACCCCCGAATCTTTCAGTCAGCTTTAAATAAGGAGATTACTCCTATGTTTGGGAAGAGATGCTTTCAGGTTCTCACTCCACTGCAAGCTTTCTATGTGGGCTTGGCTGTGGCATCTGAGCCTTCCAGGATTCTGTTTTTATTTAATATGCTGAAGGTAAGGCTTCTCTCGGCTACTGATTGTAGTAGATGTGTGCATCTTGGGTGTCAGAAATCTGACTCAGTGAGATAGAACATTTGAAAGCTTATCTCTCCCTGTTTTGCCTTCCTCAGGAGGAAAGGCCAATGACCTAATTGAGTAATGAAAATGGACAAGAGGCCTCAGGGTGCACTGAAGAGCAGGGATTTGGATTCAAGCAGATCTGGCTGCAAGCCAGCTCCACAACTGAAGAGCTCAGTTGCCTGGGGCCCCTCCCCTCTCTGAGCCTCTATTCCCTCTTTATGAAGCAGGACCATAATGCCTGCTTGATGGAAATTAAATGGGAAAATATTGGTGAAAGTTATAAACACAGTGCCTGGCATACATAGGCTCTCAAGGAAGGTTAATTCTCATCTGGTATTCCGTTCCATCCCCTTTGAAGGGAGGATGTACCCGGATTGAATCATAAAACAGAAACTAAAATCAGTAACCAGGAACAGAAGGCAATGAATGGGTATAAGGAAAAAAGGGGGAGCCATCTGACTTCCTGATGGTAGAGAATTTTGCTCTCTCGAAGGCAGCTTAGGAAAGATGAGCTGCATATCTTTCTCCTGGTTTGCTGCAGTATTTTTTAAAGATACTGCATGAAACCACAACTATAATACTAACCACTGTTTATTGAGTCCAGCAGTGGGCTTGTTAAGTGATGTACATATGCCAGCTCTAATCCTGACAGCAGCTTGCTATTGCGTTTTATAAAGAGAGAGTCACAAAGTCAGATATCTAAGAAAACACAGAGGTCAGGTTTGAATGGTTTGATTCTATATCCATGATTCCTGTTCTACCTCTGTCAAATATAGGCTAGAAAAGCACAGTGGTCTTTTAAGTGAACAACACAGTTGGCCCTTTTGCTTAATATGGGTACTTTACCTAAAGTGAGTTCTGGTCTAAATAGTGATTCACCTTTGCATCCCTAACCTCTGGTGCATGGTAATTGCTCACTTTAATGCTAAATAACTAAATAAACAAGGTTAAATATAACTTAAGTTAATCACCAAAATAAACTCATACCTCACCTGCAGAAAGAGCCAGACTCTGTACCTTGGACTTTGTTTCCCAGGAGAGCCTTCTGGTAGGTAGAACACAGCACCATCATCCAGGGCTCAGGGGCAAGTGAAGGTTGACTTCCCATTGCAGAAGGAAGAGAATTTTCCATAAACTACAAATTTTGGAATTAGATTTTTTACTTGCATGCCATAGTTAGCTGCCACAGAGGGACACTGGAGAACTTTCAGAGAGCAGGCGGTAGAACTGGAATCATATCCTCCTCTGTGCTCAGATCCCACAGACTCATGGCGGCCAGCATGAAGCTAGTCAGAAGCCTTGCTTTGGGGACAAGTGTTCCTATCGTCAAAATCCTGTTGACAGTTGATTCACCTACACTTTGTGAGATGCTGTTCCATAGAGCCAGTACAGAGCAGGCTCTTGAGCCACTTTTATTTTCTTGCCAACAGGTTGTAACATTTTTAAACAGAAAAGTAAGTGAGACAAGGGAAAAGAAAGTCATCTTTATTGAACAGTATTCTGTTCAAGGCACCATCCTGGGCATCTTTGATAAAATAAGTCATGCAATATTCAGAAATTAAAGGCATTTTTGTGTACTGACAATGAAATATCAGAAACAGAAATCAGGAAAAAAACCCCATTTGATATAGCAACAAGAAAAAGAAAATACCTGGGAATAAGCCTAACCAAGGATGTAAAAGACCTGTACTCAGAAAACTACACAACTGAAGAAAGAAATTAAGGAAGACACAAACAAACGGGAGCATGTACCATGCTAATGGATTGGAAGAATTAACATCATCAGAATGTCCATACTACCCAAAACAATTTATGGATTCAATGCAATCCTTATTAAAGTACCAATGACATATTTCACAGATATATAACAAACATTTCAGAAATTTATATGGAACCATAAATGACCCCGAATAGCTGCAGCAATTTTGAGAAAGAAGAGCGAAGTAGGAGGGATCACAATATGTGATATCAAACTGTATTACAAGGCCACTGTAATCAAAACAGCCTAGTACTGGCATAAGAACAGACACATAGACTGATGGAACAGAACAGAGAGCCCAGAAATAAACCCAAGTCTCTATGGTCAATTAATGTTTAACAAAGGGGGAAGAAGCATAAAATGGAGTAAAAATAGCCTCTTCAACAAATGGTGTTAGAAGATCTGGACAGCTACATGCAAAAAAAATGAAACTCAATCACCAACTTACACTATACACAAAAATAAATTCAAGGTGGATAAAAGACTTAAATATAAGCCATGACACCATAAAAGTCCTAGAGGAAAATATCAGCAGGAAAATCTCAGACATTCCACATAACAACATCTTCACTGATATGTCCCCTAAAGCAAGAGACAGAAAGGAAATAATAAACAAATGGGATCTCATCAAATTAAAAAACTTCTGCACAGCTAAAGAAAACAGCATTAAAATGAAAGAACCAACTATATGGAAAAACATATTTGCCAATGATACCTCAGACAAGGGTTTGATCTCCAAAATATATAAAGAACTCACACGACTCCACTCCACGAAGACAGAAAACCCAATTAAAAATAGGCAAAAGACTTGAACAGACACTTCTCCAAGGAGGACATACAGAAGGCCCAGAGATATATGAAAAGATGTTCAGCATCACCAGCCATCAGAGGGATGCAAATTAAAACCACAATGAGATATTGCATCACACCATTGAGAATGGCCATCATAAACAAATTAACAAACAAGTGTTGGAGAGGATGCGGAGAAAAGGGAACCCTACTGCACTGTTGGTGGATTGCAGACTGGTGCAGCCACTGTAGAAAACAGTATGGAACTGCCTCAGAAAACTAAAAATGGAACTGCCTTTTGACCCAGCAATTCCACTGTTAGGATTATATCCTAAGAACCCTTAAACACCAATCAAAAAGAACCTATGCACACCAATGCTCATAGCAGCACAACTTACAATAGCCAAGTGCTGGAAGCAACCTAAGTGCCCATCAGCAAATGAGTGGATTAAAACACTATGGTATATTTACACAATGTAATTCTACACAGCAGAGAGGAAGAAGGAGCCCCTACCCTTTGCAACAGCATGGATGGAACTGGAGAGCATTATGCCAAGTGAAATAAGCCAGGCAGTGAGGGACAAATACGATATGATCTGGAACATAGATCTTTAACTGGAACATAATCAACAAAAGAAGAAAGCAAGCAAAATATAACCGGGGACATTGAAATTAGGAACAATATGACAGTAACCAGTGGGGAGGTGGGAGAGAATAATGGGGGCAAGGGTTTTCAGGAACAACTATAAAGGCCACATGGACTTAACCAAGGGGGAGGGTGGAAACAAGGGAGGGAGGTGGGTTTGGCTGGAGTGGGGGTGGAGTGGTGGGGAAAAATTCAGGCAATTGTAATTGAACAACAATAAAGTAATTTAAAAAATAAAATAAGTCATGTAATCTTTACCAAGAGCCCATGGCATACGTTGCCCCCATTTTACAGATGAAAACATTGCTGCCTGTTCAATCAGTAAAGTTCATTGGCTCAGTATTGAATTCATGTCTGGGGACACTGGAGATGAAGGAAAATTATGATTTTCCACATTTTTCAGGGTATTGGTGATACTTTTTGGGTGGGGAAGGGCACACAGAGACATAAATATATAAAGCCAAGATGTTGAAGAATTACAGCCCCTGCACACACATACATTGTCTCATCACTAAGATATAACTATTGCTAGCATTAAGGGTAACTTCTTCCAGCATTTTTCTAAGATTTTAAATTTTTTATTAGATTATTACTATACACAAAATTTAGAATCCTGTTTTTTCACTGATCTTTAGTTCTTTTTCCATATTATTAATTTAAACCCTATAAACATAATGTTTAATAACTGTATAATATTCTAACCAATGGCTGTCTCTAGTAATTATTCTTCCCCTCCTTTTTCTTCTCCTTCTCCTCCTTCTACTACTGGTACTTCTTATTTACAGCTTATATTAATTGAGAGCTTGCAATATGTTAGACTCTGAGTTAAATTCTTCCTTGTATAGTCTCATTCAATCCTCGTAATAACTCTATGAAGTGGGTTCTCCTATTATCCCTTTGTAGAGACAAATATAGAGATGAGGAATCTAATGTACAAAAGGTTAAATAATTTACCTAAGATAGCACAGCTATTAAGAAGTAGTGGTAGTTTTTGGTTTTCTCTGATTTTAGAACCAAAGTTCTTAACCATTTCTATGTTTTTATTGTCAGATACCTAGGTTAATTCCAATCTTTCCCTGTAATATTATCCTTGTATTCTGTGTGTGCATGTGTGCATAGTTATTTTTGATTAGTTTCATAAAAGAGATTTACAGAAAAGGAATGACTAAGTAAAAGGGTATGAATATTTTTCAGACTCTTAATATATGCAACCAAATTGCTTTCCAAAAGTTCTGTCCACTTTCATTTCTGCCACCAATGTATGAGAGTGCTCATTTCATTACACATTTGTCAGAAATGAAAAAGAAAACAAAAATAGAGGCAAATGACCCTCTATGACTAACATTTCATACAGGTACAGTATCTGAGAGTTCTGGGGCCCTTGGTTAGAATAGGTCTACGAGGGTCTTGGGAAAGGCAGAGAGAAATGTAGCCTAGGATGGGGGTGAGAATGTATGTTAAAAACATTTAGAATCAGACTATTTGGGTTTGAGACCCCTTTCTACCAATTGCTAAGTGTCAGCTCTGGGATTTCAGGCTCCCTGTTTAACTTGCTTCATTTATTCCAATTGTAGGGTGGGAAGTGTGGGGAGAATATGAAAGGCTTTGGAAAAGTGGGATTGTTCAACTAGGCCTTAGATGTTGAGGGAGGATTTCAGGTGATGAGGAGGTAGCAGAAGGGCATTCGGATTAGAGGTGACTCCTGAACCTCAACCTACAATCTATGGCTTGTTTGGGGACAATGGGAGCCATGAATACTCACAGAATGGGGCAGTGGCTAGAGTTGGCAGGGCAAGCTTGGGTAGGACGTTGAGAACCTTAAATATCATTCCAGGGAGTTTGAACTTGATTTATAGATAATGAGCTTCCGAGGTAAGCAGCTTGATCAGATTTGTATTTTTAGGAGACATCTCTGAGTAAAGAGGAAACTAGAGAATAAGTGGACAGAGAGGCACTAATCAGGCAAGGTCAAAATAATCAAGGCAAGATATGGACAAGTCTAAACTTTTAGTTCAGAGAATAACATGACTGTGGCTGCAACAGAAGGACATACACTTTAGAGGGAGCCCAGCAGAGGGATGAATCAATTTCCACCCACAATAGGAGTCGAGAAAAAGAACAGAGAACCAACATGTATGGAACTAATATGCACACACAACTGCCCTGCAAGGAGGGTAGTCTGATCCCCATTTTACAAGTGAATGAAATGAGACTCAGGTGGGTCAATCAACCTACTCAATGTCATGCAGATAGAGAGTGAAAATGTAGAAGTTGAAGCCAAGTGTATCAGACCCCAAATCCCAATCCACGGCACTACCTGTCAAGGCATCTTAGAAGAGGTGGCCTTTCAGTGCGACCTTAAAGAAAACAGTCTTTCTTCAAATGGACAATGATGGATGACGAAAATTGCAGGCAGGGAAAACAACCTGGTGAGAGTTGTGCAGACCTATTTTCAGGGATATGCATATACTAGAGTTAGTGCTCAGTTTGCTAATTGTTTATCATGTATCGAGCCTTAGTCTTAGTGCTTAACACTTACTGAATCTTTGAATCTTGCCTACAGCTTACATGTAGGTACTATTATCATGCCCACTGTGGAGATGAAGACACGAAGCAGTTAATTGAATTGCCCAAATTCATACAGCTAGTGAGTGACAGAGCCAACATTTCTCCTCAGATGTCCTGATTCCTGAGCTCTTAACCACGCTGCAGCATGGCCCCATAAGCACAGTGTGGAGGCTAGGAGCCATTCTTCCCTGGCCCCAAAGTGGAAGGACTCTGGAGTAGATCTATTTTTTTCTTCCCCTGAAGAGGATATGAATGGCTTTGATGAGGACAGAGGTCAACCAGGAAGACCTGGGTATCACTCTATAACTGTTTTTAAATGAGTGTGACAATAATGACAGCTGTCGTTTCTAGAACTATACTGTCCACCAGGCTCTGTGTAGGATGCTCCATAGATCTTCTCTCCGGGGCAGACCCTGCTGGGTATGTTGCACCAGGGGAATAATGACTGGCCAGGGCACAGGATACTGGTGTGGAAATGGAAGGAGGAGATAAGCATTGTACACCATGCTAAGAATGTGGGCCTCGGGAATCCAAGGAAGGCTTTGAAGCCAGTGACTGATAAATTCCTGTTGAGAATTCAAACTCTATCTCGGGTGACTGTTTAGCAGAAGAAAGGGAAACTGATTTAGGGAGTGTTAGGAGACCAGAGGCAGCAGATTGAGGTAATCCAGATTACCTGATAAAGGCCTAGACTAAAAGAGTGGCCACAGGAATGGGGAAGAAGGGACAAATTCAAAAATAATGATAAATTCAATAAGACTTAGTGTTTAATTGCATGTGAAGAGCACAGGAAAGCGGCATTAGGAATGGTACCCGCTTACTGTTTTATCTTACTGGGATCCAAGGATTACTTATCTCCTTGATTGGCTGGAAAACTGTATCTTTATAAAGAAAGTGTATCTAATGTTGAGGCCAGGAGCAATACACTTTTTTTTTCTGTGCAGAGAAAGCTAAAAGTGTCAGTGATATGCATGAATAATAAAAATCCAGATTCCTCTCACCTTTCCCCGCTTAAGGAGAAAAATTATTTTGCTCATAACTTTGATGAGCTTGATGACTGTTCGGAATCATCGCAAGCACACAAACTGCCCAGGCACTGGGGAAATTATTAATATTTTACTGGTGGACTTGATTGAGCAAACACAATAAAAACAGGCTCGGTGTCATTGCATGCTGGAAAAGCAGATGGCAGTCGGAAGCAAAGCTGCACCCGGCAGTTTGAAATTTCAAATTACATCAATTTGAAGCTTTGCTCGTGCCTCAGGCAAGATTTCCCCTCAAATGAAGGAGATGGAGGGGGGTGAATCCTTTATTCCTGGGCTGGTTTGGAGAGGCTGCTGAATGGTGCACTGCGTTGTATGATGCTGGGTGGCTCCAGAGCTGGAAGGGAGGTGGGCTACTTCTGTCCCAAGTTCCAGAGTATAAACCTGAGATGAAAATCCAGAGAAGTCCCTAGCTCTCTGGGATCTCATCAACCCTAGCTCTCTATTCTTGCACATTCTGTTCTCTCTGTCTCAGGTAAACTTTCCCTTTTTATTCCTCCCTCTCAACCTAGGTAACTTCTATCCTTTAGGACACAAATCATACACTGCTTGCTTCAATTTCCACATGTCTTTGTCAACCTGGAAAAGTCCCGTGCCCTCCCTCCTGTATCTCTTCCACTGTGTTGCCTTCTCTCCTAATATTTACCACCTTGATTGCAAGATATACTTTGGTGATTGGAGGCTGTGCGCTCTTTAGAGCTGGGACTGGACCAATCTTCAGCACACCAATTATAGTGCCTAGAATATAGTAGGCACTTAATAAATTGTAGTTTTGTTATATAATAATTACTGGATAAAGATCAGCTTATGCTTTATTTGTATATGCTGCATATATAATACACACAAAGAAAGGGTAGGTGTGTAAATGTGTACATGATATCCAGTATAGAAGATGTGTGTGAAAGGAAGGCAGGTGTGGGGTATGGGCATGTATACAGGGAATTTGCACATGGGTTAGGTGTTTAAGTCAGCTAAAATTCTAGCTATCTATCAAGTTACAAGAGGGTCTATTTCAAAATATAAATTCTGGGGCCTCACTGCCTGGAAATTCATAGAATTGATCATTTTTAAAGATCTTCACGTATAATTCAGATTGCCAACCAAGATTGTGAGTCTTTCTTTAAACTGATCAATATTCGCTTGTTGCCCACTGTATGCTAGCACTGTTGTAGAACCTGGAGACCCACTGGTGACCTAGACACAGTCACTGCCCTTGTGGTACTTGTATTTGTGGAGGGAGAGGAGGTAAAAGAAGCATAAATCAATGACTACCCAGAAGACTTGAAAATGGTACTGTTGTTAAGGAAATAAGATAGGACTTCCAGTCAAGGTGGAGGTGTAGGTAGACATGCTTCTCCTACTTGTGCAACCACAGAAAGAATTACAATGAAATCTCAAAACAAATAACACTCAGAACTGTCAGAAAATCAAACTGTATAGAAGTCTAACAACCAAGGATTTAAAGAAGCCACAATGACCCAGACGGGCAGGAGGGTTGGAGATGTGGAGACGGGGCAGAGAGGCGAGGAGACACAGTGTGGTGCAGAGAGGCGACAGTGGCAGCAGAATGGGCACAGGTGGTCCCACATTCACAGGTGGTGGATAAAAATCGGGAGGGACACCTTGGGAGCAAGCGATCCGGTCCCAGGCCAGAACTCACAGCCCAGGGTTCCATAACTTCTAGCTGTAAAAACCAGTGGGGATTGGAGAAGCAGAAAAACTGCTGGGTTTTCAGGAAACTTCACTTAAAGGGCCCACACTGTCTTAAAACATACACAAACCCACCCACTCTGGAATTCAACACCAGGGCAACAGCTGGAAGGGCTCCAGTTGCATATGGGGAGTGGCTGAAGTGACTGGAAATGGGGTGAGTGCTGGGCAAACCCCAGAAGCCAGGCAGTGGCACAGTACCCTCTACACCCCACCCCCCCACAAAGCCATAATGTGATGAAGTGGGTTGCCCAAACCTGGCAATTATCTTTATTGATTTGGATATTTTGACTCTCTTGGCTATCTCCCATGTGGTATATAGCATCTATTATTCTCAATTAAATGTCTCAATTTGATTGCTATTAATTTGAACTGATCTACCCACTGTGCCTTTCTTGAAATAATAAAGCATAATATGCCAAAAATATTGTGTATTTTCTACCATCTTCAATATTAAAATGGCTACTCAAAAATTACTAATCTTGATAAGTTTTTTTAAAAATGCACTCTGATTTGACAGCTGTCACAATACAATCTAACAAAATTGTTTCAAATGAAGTTAAAGACAACTAAGCACTACTAGAGCCATCTTGTGGGAAAAAAACAGACAAATGTTTTGGTGAACCCAATGATAACTATGTGCAGTGTCAGATGGGTACTGGAAATATCAGGGGAACACTGTAAATCATATGGTTGTCTAACCACTAAGCTGTATACCTGTTCACATTATTACAGCATTAATAATGCAATTAATTATTCATTATTATTAATTAATTATTAATTATTAATTAATTAATCACTGATGTAGGTGGTGATTAAAAATAAAATAAATTAGGTGCATTATTTACATTATTACAGTATTAATAACATAATTAACTAATTAATTATGTTATTACAGTATTTAATTATGTAATAATTATGTAAGTAATTAATTACATTATTAATACTGATGTAAGCTGTAATTAAAAATAAAATAAATTAGGTAATGGCATAGGCAATGGTTGGAAGGGTCAGGGAAGTTCTCTTCAAGGATGGGACATTTGAGCTGAGATCTAAATGATGTGAAGGGAACAGTCAGATGAATACCCAGGGATGAGACTTTGAAGTAGTGGGAAATGGGAATATGATGCCCCAGAGCCAGAAATGAGCTTGGCATATTTCATGAGCAAAAGGAGGTGAGTGTCCCTGGACTGTGAAAAATGAAGATATAGGGTAGAGTAAATGAGGTCAGAGAGAATGGCAGAGAGATCAGATCATACATGATGTTGTAGGAAGGGCAAGAAAATTTATTTGGAATAATTGAGAAACTATGTGGGGAGGCTTTAAAGTAAGCAGGTAAAATGATCCCATGAGGATTTTAAGAAGACTGCCTTGGATGGCTTGGAGAAGTCATTGTAGGGATGCAAGAACGGTAGCAGAGAGACCGGTGGCTAGTGTAAGGGTCTGGGAAAGAAGCGGCAATGACTTGGAGGACGATGGTAGCAAGGAAGGTGGAGAGAAGTGAACGAACTGGGGAGAGTTTGGCGGTAGAGCTGACAGGACTCCTTCATGGACTATGTAGGATTGAGGGGGAAAGGGAAACTGAAGATAACACCCAGGTTTTAGAGTAACTAGATGAGTGTGATGCCATTTTGTGGGGCACATATAAGGGGGTTATTCAGGGAAATGTGTTTATTGTGTATCAGGCTTTGTGCATTTAAAGTTGAAGTCCATTTGCTATGCCTGCACAATGTGTGTGTGTGTGTGTGGAATGTATATTTAGGAAAGATATACTGTAGTCATGTCCTGAGGCTGCTGCAACAAATTGTGACAAACGTGGTGGCTTAAAACAACAGAAATGTATTCTCTCAACAGTGTTTGTGGGTAAAAGTCTGGAATCAGTTTCACTGATGGGAAATCAAGGTGTTGGCGGGGCCATGCTCCCTCTGGAGAAATCAGAGGAGAATCCATTCCTTGTCTCTTTTAGCTTCCTGTGGTGGCTGGTGCTCCTTGGCTTGGGACCACACCACTCTAGGCTTCAAGGCCAGCAACTTCAAATCTCTCTCTGCTCTGTCTTAACATCATCTTCTCCTGTGTGTGTGTGAATGTGTGTATGTGTAAGAAATCTCTTTCTGCCTCCCTCTTATTAGGATTTATGTGATCACAGCATTTAGGGACCACATGGATAACCAGAATAATCTCCCCATATGAAGATACCTGACTTAATCACATTGGCAAAGACCCTTATTTTCAAATAAAGGCAACATTTGCAGGTTCCTTGGATGAGAACCTGTGTACATTGACGTGTGCAGATTATAGCTCAGTGGTGTGCAGGTATGTGTGTGCACAGAGGTCACATGTATACCTGGCTTTCTAAGGATATATGTGTGTGAATGTGAGGGCCTCTTGGTGTGGGGTGCACCTCTCCTGTGTCCTCACACCAAGAGACTCTGCCAGTCACATGGTTGCTGCTGAGAAAGTGTTTATAAATAACATAGGTCTTTCTTGCTTGCCCTACAAATCCAGGTTAGCTTTAGATTCTGAGGCCATCCCAAAAGGAGTCCTCCTGTTTTGATTGTACAACTGGTTACATTTATATCATTTGCATTGCCTATCTTAGTTTTAAAAATGTGTTAGACTTGTTTCCCAATGTCTACAAGTTTATGAAGCTCCCCTTCAAGGTAAAAAAAGGATGTGCCCTCCCCCTACTTACCATGAGAATAGTCGTCTGTGCTTAGTGTCCACTGACTGAGGACTGTACATTAACAAAAAGTTAATGTGAATTTGCTTATGTTTTTGAGTAAATGTCTATTTTATTGATTAATCTCAATGGCATGTACCTACACTTAAAAATACTGCTATCTGGATGTACATGGTGTTGGTTTTTAGGTGATAGGTAATGTTCGGTGTGTATATATACCCATAACACTTTGAAATAACTCAAAGAACCCTCGGGGAATCTGCATCCACAGTTTGGGAGATATTATAGTGGAAACAAGATTCACAGACTAGTGCCCCTCACACCTAATTGACCAGCAGGTGTGCCTGCATTGGCTAGCAGATTATTATTACTGCATAATTAAAACGTAATGCCTTTGGTAGAGCCTATACTCTCTTGTGAGTTCTAGTTACATCATGCACAATTTTACTAACCCTGCACGCCCCACCCCTTATAACCCAGTTGGCCCTGGGAGACATATGATTTGTGACCCCTGATATAAATGCAGCCATCTACAATTGGTAAAGTACACTGATATCTCTGATCTCATTTTGGCTTCATAACCCCCTACCACCACCCTGAGTTAGAGATAAGATAACATTTCTATCTTAAAGTTAAGTTAATTGAGACTCAATAGTCTGAACAATTTTCCCCATGTCATCCAGGTGGTAAGAGGAATTTCTGTGGCTGGAATCTAAGTCTCTTGACTCTTAGAAGGATGCTCTCTCCCTCACACTACACTGTCTTCCTTACAATTTGCCTGAACTCCAGATAAGCCAGATATTACTGTCAGTGGACAGCCGTCAAAATCAGATCTGAGGGAACAGCAGTAAATGACTGACCTTAAACAAAAGCAAGGGAGGAAATCTGCTTATTTCAGTTCAAAACACTGAACAGTGGCTACAGGTAATGTACAAGAAAGCAGATAATGGAGTTTGGAAACAGCAGAGCAAGTCTCTCCATGCTAAGGAAAAAGCAGAGGTTATGGAAGGCAGAGAGCAAACACTAGAAACAACACAGCTGAAGAAGCCAGAAAAGATTGAAATTATGACTTGTGCCTGAACAGAGCCACCTCTCAGAGTATCTGTTCTGTTTTGTTTTGTTTTTTTCGTCTTTAAATAGGATTGCTTACTCATATAATACCCATTTCTTTGTATTGCCATCATGAGGATTAAACGGAATCATGGAGACAAAAAATATTCTGCAAATAATACAATGAATAATAACTCTGATCTGAAAGCCCAGGAAGCTTTCAGATAAGTATTTTTTTCTCCATGGAGAATTAATATTTAATCTATGTGGTCATTGAAGTTTTTCTTGTTTCTCATAGAATATTGGGGGTTTATTATTAGGCCCTGGATCTCTGTGGCAGACCTTAAGACAAAAATAAGTTGAAACTTGCACAGTGAGCTTCCATAAAGACCACTGGTCCAGACATGTATCCAAGTTCCTGGTGGATAAAATATTGCAAATGTTTACATCAGGTAGTTAGATTCTGGGGGGTTGAATTTGAAACTGAGTGAGTGTCTTAGACTGTTGGAACTGATGTAACAAACCACCATAGAATGGGTGGCTTAAACAACAAACATTTGTTTCTCAGTTCTTGAGGCTGGGAAGTTCAAGATTGAGGCAGTGGCAGAATCATTGTCTGGTGACAGCTCACTTCCTGGTTCATAGAAGGTTCATCTTGCTGTGTCTTCACATGTCTGAAAGAGTGAGAAAGCTCTCTGTGATCTCTTCTGTACGGGTACTAATCCGATTCATGTGTGCACTGCCCTCATGTGCTAATCACCTGCTAAAGACCCCGCCTTCAATTACCATCACAGAGAGGATGGGGCTTCAACATATGAATTCTGGGGGATATAACATTCAGTCTATAGCAGTGACTATGGTCTTTGGATTTGAAAAGACTATATTTCTTGCACATGTTGAGTAAGCACCAGCTTTCTCCAGCATCTTCTGTGTAGTCTATTTATTGATTTTAGCTAAAATGCTCTCCAAAGGTGACAAGTCACCAACAATGACAGTTTTCCTCAAGTGCCATAGATACCCTTTTCTCACGCTCTGGTTTCTAGATTTGACTGTGGCTTCAGAACATCTCAGTGAAAATCAGTGAGGGACATGGTGAAGGCTGCGTGTTGCACAAGGTTATGCGTAATCCCACAAACTAAGCTAAACCTTTGAAGGAGAGGAGCATTGGGGGGCTGTGATATTCTCTACCCATGCTTTTCTGACTGCTTCTGAAGCAAAGCTCTCTCACCTCTAGTTGGGATCTATTTTTCTTTGCACTGAGGATTTATCGACTGTAACCAGCAGAGCACAAAACAGATCTAAAATAGAGCGGTAGTAAACCCCCATTTTTTTCTAATCCAACTAGACATAAAGGTAACTAGAAAGAATTTTGCTCTCCAAGGTGTTCTATGATAATTGATGATTTGATTGCAAGAATTAAAAGAGGCAACATATTTTTAAGTACCTTGTAATCTCATAAGTAAAGAAATAGTTTCTAACCTATCTTAGATGCCTATTTAACATTAAGAAATTTTGTGATGCATGGTTATAGTTACATTTTGGTATCTATTAGATGAGAAAAGACATAATACTATAAGCTACAATCTGTAATAGTGTCAACAATAAAAAATACAAATATATAAAATAAAAAATAAATAAATGTGGCAGTGATTTCCACACGTGTGTAAACACGCAGTCCTGAGAATTTACACGTTTTGAGCACAGCTCCGTGTGACTCCTGTGTGAGCAAGTGTGGATCATGTCTGTGGGATGGGAATTCTCTAACAGGAATTTGGCAAAAGTGTATCTTAAAAAATTCTGACTTGCTGACCCCTGAATATTACTTTAATCTGGTCCTGTCTGCCACCAGACGTGAATCAACATCCTGATGGCCTGCTAATGAGTAATCCTACCTGTTCTGCTTAATCCCATGAATAATCAATCCAATGTAAATGTGTCTTAATGCCTCTAATAAAACCCCTGGCTAAGCAACCCACGAGGTCTTTCTCCCCAAGATGGGGGATGGTGGAGGAGACCCGTGGCCGCCGGATTCCTTCCCCCCGCGTGTCTCAGTGTGAGATTTATACACGCATTTGGTTACGGTCACCCACGGGTTTCGGCTGGGACGAGATCCCCACGGCAAATAAAACCTACAATGAATAGCATAGGGCCATTTTATAATGGGGAAAGAAGGGGAAGGGTCAAGTCAAGGAATATGTATAAAGGAACCATGGACAAAGACAATGGGGGGATTGAATGTGGAGGTGGGTGCTGGGTAGGGCAGGGGAGAGTAATAGGAGGAAATGGGGACAACTGTAATTGAACAACAATAAAGAAGAATTAAAAAATAAAATGAACTCAGATGTTAAGTGGATACAAATATCACATAAAGAAACACATTAACATTTATGGAGCTGTACCTGTACATCTGAAAAATTTTAATTGATATATTACCAATACATTTTCTTTTCTTTTACTTTATTTTTTATTTTTATTATTTTTATCATTGTTCAAGTACAGTTGTTTCCATTTTCACCACACACGCCTGCCCCACCCACCCCATGCTCCCACCCTCAAACCTACCCCCTTTGGCTTTGTCCATGGGCCCTTTATGCATATTCCTTGATGGCCCTTCTCCAATATCCCCTATTATCCTTCTTCTCCCTCCTCTCTGGTTACTTGTTTTTTTTTCAATTTACAGACAATATTTGATGTATATACAGATTTGTGAACTCCTTGTAAAAATTTCTTGACTCTCCTGGCCTCTGTTGCCCACTGGTTGAGAAATACTGAATTCTTAAATTATTTTTGATGATTAGGAAACCAGATTTTTCAGTTTATTCCTCAGTTATTCCGGGTAAATAAGAATGATGAAAAAGGTTTAAGAACTTATAAGGATCACTTTTTGGCCTCTGATCACCCAACAACTCAAAGGCATGCAAATAACAACATATATAGTATTTGAAGGGGTTTTTAAGATGTGAGGTCTTATGAGGCAGTGGAAGAATTCAGAGAGACCTAGCTGCATGAATGCTTGGGTTCCATTGTTTCTAGTCTTTGTATCTTTGAGGAAATTAAGCTTTCTAAGTCTTACTTTCCTGATTTGCAATCTGGGCATATAGATACCCACTTTACAGCAGTGTTGTGAAGCTCAGCATATGATAGGCATTTGGCAAATAGAAGCTATTTCTTAACCCAACCCCATTTTACAAGTAAGAAACTAAGGGTCAGAAAGATTGAGACTTAAGGGACACACACACATGCACACACACACACACGTTTGTGGTAGTGCAAAGCAAAGACCTCCTGACTCATACACCTGTATTCTACTACAATTCTAAAATTTATGCTTTCTTATCCCCACTCTTAAAACATTCATACCAATTTTCTAGGCTGGAATTCTCAATGGGCCAACATACAGAGGTTTGTTTTTTTAAAAAGGCAGGAGAAAAACTCATAGCATCTTTTACCCAGATTCTCAGAATGGTTTCCAGTAAGTGCTACTTTATCCCAGGAACTCAGATATTGGGTTTCTGCTTCTGCTGCCTTCACTGATTCTGTTACCACTTGGAAAGCCCTGTGGTCCACAGCTAATTAAAGAGGGATGGAAGAAAATTATACCTCTGTTAATGCTGTTGTTTTAATCTATCTCAAAAGCTTCTTAACAGCAAGACAACAAGCAGTGGACTAAGAGGGAATTCTCTCTGACAGAGAGGGCACAAGAGACCCTAGAATGATTTCCATGAATCCACTATTATTTCACTAAGTGACTTTTACACTTTCTATTGTTACAGATTCACACACACACAGATAATCTTCTAGGAATTGTTGAGTCTTAGGAAAGGGGGAGCCCCAGAAGAGAATAAAATACCATTTATATCACATAGTTATTGTATGCCTTGCACCATGTTTTTGCTCTCATTTCCTCATTTAATCCCTATAACAAGCATGCATCCGATTTTATATAACAAAATACCAAAACTTTGTGGAGTTAAGATCACATAGCTAATTATTATCAGAGCTGAAATTCAGAACCATATTTTTATCATCATCATTATAACCAGCCATTATAATTATCATTCACCATCTTCATTAAAATGCCTAACATTTATTAAGCATTTACTATAGATTGAGCCCTCTTTTAGGTACATTGAATATATTAATTTATTTAAATACATTATATATGTACCTCAACAGCTTATTTCTCAAAAAAATCTCTACAGTAGATATTATTATCATCCCCCAAATTTCCCAAGGTGACGCAGCTGAGGGCCCAATTAGTTAAATTCCAGAAGCTGCACTCTTAGCTACACTACTCTGTCTGAATCCAAACCAGATACTTTCCAGCTCTATAACTTGCCTTACTAGGACTTTCAGGACTGGAGTGTCTTTCCGGAGCCTCATGGAACCAAGGTAACACATCTCCTGGAGAGTATTACCCAGTTCAGATATACCTAGGTTAAAATCCTCCCAGCTATTGTAACAGTATTCATTGCAGCCTTGACTGTGGACAATAGTAGGTATACTGTTCAGAATTAAACAGGTGAGCGCATTAGTAGGTTATCTGGTTTTCTTGTTGCTTAAAGGTGGTCTGCACCTAGAGAGCAGTGCTAATTAACAGGAAATGGGCAAGGCATGAAGGAAGTCAGCACCTTGGACAGTGCCAGTGGCTTCCCAAACACTGCTAACTGAATTGGCAGAGATTGGCCCTGTTCTGAAGCTGAAACTTTAAAAGCTCTTGACATTCTTGCCCTAGACTCAAAACAGTGGTGATTCATCTTTTGTGTGTACATAGTAACCTAAAATAACAACAATGCATCATTTCTCATGATTTTGTGGGTTGGCTGGGCAGTTTCTCTGCTGGTTTTCTCGGGCTCATTCATGCAACTACATTCAGCAGCAGGGTTAGCTGAGCTGAAAGGTTCAAATTGGCTTCAATCACATGGTTCGTAGTTGGTGCTGGATGCTGGCTGGGCTGCCTCATTTCCTCTCTATGTGGTTATCCTATAGTAAGCTGCACCAGCTTCCTTACCTGGTAGTGATAAGGCAACATTCTCCTTTTGAGACCTAGTCTACAGAACTCACAAAAAGTCAGTTCGCCCACATTCTAATGATAAAAACAAATGTCAAGAGGTCAGAAAATAGACTCCACCACAATGAAACAAGCTGCAAAAATATTTGCAGCCATATTTAATTAATCACAGCCTCCTTAAAAAAGCTGGTCAAACTATATTATAGTGAGAAGTAGCAAAGTTCTTCCCTGACACTTAGTGCAATCCCACCCTAGCTCATTATCTCTATAACACTGCTGAATTTTGTTTGTACCTCTTGTTATGATACTAATCTATTCGTGCGTTGCATAAACAATTATTCAAGATTATTTGTGAGACAGGCACAGTGCCAGTTTTCTAAATTCACATTAGCTTATCAAGTTACTACAAGAATCTATCAGATTTTATCATTCCCCTCAACCCTCATTTAAAGAAGAAATCACTGAATCTTAGGAAGTTGAAGAAATTTGCCTCAATATGCAGTCAGCACATGGCACTCTTCCAGTTTAGTAGTTTGTTTATCATTGGCACTTAATCTGCTGCATTGCAGTTCTCCACTTACCTGCCTGCCTCCCCTAATGACTGTGATCTCCCTGAGGGCAAAGCTGTGTATTGCTCCTTTGTGCATCAGCAGTGCATTGAATGCTGCTACAGATGATTTGCAAGTTCTCAGTAAATGTTGGATGAATTAACTTCCAAATTGTGGACATTATGTCCTTTCCTGATGAGTGTCCCCAGTTTATGTTACTTGATCCCATGTGACTGAGAATATCATTGGACATAATCAACACAATTTATCAAAAGTGTGTTAGATCCTGGAAACTGTTAGTAATTTTTTAAAACTATCCTTTTAAAAAATGTTATTTATTTATTTATTTTTAGAGAGAGGGGAAGGGAGGGACAACGAAAGGGTGAGAAACAGCAGTGTGTGATTGCCTCTCACATGGCCCCCACTGGGGACCTGGCTCACAACCCAGGCATGTTCCCTGACTGGGAATTGAACTGGTGACCCTTCGATTGGAAGCCCACACTCAATCCATGGAGCTATACCAGCCATGGCTGTTAGTAAGTTTTTTACATATTTATTTCATGTATGTCACCACTTATGAGATAGGTACTGTCATCTTGATTTTACATATGAGGAGCCAAGGCATTAGAGAAGATGATTACATGGCTGAAGGTGATACATCTGCTAGCAGACAAAGCAGAACTTGAACTCAGGACTGTCTGAATCCTAAGGTCATATGCTTGATGACTCAATTATTCGATTCACTCAACTTTGTTGCTTTTCTGAATTCTTTTCTGGAAGAAAACTTTACAAGTTCATGTGAAAGGAAACTTACATGAGCTAAAACCTCCCCATCTGAATAAAATAGAAGGAAACTCGAAACTCTATGTGTTCTGGCACCAAACTACCTTTCTGGCCGTATTTCCTACTCAGCACATCTATAGATTTAATATTCTGACAACATTACTCACCCTTCTATGATGTGGTCGCTGCAATCATATCTCTTTGCCTTTGCTGACAACATTCCCTCCATTCTTCACACATTGAAAGTATTCTTAGTCTACATGACTAGCCAAAGTGACTCTTCTTTGGTAAAAACATTAAAAAAATTCTTTAGTTGCTATTAACCACCTATTGTCAATGTTTCTCCAGCAAACAATGTACATTTTTTACTTAACCTGATTCCACCCCAGCTAACTATTTACATGACCGTCTTCCATTACAGTGTGAACTTCTTTCATCACTTTTTTCCAACAGGTGTACATGTCTGCTCTGTCACAGGCACTATCCTATAGCCCAGGACTGTAGAAGGAACTAAGACGTCAACCCTACTCTCAGGAAACGTATGGAGTTCAGCACAGAGAAATCGTTCAGTATTTTTGAGGCTCAGTTATCAAAACTGCAAAAATAGTCAATAATACGGACCTCATAGGGTTTCTGTGAAAATTAAATGTATAATAAATGCCCATAATAAGAGCTCACTATATTTTAGCATTCTAAACGTCTCCCTAACTTAATTCCAGAAAGAATGTGTCAATTCAAAATACACTGTTGGGCTGTGGCCTGGTGGTTCAAGTTTATTGGAGTGTCATCCCATACACCAAAAGGTTGTGGGTTTGATCCCTGGTCAGGGCACATACAGGAGGCAACTGACGAATGTTTCTCTCTCTTATATCAATCTCTCAATCTCTCTCTCTCTCTCTCCTCTCCATCATCCTCTCCCTCTCCCTTTCTCTCTAAAATTGATAAACATATCCTTGAGTGAGGATTTAAAAATTACATTGTTAGATGGATGGATGGATGAATGGATGGATGAGTGAATGAATGAGGCAAGACAAGTGGAATAAAATTCCGGGCCACAAAGCAAAAGAGCATCAAGTCCCTTCTTAGGGTCTCTGAGCCACCAAAGCCCTGGAAACCATTCTCTCCTGCAACCCAAACCCCTCCCCAAAGACCATGTCACAGCTCCTCCCCTTCACAGGGGGCCCCAACCAGCTTGTTTTTCTCCTCTTTGTGTGTTGGGAATATGTGATTTTACTGTCAGCATGGTGTTTCTAATGAAAGGCAAATGGTGTCCAATGTGACTTGGGAAAAAATGTACAAACAACAACAAAATTATATGTTCTTTTTTCCTGTAGTGTTCTCTGGGAGAATATGTGACTTGTTTGCTGTCAATACGGCTTATAATGACATGGTGCACAGAAGCACTGCCAAATGTGTGTGGTATTCATTATACACATGTATTAAATGTAATGCGATATGAGTTTGGTGGCAGAGCAGATGAGAGCTGCCCTGGGGCTAATTTGGAGTTACAGCACCTCTTCCCGTGGATGATTAAGGGGGAAAGGGGAAGTGGGCAGTAGCATGGGTGTGTAGCAGGATGTCTAGAATTTTCAGGACTGATTCTGGGCTAGGTTGAAAGAAAAATCTTAGAGTTCAAAGGGTCCAAAGGGTCCTCAAAGATATATCTTTTTTTTAGCAACAATAATAAAAAAATTAATAATCAGCCCTGGTTGGTGTAGTTCAGTGGATTAAGCACAGGCTGCAAACCAAAGGATCGCTGGTTCGATTCCCAGTCAGGGCACATGCCTAGGTTGCAGGCCAGGTCCCCAGAGGGGGCCATGTGAGGGGCAACCACACATTGATATTTCTCTCCCTCTCTTTCTCTCTCCCTTCCCTTCTGTCTAAAAATAAATAAATAAAATCTTAAAAAATATATTAATAATTAGTTCTTGAGTCCCAAATAAGTACCAGGCTTATAAAAGGCCCTGGAAATAAGATGCTTCGCCAGCCTTAAAGAAGTTCTCAAGTTAGTAGTACAAAAAGAAGTAGAGAGAGAATGACAGTATGTCCTGATAAATGCACTAATAGCTAAGGTTAGTATAGAATTACAGAAGAGGATACCTAAACCAGCCTAATGTTACTTCTTCTGAGATGTTTTCCCTGACCCCTCATATATGATGAGGTCATCTTGCTATATGCTCTCATGACACCCGGGACTTTTCCTTCATGGCATTTAGTCATGGTCTAGTTAGTTGTGTGTGTGATGATTTCATCAATGTCTCTCTGGCATCTAGACTATAAACTCCACGAAGGCGGGACCTCATTGATTGTGCTTACCTTATGTCTCCAGCACCTGGAGCAGTCTCTGGCACTTAGTTTATGCTCCAATAATACTTGCAGTTGAATAAATGGATAATAGGATACTGCTGTATATGAGATTAATCTTGGAGGGCATGGAAGAAATAAGCCAGGTAAATGGGTGAGGGTAAAGGTGAGCCAAAGGTGGGGGCATGCAGCATATATAAATGTATGTCAAACTACAGAAGTAAGAAAGTGCAGGATAACATTGAGAGAAAAGCAGTAAAAGCAAACAGTTGGGATTCTTAACTGTATAATTTACATTTTTGTCTAGTAAGGCAAAAAAAATTACATGAGAGGCCAAATCTCACTGGTAGTGTCTGTGAGAAAATACACAGGAAATACTGGACTCTTGATGCAAGTGTAATTTGGGAGGTAGATGGAGATGAGCTAGACAGAAAAGGCACTAGTGTGGCTGTTGAATCAAACTGTGTTCAAAGAAGAGTGTAGCTAAAGCATGTTTAAGAAATTCTTCTCGAAATAGTGAGATGATAGTAGGAAGGGGCATATCCATTGCCTAGTTGATGAAGCTTATTGAAGGAAATGGCTCCAATGGAACCAAATTGTTACGAGTGAAATGGTCTTATTGAACACACATTCCTACTCTTGGAAAAATGAGAGGAAGAACATTAACAATGACTAATGTTTTTTGAGTAGTCATTATATACCAGCAAGGTACAGTGATCATTAGCTTCCATTCAATTGACTATTGAATGTGCAATCACATTCACTATTCACAACACCATAAGGTAGGCACTATAAAGATCCCACTTAAAGATGACGTAAGTAGAAGGAGACCTAGTGAGGTTAAGTAACTTGCTCAAGGTCATCTAAGCAGAGGCATAGCCATGATTTAAATTGAGATCATTTGACTTCTGAATCCACTTATTTAACTACCATGTTGCTGGACCGGATTTTAAGACAGCCACGACAGACTGAGTCCCTCATTGTCTGGATTTCATTTTGAGCACGCTTGGCTCCCTCGTCCTGTGAACTCAGCATTAAGTAACGAACCTGTCTTGTCCACTTATTAGCCTTTCAGTAAAATGAATTGGGTTCTAGTGCCAGTTCTTTATGGACTTTTGATGTGCTTGCTGTCATATAGCTCTCATGGATTTGGAGATTTGCAAATGTTTTAGGAAATGATTTTTGGAAATATTCAGCACAATAGGGGGGTGAGTGATTCGGTTGACCAGAGATGATGCTGGGGGTGGGTGAGTCAGATCATGGAAAGTCTGATGTGTCACAAGGGAGCTGACCTAATAAATACTTTCAAAAAGGAGGAAATTGAAAACTTCAAAGGTTAAGGGCTTTCCACAGTACTTTGTAAAAACTATGTATATATGTGTATATACATATATATACGCACACACATATGTAACATAAATATGCACACTTAATATGTTTAATATATCTGCACATACAGGAGTGGGAAAAATAGGCTGACAGTTGTAATACAAATAAGTAATGCAATAATTAATTAATAATAATGTAAGAATAAACTGTGTTTTATGTACTCACAACTGTAAACATACTTTTGCCTACCCTGGTATTATATATACACACACATACTATGTACATATTAATATATTTTCATAATTAATGATAAATATATAGAGAGCTAACATTTATTGAACCCTTATGTACCTTCTATGCTGTGCCTTCTCAACGTTATGTCATTTAGTCTTCATAACAACCTGAGGAAGTAAGGTTATTATTTTTCTTTTTTCAATGGGGAAAACAGGACTCAGAGAAGTTAGGCTACTTGCCAAGGGCACAGTGTCACTTACTAGCTAAGCCCGTTATTTCCTCGTCTGTCCAGCTCCTCCATGCCTGTTCCGTTAACAGCCATGTGATTCTGTCTCTCTTGCCTGCCTCCACCTGTTTACAGATAGCTCTGCAGATTCCTCGTGAACAGGCTCCTCTGCGAGCTTCTGAAGGTCAAAGCTGGAGTCCATTCATCTGTGTCTCCATGGCTTAGCCCTGGCCCATGTCACTACCTTGAATGTTGGTGGAGTAAGTGAAGGAATGCATTGCCTCAGTATACTGGCATATTAAATGATGGAGCTGGACTAGAACCAGCCTCCCTGAGCAGAGCATGAAGGATCTCTGTTCACCTTGTAAACTTGTCCGTTCTCTGAAATCTAACACTTACAGCCAGTTCTTCTTTTTGAGTGAGTCACCAGAGACTGTCCTGGGGCACCTTTTCACAGTAGTTTCTTAATATTTAACATGGGCATGGATTTCTCTTTTTGTGAGTTTGCTTCTCCCTCTTACTGGCCCATGGGCTCCTCAGGAGCTAAAAGGAGATAAAGGGATTTATATTTGTTGAGCTTGTAAAGCATGCCAAGTGCCACATCAAGGCCATCACGTGCATGAGTGATGAGTGAAGCATCACGAGCTTCATGACAATTCTTAGAAACAGTTATTTTCTGCGTTTAGAGGGGAGCCAATTTGAGTTCAGAGAGTAATATGATCTGAGTGCTAATACACAGCAATCAAGGCAGAACTGACATTTAAACCTGGGTCTTTCTGATGTCAATCTATGACATGGGCACTGACTTTCTCACCTTAGCCTAATCACCACATGGCCTGGGCTTCCCCTGCCAGAGACACCAGCCCTCCCTCCTCTCTTACATGCTCCCCCTGTATCAGGACCCAATGGCAGTGAGCCCGGCAGCATGGAGGGCTGCAGCAAACATGCGCTCTGGCATCTCATAACGCGGCTCAAGGTATGCCAGCAAGAGGAAGAACAGTTGGTGAACAGTTGGCGAATGGATATTTTTATGCAAGGGTTGCCTAGAGAAAAGGGGGGGAAGAGTGAAAAACTGTTTATAAAGAAGCCACAATTGATAAGGTCTTTGTTAGCTTTTTGGATTTAGATTTTCAAGTCCATTGCTTTGTGTTTGAAAAGGAATAGAAAGGTCCCCGAGGAGCCAAGCTCCCCAGCTTCCAAAACGTGAAGGCATTTAAGGAACCCATCCAAGGCTGAGTGTGTTGAGGATTTTAATTATTTCAGCAAGGAGCTCAAAGATGCTCCAAATTCCTGTGGACAGCTTCTCTCCTGGATCTTTTATATCATGGCTTATCCATGTGCTATCTTAAGAATTACAGGATGACAAAGAGGAGAGAAAGGAAAGGAGAACACTGTGCATACCATATCTGGGAGAGTTGTAGCCACTTAATCCCTTGCCTACCATTTTGTGTCTTTCTCTGCCCCTCAATGTTCTCATCTGCAAAATGGGAATAATTGTATCCATCACAGTGTGTTATTGTGAGGGTATAAAATACGACCTTATAGCTGTTTTGAAATAAGAATGTTGATTCTTTCTTGGAGCACTGTTTTTTAAATAAAGGCCTCCATTTCCCTTATCTCCTTTTGTACATCAATTTATTCTGCCTGTAATTATAATACTTATAATAATAATAGCTGCAATTTTTCCAGTGCTTAGAACATGCCAGAACCATATTTTGATATATTCGACGCTTGCAATGATTCTGTGAGGAAGGTCCCATTCTTCAACTGAAAGGGTAATTCAGAAAGGTTCGGTAGCATAGCCCAGGTCAGTAAGAAAATGCTTGCACATTCAGAAACCCTGGAGTGGACAGGTTGGTCTGGCGTGTGAGCACTAACCACTCTTCCGTGTTCCAGGAGCCCCAGAGTCACCCAGAGAGCAGACACAGGAATAGGTATGGTATTCTGTTATAGCTTGAATTGTATCTTCCCCTCCCCCACACATGTTGAAGCCCTAACTCCCAGTACCTCAGAATGCAGCTTTACTTGGAGATGGATTTCACAGAGTAATTGAATTAAAATGAGGCCATATTAGAGTGGGCCCTAATTCAATGTGACTGGTGTCCTTATGAAACGGGGGCATTTGGATACACAAATATAGGAAGGGAAGAGACACAGGAAGAAGACAGTCCTCCACCAGCCAAGGAGAGAGGCCTAGAACAGATCTTTCCCCAGAGACCCCAGAAGGAATCAACCCTGCTATCACCTGATTTCACACTTCTAGTCTCCAGAACTTTGAGACAATAAAATTCTGCTGTTTAAGCCAGCCAGCCAGTGGGTGACACTTTCTTGTGGTAGCCCTAGTAAACTAATGCATATTCTGGACCCCTTTTCTGGGTGAGGCACCAGAAGAGGAAGAAAGTAAGGTGACTTGCTCTAGTTGGTAAGCGGGAATGCTGAGATTTGTACCCCATTTGCCCTTTGACTCCTGCACATGGACTGCTGGAAAGAAACCTCACTAGGGGCTGGAATTCCTCTTGTTTGTATTTACTGTTGTGGGCCCAGCATTTCTGAGGTCTGTCCAGAAAAAAGTCCAGCCATTGTTAATATAATGAGAACCGTTTGCATAACATCAATGTGACCTGGTAGCCAGGGAGAGTGGACTGGAATGTGCATGTGTGAACAATGATGACTTCACTGTACTAGTCAGTGTGGGCAGAGGAGCCCATTGAGTGAGCACATGTTCTGTGTGGCCATCACAATCAAAATGACCGAGTGAGCAGAGCAAGGAATCTGCATCAAATTTTGCGTTAAGCTTGAATATTCCTGCATGGAAACTATTAAGATGATTTAGAAGGCTGCAGTTATGGGCAACTGGTGGTTGGCAACTTCATCATGACAATGTACCTGCTCATATACCATGTCTTGTGCAGAGTTTTTTGATGAAACTCTGGTTTCTCAGGTGACTCAGCCCCTCAACAGCCCAGATTTGGTGCCCTGCAACTTCTGGCTTTTCCAAAAATGAAAATCACCTTTGAAAGGGAAGAGATTTCAGACCGTTGATGGCATTCAGAAAAATACAATGGGGCAGCTGATGGAGATTGGGAGAACTGGGTGAGGTTCCAAGGTGCCTACTTTGAAGGGGACTGAAGCATTATTGTCCTGTGTACAATGTTTTTCGTATCTTGTATCATCTTCAATAAATGTCTCTATTTTTTATACTGCATGCTAGATACCTTCTGGACAGACCTCACATATCATATCATAAACTAAAACTTGTTAAAACAGTGAATGAATACTTTTCTACCAACTTACCTAGAGCATCACCACTAGGATAAGTGACTAAAAACAACCAAAAACAAAGGCAGGGGGATCACATTGGAACAAGAGTTTCAACAAATCATAGTAATTGTCACAACAAAGTGTTTCATATCTTGTATCAAATACTTTTTAGTCAGACACAATTATGAACACATTTTCAAACAAACTCATTGGAAATCTTATTATACAGATTGGTACAAAACTCCAAGGCCCCAATTCTTACTTATATTTGGAAGCCATTGACTCACCTACCTTCTTTCCTCAATGGTTTCTGCCTATGAAGCAGTGTGATTAGATGTTTTCTTTTCTGCCTCATCTACCATTCTTGGTTTTCCTTAACTGATTTTTTCTCTTTTTTTTTTTTTTCCAGAAAAGCATTCTGCTTTTCTCTGGCTAGACTCACTTCTTTAATAGCCTCATTCTGTCTTGTGTCTTTAAATTCTATCTATGTGTTTATAATACCCAAATTTATATCACCCGCCTGGACTTCTACACTGAACTCCAGACTTGTATATCCAAGTAATTACTTAACATTTTCTCTTATCTGTTTTGGTCAAACTTCATCTGAATGAGGCTTACCTCATTTTCAATGGTTACATGAAGGTAAACACACTGCAATCTCTTTATCCTGTCTGTTTTTCTGAACTTCATGGTATGTTGGGTATGTTCTCTCAACTAAGTTGTCTCTCAACCATTCTCTACTCTGTACCCTCCCCAGGAGACTGACCTATATAATATGCATCAGTGGGCTCCAGTGCCCCAAGGATGAAGTGGGGAGGGAGGAGAGTGAGGTCAGGGTATGTGTTTTCTTGTTCCCTCCCTGTGAGGTCACCTTGCACTGTCTGTGTCTCAAATGTTACTAATCCTTTCGTGGGGACTACTCTACAGAACTCCCTCTCATTTAAGGTTCTGATAAGGCTTTCTCCCAACTCTTCCATTCCAGCCAGGGGTATTAACCTCCACTATTATTAGATCTGGGTTACTGCCCCATCCATTAGGGTTTCCTGCCCTTGCCTGCACCTCTATTAGTAGTACTTAAGTTGTTTTCATTTGAATTTTTTACCAGTTTCTTGCTGAGACCCTGACAGAAACACCTGGTGATGTATAAATGTTCTCCTGTTTTATTTCATTTTATCAGCGGTGATCAGACCTGATCTATTTCCTTCCCTTAATATAATAGATTTTTTTTCTTATCACTAATACTCAAGCCAAACTGACCCATCTAGTAATCTTGAATTAGACAATGGCCAAATGCCTTAACTTCCTGGCATTTCTCTGTCCACTAGATCTTGAACATTTTTAAATGGGATTTATATGACTGATATAGATTGGTGCATAGTAGGCACATAGCGAATACTAATTAATAATTCTTTTTCCTTCACCTTGGTACATGTTTTTCTAGTTTCTTTTTCCTGCTTCATTTTGATTAATGCAATACCTTAATCTTCAGTGGAGCTTGTGGAGTAGCACAGTGTGTAATTTGCAGTTGGATAATTTCCTCATCAGTGGGAGTTGCTCTGCTGCTAATTTGGGCTGTATCCTCTATTTTAGTCTTTTGTCTCATTTGTAAAGAGCATACTGTATTGTTCCAACTTCACAATTTTTTTTATGAGACTGCACATCGTGACTGAAATTGAGACTAGAAAATCCATTCCACCCTAAGAGTTGTCGATTACAGAGCACATATGCAAAAAGGAACCATCGTTAGCGAAAATCTAAATGTACCAATTTCTGCATAGAGGGGGTCTTACTCTGCTCTGGGGTATAGCCTTGATTTGCATTCATTGAAGGCACTGTGGAAAGAACTGGACAAAGTCAGGTTAACTGGGACCTCTGCTGCCTGACCTTCAGGGCTTCAAATCCAGTTCATAACAAGCAATGGCCAATGGACATACTCATGGGAATAGTTTAGACAGAGATGGCTCGGGTGAGGCAAGAGAGGTTAAATCAGGAGGGAGAAGACCAGCCACAAACCTCAATGTAACCAGCACATCAAAAAGGCTAAAATTTGGAACACTGAGCACCAGAGTTCAAGCTAGAGGTGGGTATAGACCAGATTGTACATCCTAAAGTAGAGAGCATAAACATCTTCAAACGTACAAGTGGTAGTGGCAAAATAAGGTGTGGATATAAGCTGGTGCTTATTTTGGAACATAGTGTATGCAAACAGTCATTGTGTCTCTCTAAGGAGAGGCTTCATGTGGTCCCACCAAGTTAAAGACCGAAAGTTAAAGACTACAAGTGGTACTTTTTCTTCTTTGAGCCCTAGGAATCATTTCAGTTAACAGGAGATAGTAATCCCTGCCTTGTCTGTCACCCAGGCCTATTGTAAGGATAAAATGAGATAGTAGGCATGACAACATTTTATAAACCACAAAGAACTACACAAAAGCAAGGACGCAGCAGGCACTTCACCATATAGAACTGAACTCTTCTCTAAGAAGTCACATCCCTGGTCAGTTGGAGTCAGACCAATTCTGAACTCTATCTCCATAATTGAGAGAGAAACTATACTCAAAAGAATTTAAGTAAAAAAAAAAAGTCAAGTGAAGTGAACTGCAGGAAAGTAGGTTTGTGGTTGGACTTTTGGGACAACATCAACTTGGTCTTCAAACACAAACCAGCCTTGTTCAATGTGGACTCTCTACTTCTTCCTATGGTTCAGTTGCACTGGGCTCCCATCACAGCCCAACTTTCTCCTTGAGGATGAAGCATGGTCACTGCAGCTCCCAGACCTGCCATTTTCCAGCATTACTGCCCAGAAGGAATGGGCCCTCTTCCCATAGTTCCATTTCAGAAAATCCCAAGAGAATTTGTGCTGGCTTGGGTCACATGCCCATTCTATGACCAGGGCAATGGGTACTATGATTGGCACTTCTACATATTTTGGGTCAAGGAAGAAGCTGTTCCTCAACTATTCCTGGAAGGGAGGGTGCTGGGACAGAAAAATAAATGACCACCACAAGTATCTAACACTACATCCTGTACAATAGGCTTTGAAGGTCAAGACATCTGGACATTTTAGGATAGACCCCACTCCACTATTAGAAGTACCTCAGGAAGAAGACTGATTGATAGTGAATTAATCAGAGTCCTGGTGGGGAACATGGTACACTCTAAAGGAGGGTGTGAAGAGGCTTTAGAAAGGGACTATTTACAGAGGTGTGAGAAGGGTTAAGAAAAACCAAAAAGGAATGGTAAAGTATCCAAAGGCTATCATCAGTGGAAAGCCATTTCTCTTCCTAAGCCTTTAAGGGAAAGGATGGGGGTGGGTTATCTGAACCCATTGAGACCTGTAGCTATAGGAAGGGCCTGCAGACAGGAGCTCTGGCCTTCATATAAGGACCCTGTCCTGCAACTGGCAGACCAATATGGAAGGAGCTGGGGTGCAACAGCCTTTACCCCCTTCCACTTGTCTGTTCCATGCTATGCCTCTCATTGGCCAATCCTATCTAGAAGTCAGAAGTCAAGGTGCTCAGCTTGTTGCAGTTCTTAACATTTAGATTCCCAGGTACAGGGCAAGGTGGAAAAGGATGAAAAGGTGATCTGGAGGGGTGAGGGGAAGGCATGCAGCACAAGGATGCATCTGCTCCCTTTGGCTTAAGAGTGTGATGGGATTTTAAGACTAGAGGGGGCCTTAGGCTCACTCAGACCAGAAATCACAAACTTGTCTATATCTGGCTTTCAACTGTGTATTGCATGGCTGACACAGTTTTAAAGCCAAAAGCCAAAAAACAAGTTAACAATAGGCAAAAAAAACAACCACCCTCAAATCTCAACATTAACGTTCTTAAGTTGAGGATGTACTTTTCAGTTTCCCACAGTCATCGTCCTTCCCTGTGCTCTAATACCTGCCACTATACATTCACATCTCCTTAAGGATATGTTTTGAGAACCTGTGATTAGAAAAGTCAACCTTCTTCATTTTTTCAGATGAAGAAACTGGGTCTAGAAAGGTAAACTTGTTTGTCCATGGTTGTTCAGCTTTGGTGGGAATTCTGTCTCCACAGACAGAATTAGAAATATGTGACTAGGAGGAACAAATAAAAGAGTTATTAGTCTCCACCTTCATACATGGGAGCTGTTGTCATTTGAAGCGAGGATTATGTAAGGATTCCACTTGCTCTGTGTAGTCCCAGGAAATGGGACTAGAACGACGGGAAAGTGATTATGGCCAGTGAAAGTCAGGGCTCGCAGACAGCTTTTCAGTGTGAACCAGGCTGCATTTATTCATTCTGGTTTCCCTTCTGTGCAGATGGTCCAATAATAGAAAGTGAATTGCCGCTCAGTGAGGATGCATTGGTCTCTGTCCTTGGAGCCTTCCTGTCCTGAATGAAGCTGATGCTGAGTTGAATTGGAATCAGAAAAATGTGTCCTCTAGGCTCTTTTTCCTGGATTATCTTTAATTTTATCCTGTCTCTTTGGGTGGCCTATGGATGTGGTGGCTTTATTCTAGCCTCAACACAGAATCTCTACCCTTCCTCTTATCAGGCATCTAGAAGAGAAATGTCATCTCCTTGCTTTTATCTATTTCTTTCACATACTCACCCACTTTTCCACTTAGATTAGTCTCTTCTCTGTTCCTACACACTATAGGCCCCTTTCTATCTCCACATATACTCTCAGGGTGTGATTAGTTAGGGTATTGGTTTGGTTGTAATAATAGAGCTCAAACAGCAGTGACTTAACAGGAAGGAAGATGCATTGCCTTCTCATGTAAAATTGGAGCTGTGTGTCTGTCCACATGGGTAGGGTAGTTGAGTTCCCCAAGGTCATCAGGAACACAGTTCCTTCTGTCCTATTGCTTCATTATCCCCCATTGTCTCCATGATCAAAGATGACTCTCCTTTACCACATCATCATACCAGTTCTCACAAAGAGGGCAGAAGACATGCAGAACAAAGTCATCTTAGGCAGTCATCTACAATACTTCTTGTCATATCCTTCCATCCAGAACTTAACTCATGCGGTCATGCCTGGTGACAAAGAAGGGTGGAAGGAGCTTCTAGCTGGACAGCCATGGGTTAAGTTAAGTCAAGGTAGGGGTGTATTAGTAAAAGAAGGTAGAAATGAATGGATGCTGGGAGCGTGGTAGCACATGCATGTTGTGTTTTCTAGCCAGAAAGGTCTCTTCTTGCCTTCTATGAAACCAATGCTCCTTCTCTTTTAGATACCACTATAAATCTGCCCTTTCTTAAAGCTCTCCCATGAAAATCATCCTTCAAGACTATCTTTAGCATTTGCTAAGAGGACCAGGCTGAATGTTGTGTCTGTACCCAAGGAGTACATGAAGAGGTGGTTCAAATGCTAACCCCACTGTTACCACCTTTGCTATTTATTGGGCATCTATTAAGTACCAGGCGCAGTGCTGTGTTATGAGCATCACCCCATTTAGTCATTTCAATTGCTCCATGAATCATACTGTTGTCCACTCGCTAGATGAAAAAACTAATGCTATATGAATTCACTTTTTGAAAGCTCTCAGACTAGGAATTGCCAGATTCAGAATTCAAACACAAAAACCTTCTGGCTATGAGGTTTATTGCTCCTTGGGTCACATTGCAACTTTTCTATAAAGAGCTTTGCAGGAGGAAGCTTCACAGAACTGGAACAACTGGGTAACTCAGTGTCGAGACGGTGGTCAGACTGGTAATTTGAAGAAGATACACAAGGTAAAAAAATCCAGCTAACTTGTCCATTGTGCTCATTGAATTTCCAAAGGGAGTGTATTGCATTAAAAAAAAAATGAATCAGGCTACTCTTTTTCCATGATGTGTTTTAAGAAAGTAATAGAGAGGACTTATTTCTCCCTCCAGTTTTAATTCTTCCTTGACCCCTTCCATGATTTTCTCTTGAAGGGAAGGAGCAGATTGAAAACTGTGGTTGTGTACGTAACTATTAAAATAGATGTTCTGCCTGTAAAAATGAACTTGTGCCAGGGTCTAATAAATTACGTGCTAATATGCTAGCTCCCCAGTCTGCAGGGAAATTACAATCATTCTGATCAGAGTAGCATAATTCCAAGCCTCTCTATTTGTTTGTTCCTTAACTCAGCACAGCTGACGATTTTATTTACACTCAATTTAACAAACCTCCTTGAATAACACAAGGTGCCTGGTTGTGAACTGAGAATTGGAGATGAGCAGTGGAGAAAATATAGGCTTTTTCCTCAAGGAGGTTCAAACACAGAGGGAGAACAAAATGAGGGAAACAGATGATGCAGTGCCATGAGATTTGTCCAAGAGGTGACATGTGTTCAACATGCTGTTGGTTTAAAGGAGAGAGGTTTACCTCTGAACTAAACTGAGGTAAGTAGGCAATATCTGAGTTGAGCTTTGAAACTGTGAGCTAATCAGACACAGGTGAGACCATTCCAGACTGAACGAACATAATATGCAAAGACAAGGAGGCATGAAACACATTGTATATTTTGGGAAACACAGCAGATCAAGAATTTTGCAGTATACATTGATCATGTCTATTTAAGGCCCTTATTTGGTGGGTGACAGATTGGAGCGAGGGGGTTTAAGTAAGAAAGTGATCACATTTGTGTTTTAGAAATATCCCTGCTGGCTATATTAGAAAGGCTTGGAGAAATCAGGAAGGCCTGTTAGAAAGCAGTTGCGATGATCAAAGATGAGTGATACAAGGTATGCAATGTCTGGGAAGTGGAGCTGGACAGAGAGAACAGCTGACATTTATCGAGGATTTACTATGTGCCAGGCACTGTTCTGTGTTGTTTGGTACAATAACTTTTTTCATACTTACAACATGCCAAGGAGGTAGATGCTATTCCATCTTAAAGATAAGAAAACTTAGGTATTCTACCCAGCTAAAAAATGGCAGAACAAGGATTTGAACCCCATCCAGCCTCACAGCCTTTTGTTTTAAGCACTGAAAGGGGATGCTTTAATATGCTTTTTTTTTTTTTTACCCAGTAGAGCTATTTTTTTTTTTTTCTTTTGAAGGTCATTCATTTGTTTTTATTTTGGCTTCCATGAACAATGCTGGGGTAAATGCTATTGTATATATGCCTTAAGGCCTGGTACTTCTATTTCTTTTTTACAAAAATTATTTCATTGTTGTTCAATTACAGTTGTCTGCATTTACCCTCCACCACTGCCCCCCCCAGCATTTCCCCCCTCCCTCCCTTGCTTCCACCCACCCTTCGTTTTGTCCATGTGTCCTTTAGAGTTGTTCCTGAAAACCCTTCTCCTCTGCCCCCATTATCCCCTCCCACTTCCCCTCTGATTACTGTCAGATTGTTCTTAATTTCATGTCTGTGGTTATATTTTGCTTGTTTGTTTGTTTTGTTGATTAGGTTCCAGTTAAAGGTGAGATCATATGGTATTTGTCCCTCACCGCCTGGCACAATGCTCTCCAGTTCCATCCATGCTGTCCCAAAGAGTAGGAGCTCCTTCTTTCTTTCTGCTGTGTAGTATTCCATTTTGTAAATAATATGCTTTTCTTATTGAAATATTAGGCTGGCTAAGTTTCTCTATGAAGGGCGTTAGATAAGCTGTCTGGAAGTGAATTAGGAAAAGAACAGAATCTCCCTGCACTTGACTATCTCAGTAACCTTGAAAACATAGTAATCCATATCCTTATTTTTGAAATGGAGCTGATCCTATGTACCTCATAGGATTATTCTAGGGATATGAGGGACAGCATACATGCAGTGACAACCACAGTGCCTGAAACTTAGAATATAGTTCTCAACTACTAGTCTCTTTTTCCTTCTTCCCTCTTGGAGGATACTGGCTGTTTTGTAATTCTTATTAAAGTTTTTTTTATCAAGATGAAAATTCTCAGAGTGCTGAAGATAAATGAACTACAGCTACCTCTAACAACACAGATGAATCTGGAAAAAATTAATGTTGGGTGAGAAAAGCAGTTCTCAGAAGACCACGTATGGTATGATTCCATTTTTATAAAGCACAAAAAAACAGCCATATCTAAATAATGTATTGTGTAGGGATATGTGCATATGTGGTAAAAATTTTTATAGAGGAAAGGATTGCTTCACACAGCATTAAAGATGGAGATTGCTGCTGGAGAGGAAGGTGGAGAAACAGGCTATGAAGTGGCACGTAGCTGGTGCAATAGTGAGGGTGTGTGGGTGGTGAGCACAGGGATGTTTATCTTATTATTTTTAATCTTTTGTAGGTATAAAGTTTCACATGTATTATATTTAAACATAAAAGCAGTGGGAAATATATTCAAGGAGGGTAGATTAGGCTTTAGGCCTGGCTTGATTCAGGACCCAAACAAGGACCCAAGGCTCTGTCTCTTGGTTCTGCTTCCTCTAGGTTAACAGCTTCCTTAATCCGGGCAATGGCGGTCCCTGGAAGCCCCAGACTCAGGTAGTTCTAGCACCCAGTTCAGCCAGAGAGAAAGCATCTACTTCCTCACCAACTGAAGTGAAAGACTCAGAACTGAATCTCATCTTCCCCAATTGGTCTGTTGCATCATGTCCAGTGCCAGAGTCAATACCTGAGTCTGAGGCTTGCATTGATGGACTTAGTCTGGGTCTTATGATGGATTCATGTGGCCTGGGCTGTAATCAATTTGACTCAAGACAAATTGGTTAAGAATGACGGAAACTCTGCTTCCTCCAAAGCCAAATTGGTATGTTAATGCCACACCAAGGAATAGATGTCAACAGGAAAAACAGCAAATGCCCACAGGAACTGTTAAAAATACCTTATATATATTTTTATTATATAAGCAATGCATGTTTATTACAGTTATTCTTTAAAGTTTAGAAAATCCTAAAGACAAAAATAACAGTAACCAGTAACCTTACAACTCTGAGAAGAACCAGTGTTAAAGTTTGGACCTGTTTCCTCCTTTTTCTATGGTTTTGTTGCATTGGTGATTGTGAATTCAATTATGTAAACTGTCTTTCTTTCACTTAATAAATGCATCATTACTATTTTCAACAGGCTATTAAAACTTTTTGTGAAAATTTCATCCATTTAGTTTTCACTCAATAGCTGCTATTGAGCCCCTGTTTAGTGTTTGAAATACTGAAATGATTGCCCCAGTTCTTGCCCTCAAGCTAAGCAAATTGATGGTCTACTACTGAATAAGCTGTCATGGGGAAAATATATGTGAAACATTGTTATAAAACCATATAACAGGGCCTCCTACCCCAACAAGGGCTCCTGGACTATGCATGGACTCAGTCTGTAAGGGAGTATAGGATTTGGGGAAGGGTAGGCGGCGGGTGAGAGGGAACATTGTAGAATAGAGAAGGATCCAAGCAAAGGGCCCAGCACGATCAAGGACTTAGAGGTGAGAAGCACCACAGTGTTTCCTGAACCCATAGTACAAGGCACAGAGTGAGGAGAGACGCAGCTGGAGAGGAGGGCATCGGAAAGCCTCGCACTCCCTGTGGGAGAAGCTGAACTCTTCTCAGGGATGCCACAGCTTACTCTAGTTTGGGAATGTGGTCTGTGTTTCTCCTCAGGCCACACCATGACCGTAATTGCCTTTCTTCCAGACCCACTGTGTGCCTATCAGCATCTTACACACTCTTTAAGGCCAAATAATGAGCTTCCCACTCCATAAAGCCTCCTTCACCCCCCAAGGAGAAGCCAATTCCCGCCAGCCTCCAAAGGCATTGGCCTCCCCCTCTTCTGCCACCATGGGCACCTCAATGGTGTGTGGGTATCCATTGTGTGCCCTATTGCAGACTGTCCTCCCTAGATGGAAGGCACACTGAGGGCCTTGTTTAAATCATCTGTGTGTTTCCAGCCACATCTGACACACAGTGTGTGAGTCAGTGAAACACTGTGGAACGCAACTCTGTGTCAGTGGTTTTCAGAGAGATTTTTTTTTCTCTCCATGGGATATTTGGCAAGGATTGGAAACATTTTTGGTTGTCATGACTGGGGGAAGTGCTACCAGGCATCTAGGAAGTAGACCCAGAGATGCTGCTAAACACCCTACAATGTACAAGATGAGCCCCACAATAGAGAAATACCCAGTCCAAAACGTCAATAGCGCTGAGGTTGAGAAACCCTGAAATATACTGACTTAGGGGTCCCTAGGTGGATTATCAGAAGCTCTCATTTCTGGCCTGGGCTCTGTGGTGTGCTCTCCCTGAGTGTCAGAGCATAGGAAGTATAAAGCGTAGGTATAAAGATCATATGCATTGGAGTCAGATGAAGCCAGGCTCAACTCTCTCCCATCTCACAGGGCAAGTTATTCTTTATGCTGCTGTTTCCTCTTTTGTAAACAGGGATTATGGTGTCTGCTTTGGAAAAGTATGAGAAATTGAAATAATTTGTGTAAACCACAACCCATAGGACTTGACACATGAAAGATTCATATGACAAGAGATGCTCAATCATCACCTTTGCTATGACATGACTACTGTTACTATCAATAGAGTAAAGGGCTTGGAAATGAAACTCTAAGGACTTTTCCAGCTCTAATAACCTAGGACTCCTTGATCTATTTTCTCCGCATATAAATGCTAAACATTTTCAACTCAGCTACTATAAAAGTGGTGGCCAGGCATGTGTATCAGATAGGGTCCCAGCAAGTAACATATGGCACACTCAAACTGGGAAACTTGAGCGTTTATTAAAGGTTATCATAAAGGTGTGGGTAATGTCTAGGGAAACCAGCAAGGTACAACGTAGGACCTCCAGACTACACCCCCTATGTCTGAAAGGATAAAGAGAGGGACACATACCAGAATCCAGAAAATGTAGATATGTGGAGAGGGCCTCAGTGAACCTTTATGAAAAGAGCCAGGTAATAAATATCAGATTTCATCCTCTTCCTCCTCCTCCATCTCCTGGTGATGCCTCCCATTGTCTAAATCCAACAGGAAGCCAGGAAACAAAAAGCCTGTTGGTGCAGACTTGCTGTCAATGTCAGGATACAGATCCTAGTAAGAGGGTGGAGAGAGCGAATCTAAAAAGGCAAAGAAAATATCAATAACAGCATAGTCTTAGAGTTTGTGGAGTAAGTAGCAGCACCCTGGGGTTGGGGTGCTGGGCCTGCTATCAGCATCAACATGTTAGTCCTCCGGCTCTTCTCTGGGGAGACAGAGCACCACATGTGCTGTCTGTCCTGCCCTGAGTGCCTCCACCCCCCACCTCTCCCCCTCCCCGCCCCGACAAAGACTCCATCCTGATAAAGGCTTCTGGGGCTTCTTTGAGTCATAAGAAACCTCCAGGTTGGGAGGTAGAAAACAGTGGAGGCTGCTTTGGGAACAACACGACTTGGTGGAACCCTGTGACCTGGGTCCCAGTTTTGACTTTATCACTTGCTGGGACTCAGTTTCTTTCTTTCTTTTTGTTTTTTAAGATTTTATTTATTTATTTATTTTTAGACAGAAGGTAAGGGAGGGAAAAAGAGAGGGAGAGAAACATCAATGTGTGGTTGCCTCTCACGTGGCCACACTGGGGACCTGGCCCACAACCCAGGTATGTGCCCTGACTGGGTATAGAACCAGTGACCCTTTTGTTCGCAGCCCACGCTCAATCCACTGAGCTACACAAGCCAGGGTCTAGGACTCGGTTTCTTTACCAGTAAAATGCTATAGCATTCTCTAGCTTACAAATCTGATTTGTGGAATAGAAGTACTTGAAAAATATATAGCCCAGCGCTGGCCAGTGTGGCTCAGTTGGTTGGAGTGTCATCCTGTAACTGACAGATTGTAGGTTCTATTCCAGTTAAGGCACATACCTAGATTGTGGGTTCAATCCCTGGTCTGGGTGCCAATCCCCAGTCCAGGGCATATGAGAGGCAGCCAATCATTGCTTCTCTCTTGCATGGGTGTTTCTCTCTTTCTCTTCCTTTCTCTTTAAAAACAATTTTAAAAATGTTCTTGGGTGAGAATAAAAAAAAAAGACACCCCCTCAAAAAAAATGATGTAGTCCTGTGCTTGGTACCTTGTGAAACTAACACCATTTCATTTAATGAGCAGTTACTGAGTGCCAGGTTTGTAGTGGGCCTTAGAGTAAAATCATGATGACTAAGGTAATGTCCCAAACTTTAAAGAAGTCACAGTCCAGAATAATTGTTTGTGTCCTGGGACTGATAGGGAGGTTTTGGAGAGTCCATAAACCCCTTAAAATCAAATGCAGAAGTTTATATACATGTAAGTATGCACATGCATTTTTCTGGAAAGATTTCATTGTATTCTCCAAGTTAAGAATCACTGAGGAAAAAAATTTGAGAAGAATTCCTTAAAAAGTGCAAGGTTATAAACCTCTGATTCCATAGAACAGCAATAAAAAAAAAAAACAGACAGGATTCAGTGCAGAGAAAATACTATTAGAGGGTGATTCCATAATAACCTCTTTGTGGCTCTGCATGGAAAAATTTGGGCTGGAGGTAGAAGTTGCAAGAAGGAGATGTCAACTCCACACAATAACTTTAATAATCAGATTTGTCAGAAAATTGATTGGGAGGGACTAGAGAAGATGCTGACAGAATAATTATAGGGCATTCTGAACTAGAATAAGTAACCTATAAAGTCTCTTTCAGCTCTGAGATTTCAATATCTCACCAGGTTCCAGTGTAAAGATGTTGGTGACTATGGTAGAGAGAGAAGTATTCATTTCCATGTGCCCATGCTTGCGCTGCCTTCTGTGTGAGGCAGCATGATTGAATGATTAAATGAGATGTTGTCATGAACTGAGAATCACTGGACCACTGGCCAAGTACAGGAAGACAGATGAAATAGCACTTTTTGGAGTGTATTGCCATGCTCATTGGTGTGTCCATGTGGAAAAGCTGTTTCTACGAACACAAGCAGATGTTATTAGACTTTTCCAAGGCAACTTAATAACCTTGGCTCTGACCAAGGCTACGAGCCATGAAAGTTTCTATTCTTGAAGGTCCCCTAATTCCAAGGAGTAGGGCCAATGATAAGTCAAACTTTAAAATACATTTATGTAAGAAATTTGAAATTACAGGTGATGTTATTGATTCATTTATTCGTTGGATATTTAGTGAGCACATATTAGGTGGCAGAAATGGTACCAATCATTAAGACACAGGCCTGGATGTGGGGGAGGGATCAAGTTAACATTAACTAAATGAAAGGCACTTAATAATCATTATCTGATTTAATCAGGATACCAACCTTGCAAAGAAGGTATTATCTTCATCTTACATTTAGAGCAAACGGTTAAGCAACTTGTCAAATGCTTGACTTTTAGATTCAAGTCTAAGGTGGAATTACTCCAAAGCCTGTGCTTTTCTCTACATTGAAGTCTGTGCCCTTAAGATGACTACAGTATTGTGTCAGGCACACACATGTAAAGAAATACCTTCAAGCCTATGTGTAGCGTAGTAACAGGATAGGGTAGGGGGTGTTGCCGAATGAATGCCGAAGAGCCAGCCAGTTTTACAAGACTTGCTTGAGAAGCTAGTACTTGAGATGAACTCAGAAGGAGGCATAGGAACAGACAGGATAGAGACCAGGAGGCTAAAGTAGGGATTTCCAAGCCCAAGCAGTATGGTACCAGGGAAGACATGTGAAAAGCAGTCTCAGTTTGAGGAAAGACAGAGCCAGGATGGTGAGCATGGAACTTGGCTGTGGGATTTGAGGCTAGCAGAGTCAGTTGGGAAGAGATTATGAAGAACTCTGAGTGCCTTGGCTTGCAATATGAACTTTAATTTGAGTCAATAGGAAGTCTGAGAATGTGGCCAGCATTTGTCTGACATGCTCAATTTGTGTTTTAGAGAGAATTACTTCCTACCTCTTAGAAAGGTGGCAATGGAGTTCAGCATTACTCCCATCTGTATCCTCTCCTCAGGCAGGAGCAGGCTGGGTCCCTATCTGCCTTGTTCTTTCCAGGCAGAACTCTCTTTGGCCCTTTCTCCCATTCTGTATGTCTCCTTATAAATCAGGAGAAAATGCCCCAGGCCCAAGTATGGCTCTCTTGTTACCATAAATCGCGGTTGTGAGTGTGGTAGATGATAGATTTAGGTAATTGCATAATATAAAACTGCTCTTGCCTTTCTCAAGTCTAAAGAATTGTTATCTGTGTATCTCCTTCTGCGATTTATGGCCATTCTGAAAGATGGGGAGTATTCTTACAGTCATTGCCTATAAATTATGTGCTTTCTCACTGGTGAAAATGCCTGATGGTTAATGACTATTATTTCTACTTCTATAGGCTATACTCATATATACATAATAAATATAAGCATGTTGGATGATGAGAGCCAATTTAGCATGACTCCTTATTTAGAGGGCAGGGCCAATGGGGGTCAGGGGCAGGGGCAGAGGCAGGGTTTGTGCTTCTCTGAATAGGTTCTTCCCATGTGATACAGGCCTCTTCTAATGGAGCATCAGGAACCCTTTGCCCTCCAACATGTACCAGCCTATTATAAATTGGTTTGGCTGTAACAGTTCAAATACAAATTGCTTGTGTTGATTTTTACCACATAATTGACTATGCAATTAAGCTTACTCTTGCATTATACCTTCATTTTTTCTTGATCCTTAATCACAGCATTATTTCTTAAGAAGACACTGTCTTACAATTTAATATCTCCAGCTCTTTTTTGGTGCTATGTAGGTATAGTGGAAAGAATGTAACTTTATTTCGACAGGCATCAGGTTTTCATTTTGGGCCCTGATCAGCCCTCCATTAGCTGCGTTTCCTCCTGCAAGGTACTGTACAACTTTGAATCACCACCTCCTCATCTGTGTAATGAGGATGGCAGTAATCTTTGTTTTCACATTGTTATAAGAATTAAATGCCTTGCATAGTGCCTGATACTTTATAGATTCTCAGTAGATATTTAATGAATTAATTAATTAATGAGCCATGATTGCAGGCTATTTATAGCTTAACATGTGATGCATCATGTTAGGGCACAGCTAAGCCCAAAGTACAATGACCCAAGTGAGACAGAACTTTCTCTTTCACCAAACCAGAGTAAACACACCATTTAAGACAGGTGAGTTGTCCTGTCCTATGTCATCCATCGTCCTGGTCCTTCCTTCTTATCGCTCAGTCATTCCCCAGAAGAATGTTCTCTTCTGAATGGCTGAAGTTGTCTCAACAATGAAGCTGGAACCTCATGGAAAAAAGAGAGAGGAACTGGAAAGCAAGTGGCTTTTTCAAAAAGAATGATGCACACACATCATTGCATTTCTTTGCTGGAACTTAGTCTCATGATCATGCTGAACTACAACCTAGCTGGACAATGGAGTCTTCCATTGGGTAGTCATATGCCCAGTTGAAATTTGGGAGATCATACTAGCAAATACAAGAAGAGAAAAAGGGATACAGGGGATGATTTACACTCTATATTGCATATACTTACCAACGCTTTCATTTGAAGGTCAGCTTTAACTCTACCTGAAGACAGAGTACTACCTTGTATAATTAGTTGTAGTTTCAAATGCATCTGTCTTATCTCTTCTCTAGAATAAAACCTTCTTGGGGGGTTTGGATCTTATTCCTTTGGGTGTATATTCCCAAACTTAGTATAGGATGTGATCCATTGTAGCTGCTCAGTGTTCCTCAACTGACCGACTGATTGATTACAGTGTGCCCTGGAATGGGTGCTAAGTGGCTTGTGTGGAGTGATAGGAACTTGGATCTATCATTCCACAGCTTGCATTCCACTTCCTCTTTCTTTGGATCTACCCTGCACTACCCTGCACTGGCCCGGAGGATCCTGGTAGCCAACCAGCTCCTATTTCACTGGTTACATATCAACCATCCGGGCAACATCTGCCCACTTTATTGCCTCATCTGTCCAGAAAAACAACAACAAAAAAAAAATGAGAACACTTGGCCTAGTACATTTTTCAGGTAAGAAAACTGAGTTTTTAAGTTGTTCAGTGACTTGCCTAAAGTTACCTAAAGAGTCATTGCATCCCTGAGATCGCTGCCCAGCTCTCCAAACTCATCAGTACCCTTTTCACCACTCCGTTAGGTTTCTTACACCAGATAAAAGCAGTGTCAACAATAGCAAGTGTTCTGCTCTTCCTCAAATCCACTGTGTTTCACATCCATGGTCATATTTAATCCTTATAACAGCCATTAGAGTTTGTATTGTTATGAATCTCTCTCTTTAACAGATGAAGAAACAGAGACCCAAAGAGGTGATAAAATATTTTCTACCAGTAAGTGAAATGCTAGAACCTAGACTCAATTATTTGTATCCCGATCTTGCTGGGCCTTTGCTTTGCAGATAAAGTGATAAATACTGAAGCACACTGTAAACTGTAGAGCATCTCCAGCGTCAGGCACTGTTGTGGATGTGTTATTGTCGGGAGACCCAAACCTGCACTTGAGTCCACTACTTGGAAAACCTGCAGTATATTTTAATTATAGCCACTTGATAATCCTTGGGTATTGTGGGTCGGGTGGGGGGGTAGCGGGGGAGGCTGTCCTATATCATGCCTAAGTGTCCTGAAGGAGGGAATTGCTCCAGGTCCATGAATATTCATTGTTATGTCAAACCAACAAACTGCATTTTCTTCCACTTACAGTAATCAGATGCTCACTGAATCGCTGAAACTTTACAGTCACTTTAAGCAGGTGAATCATAAGCAAATATTAGGCGTCTCTGCTACGGTTTTCTCTCCTCATCATGTGGAGATTCTAGTAACTAAAACTAACACTCCAGAAATGAAAAGCTACCATTTCTCTGCAGGAAGGCTGGCAGGCAACTATTTACAGGGCGCCTCACACTGTCCTAGGGGCTTCTTGAATTGGGCATTGCAAGGACACTGTCCATTTATTTTTTATTTGCCCTTGATTTTCACATTAGAGGGAGTAGGGTGAGGAAGAACATAACTAGGATAGGACTTTGCTACTTAAATGCAGTCCCTGGAGCATGGCATTGGGGCCACCTGGAAGCTTGTTAGAAAGGAAGAATCTTGGGCTCTACCCCAGACCCATAGAATCAGAATCTGACTGTTAGGAAGTTCTCAGGTGAGTCCTTTGCTCATTAAGTTGAGGAAGCACTGGGCTAAGAGACTGCAGTTCCCATTCTATTCTCTGTCCCTCACTGGCTGGGTAACCTTGGACAAGGCACATCACCTCTCTCGACCTCTGTGGCTGCCTTTTCTATGAAGCGAGAGAATAGGACACAGACTTCGGCAGTTCTGAGTTTGGTTTCGGGGAAGTGACTTTCACACAAATTCAGTGCCGCGAAAATCAGGAAAAACTACACTTTCCTTTGAATTTCTAAAACCCCTTCTTTTTGGAATTTACTCATCCAAGAAATTATCTGTTGAGTATTCACACGCAGCAGGCAGCGTGACCCTCAATCTCCTGCAATTTGCTGTCTTAGACTTAGAAGGAACTGCCTCCTTCAATGAAACCAAGCCCAGAATCTCCAAAGTTTGTGCAGAGGAACCCCCAGGTGTGGATTCAACTGGTGAGTCATTTAGTATTTCCTGGACTTTTACTTCCTTCTATTGTCATTTCAATATTTGTTTTTATCATTACCTCTGTAGGATGGGTCTTCTATATAAACAATATTAATATTCCAGCATTAAATGGTGTTGTGTTAGACTTGCATCAGGTAGACAAAGTTTCTTAAAATCTGTTGTGAAGCTGCTTGTTCATCCAATGTTTATGGAGGCCCTAATGTTCTCCCTAGACCCAGGGCTAGGTGGGCAGGACAGAGCAGTGGTAAGACACAAGCCTGGCCCCAAACCAGATCTCCGTGGGAAAGCTAGCCCCGCTATTCACCAGACACATGCTAGGGCATGCTCCTTGGCCTCACGTCTGTTTTCCAGATCTCTAAAAGCAGCATGATGCTTTGTGAAGAACAGCACAAATTTGTTCAGCACCTCAAGGCTGCTGGGGTGCTTGAGCAGCCTACTGGGGAGACAAGTCCAGGTTTTGGGCAAGGCTATGGATTCTGCCTTCTTTGACTTGTGCTGTCCAAGTTTCCTGGGAGAAATGACTTCTAGGCTGAGACCCCAAGAATAAGGAAAAACTGACTAGATGAAGATAAAAGTGGAGAGCAGGTAGAACAGAAAGGAGAATGTTTTTGGAAGGATGAACAGCATCTCCAAGTTGGGTTTTGTTGTATGTGTATGTGTGTGTGTTCTGGCATTTCTAAACTTTCCTTTATAAATCACTAGTAAGGATATTAAATACAATTTAATTTCAGGGCCACCTTTTAAAATATGTTTTATTGATTATGCCATTACACTTGTCCCAATTTTTGCCCCCCTCTGCTCGGTAGCCCCCTTCTCTAGTTATCCCCCTGAGTAGTTCATGTCCATGGGTCGTGCATATAAGTTAAAAATGAGAAAGAATGTGGTGAGTTAAGTTAAGCTGAACAGAACTCAATGTTTTCATACACCTGGCTTGTTAGGTGGTTCTTAGGGCATTCTCTGTGATGGGCTAAGTGTTTGTGTTCCCTCCACCCCAAATTCATATGTTGAACGTCTCCGAGTGCTGGCCCTTGTCCTGTAATTTCTCCAGATCATCTCCCATTTGCTTCCCTACACCTGTCCCGGGGATGCTGCAGGTGCCGCAGATGCTGATGGCCCATTGTGGACGGACAACCCTAGCACGGCCTCCACCCTCTCTCATGAGCACGGTTTTGCCACTCGTCTTCTGATACAAGTGGGTCTAGCTAAGAGACCCCAGGCTGCACTGGCTTGGCAGGCGTAACTGACCAGATCGATTTTAGGCTGCTCTCACCACCCCTCCCCGCTCCCCAAGCAATCCAAGACCCAGATCATCAGGGGATAATCAGGTAGGCCACACCTGGGCTCCTTCCCTATGTGGCCGCATTACCACAGAGTTCCAAGATCAGTAGTATGTATTTTCTATAAATATTTATGAAGCAAAACCTATCTTCCAGACCCAATTTCAAGCACAGGAGACACATAAGACAAGGCCTCTACTCTCCTGGAACTTACATTGTAGTCAGACAAGGTAACAATTAGGAAGAAAAAAAAAGACTAACTTAAAACAGTACTAAATTAGGACAACAAGCTCTGGCTAGTGTGGCTCACTTGGTTGAAGTGGTTCAGTTCCTGGTCGGGGTGCATACAAGGCAACAAATCGATGTTTCTCTCTCATGTTGATGTTTCTCTCCCTTTCTCTCTCCCTCCCTTCTCCTCTCTCTAAAAATCAATAAGTGCATCCTCAGGTGAGGATGAAAAAATAGTGGTCATGAATAAAAGAAATAGGGCGATGCAGCAGGGAGCAAGCTGAAGGACTAGTTGACATTAGTCAGGGAGGGCCTTTCTGAGAACTTATTTGGGCCAAGGCTACTAACAGAAGGGGACAGCCATGTGCAAACTTGGGGCAGTGCGTCAGAGACAGAGGGAAGAGCTGGAGCAAGGGTACTGAGGTGGGAACAGGCCTAGCTGTGCCACAGAAGAGAGGGAAGGCCATGTGGCTGGAGCACAGGGGACCTGCAGCAGAACAAAGGGGGTCAGGTGAGGTTGGAGGGGTCAGCAGGGCCTCAAACATGGTGGTGTTTTAGGCCCTTGAAAAGAGTTTGCATCTAATTATTGAAGCAACTGGAAACCACTAATAGGTTCCAAGCAGGTGGGTGACATGATGTGTGTTATATGTTTAAAAGGAAAAAGGGTGATAATGAAATAAAGAGGCAGAGGAGAAGCAGGAAGAGTGGTTGGAGTGTACATCGTTGACTAGGCAAGAACAGATGGTGGCTTGGACTGGGAGAGGCAGAGAAGAGGGTTAATTCAGACTATAGCTTGAGTTAAGTGTGACTGAGGCCCAGGCTCCAACCAATGATCACAGATGGGAAATCAATTAGCACATGTGAGATATGGCTGTAAGAGCCTTCTATTCACAAGGGTGATTATTACTTAAGGGCTTCTGTCTTCTTTGGAATAACTTGCCTGTATGGCTTTATATCTCACTACACGGTTGCCTTGATGATTCTCCAAAAATGTGCCCATTTTCTAGATAAGAAAACCAAGGTTCAGGATGATCAAGGTCACACTTCAGGAGAAATATGAAGCCTAAGATTAAAAGCAGGTCTTTCAATGACCAAGCCCATCCATTTCTTTTTACATCTCTAACATTATGCTCCATGCACTGCAAAAACAGAGATCTGTTTTAAGTTTCCTTCTCCACCTGCCAAGTCAGAGCTTGTCCCTAGCACTTTCAGCAGCCATGGACACCCCTTTCCCCCAATTCAGTATCTGCCTAGGGAGGTTTTTAAAGATTTTATTTATTTTCAGAGAGAGGGGAAGGGAGGGAGAAAGAGAGAGAGAAACATCAATATGTGGTTGCCTCTCACATGCCCCCTACTGAGGACCTAGCCCACAACCCAGACATGTGCCCTGACTGAGAATGGAACTGACGACCCTTTGGTTCACAGGCCAGCACTCAATCCACTGAGCCACACCAGCCAGGGCCATACCTAGGGAAGTTTTTATGTGGTTATTTTTCTTTTTCATGGTAATCCTGACTCTGACTCCTTAATGCCCTTGGTAGTTACTTAACCATTAGGTGACTTGTTTTCCTTGTCTGCAAAATGGGAATACTATTCATTATAAATGCAAGCACTATGAATATTAATGTAGTTACCCAGCAATGAGTTGGTAATGAATAAATGTCAGATCTCGTGCTCTGCTCCTGACATTGACGTGTAGACTTTCACTGCTCCTCCAGTAGCACTCATTTTTATTTGTTAATAATCTCAAATGAAGACAGAAGCGTTAAACAACCACCATAATAATTTTTGACATTTCCTAAGTACTGGGTCATGGATTGTGGTGAATATTTTAGTCATTACCTCACTTAAGCCTCCCAAGAGCTCCATGATGCATATATTAGGGTTATTATGCCCATTTTACAGATGTAGAAAGTAGGGTTCAGCAAGATAATGCAATTTGCCATAACTTACACAGTTGGAATGTGAGATTCAGGAGTTGGCTGCAGGTCCCTCTGACTCCAGAACACATGCTCCTCACCACTCATCCCTCCTGTCTCCCATGCGACACTAGCTGTGCTGTTACAAATGCCAGGTTGTCGCTCTGATTATCTTCTGCAGCAGACATGAGACAGCATTGGACCTGAAGTTGGTGGCAAGAGATGTATGTCTCAATTAGGCCTTGAGTTTAACTTCCAGAGAAGGAAAGGAGATGGAGTCTCAGAGGCTGCTAAGTGAGTGAAATTGAAACAGCCAGAAATGACTTGCCCTAGGGGAGACAGACTCATTGCTGCCTGGATCACAGAAATTTTGTTTCATCTTTCAGCAGAGCGCTGAGCCAGCAGAGTCATGCCCCTGCCTTACTGTTTGCTCTGATGGAAACTTTAAGGAGGCCTGGCGATTTGAACTAAATGCAGAGAGAAGGATCCATGGCACAGTGTCTTCCATCTTGGGCTGAGCCTGTGGCATCGAGACAGGGAAGGGCCATGTCCTGAGTGTGGGTCTGAGTATTAGACTGATATAGGTTCCAATCCTGGCCCCATCAGTTACCAGTCTGGGAAAATCAGATTTTTTGTCCATGAAAAATGACATTCCATACTGACTCAGCAGAGTTGTAGAGAACATTACAGTATATCAGCGAAGTGCTTGATACTTAGCACACAGTAATCACTCAGTACATGCTAGTTACTGGGGGTTATGCACATAAAGAGTTTGGAAGGGCCCCTGGAACAGAAGCATATTATATCAGCTATACTTTTTGACGTTGACAGAATGTGACTTTTCCTTCTGTTAACCCTCTAGTTTACCAGACATCCAAAATAATACTACAACTAGAAATATAATTCCCTGAAAAATTCTGTGTCTCATAGATGTTCCATTTAAATTATTTTCAGGTGACTTTTAAAAATCCACTTCTTGCCCAGCTGCTGTAGCTCAGTGGATTGAGCATGGGCTGGGAACCAGAGGGTCCCGGTTCGATTCCCAGTTGGGGCACATGCCTGGGTTGCGGGCCAGGTCCCCACTGAGGGCCATGTGAGAGGCAACCATACATTGCTCTTTCTCTTTCTTCCCTCCCTTCTCCTCTCTCTGAAAATAAATAAATAAAATCTTAAAAAAAAAAATCCACTTCTTGCACTGGCTGGTGTAGCGCAGTGGATTGAGCGCGGGCTGGGAACCAAGTGGTCCCGGTTCGATTCCCAGTCAGGGCACATGCCTGGGTTGCGGGCCAGGTCCCCATGAAGGCCATGTGAGAGGCAACCATACATTGCTGTTTTTCTCCCTCTCTTTCTCCCTCCCTTCCCCTCTCTCTAAAAATAAATATAAATAAAAATCTTTAAAAAAATTCCACTTCTTACAATGAGATGCTCACCTACCAAAATAACTAAAATTAAGACTGAAAACACCAAATGTTGACAAGGGTATGGAGCTACTACTGTGCTCATGCATCATGAGTAGGAGTGTGATGTGGTACAGCCACTTTGAAAAACAGTCTGTTAGTTTCTTATAAAACTGAAGATACACCTAATCTATGACTCAGAGGATCTGCCACTTACCACTGACCAAAGGGAAGTAAAATAACGTCTGTGGAAGAATTTTACAAGAATATTCATAGCAGACTTGTTCATTATAGCCCAAAACTAGGAATAGCCAGGTGTCCATCGATGAGATAATGGATAAGCAAACAGTGGTATATTTATACAAATTAATACTGATCAGGGATAAAAAGGAACTTATTGGTACATAAAACATCATGGGTGAATCTCAAAAGCATTGTGCTAAGTGAAAGAAACCTACATAAAAGAGTACATAGTGTATGATCCCATTTATATGAAGTTCAAAACAGGCAAAAACCTATCTTGATAAAAAAAAATTACAAAAATGGTTGTTTTGGGAGTTTGAACAGAAATGGGTTCCTGGGGGTGACGGCACTATTTCATATCTTGATAAGGGCTTTGGTTATGATGGATATACATTTGTTGAAACTTAGGGAGAAATTCACATATGATTTGTGCATTGCATTTTATCTTTTATCTCAAAAGAAAAAAACTGGAAATAAATGTTAAACTCTAGTTAATGATATTTATGCTGAAATATTCAAGGAGAAAATATATGGCTATTTATAACTTAATTTAAAATGAATCAAAAATAAGATAAATTGATGGGTAGATATGTTATAGGAATGGATAGGTATATTATATGTGATAATAATTATAATAAAATTTTAAGTGGTAGGTATATGGGTGTTTGTTATAAAATTATTCTTTATGTTTGAAAGTTTGCATAATATGGCGGGAAAAATAAAAACCAAAAAGAATTTGTTAAATAGGTGCTAGCCTTTCAAATACAGAGATGATTCTAACGGTCATTTTGGAAGCCTAAATATATGTATGCACTGTTGGTTAAGTTTTAAGTTAGTAAGCCCTGACTTTTAGGCTGCTTAGGGTGAGAATGGAATATGTTTTGGTGAAAGAATTGAATTGACAGTTAACAGTCTTGCATTCTAGTGCCACTAGAGAATTTTTTAAAGACTTTATTTTTTTATTGAATTTATTGGGGTGGCATTGATTAATAAAATTATATAGGTTTCAGGTGTACGATTTTACAATACATCATCTGTATATTGTATGTTCACCACTACAAGTTAAACACTTCATGCTTTTAGAGAAGGTTTGTGTTCATAGCAAAACTGAAGGGAAGTTGTAGAGATTTTCCATATACCTCCTGTTTCTGTACATGCATAGCCTTCCCCATTATCAACATCCCCCATCAGAGTGGTGCATTTGTTACAGTTGATGAACCTATATTGACCCATCATTATCACCCAAAGTCTGTAGTTTACAGTAGGGTTCTCTCATGGTGGTGTACATTCTGTGGGTTTGGGAAAATGTGTAACATCACACATCTACCACTATAGTATCATACAGAGTAGTTTCACTGCACTAGACAAATTTTTGCCACTAGTTTGCTCCTGTTGGATGAGGAGTTGACATTGGTAGCTTTGGATGGTTCCCTCAAGCCTGATGGTTACTATTCACTTACCCATGTGTCAATGAGGGAGACTGAGGCTGCAGTTGTCACCCTATGGGGCAGCTGTCCTCTATCTCCAGATCTCAGGCTTTCCAAAAGAAAATGCTATTGTAGAGCTGGGGAAAGGTGTCTTCTGTATGCAAACAGAGATAGCAAGTTCTTCAGATATAAGAAGGGAACTGTCCTCAGTGTAGAACTTACTGGGAGCTTCATTTAATGGTCACAAGGTAGTCATCATCAGTCACATTTCACAGATGATGAGACTGGAGATCAGAGAGGTTAATTCATTTTCCTGTAGTTACATAACTAGGTAGTAGCAGAAAGGAGACTTGAACTCAGCCTGCCTGGTTTCCAAGCTTGTGACCTCTCACTACCTAAGGCTGCTGGGAAGTGAGATGTCTTCCGGGCGACTTGAAATCTAGAATGCATCTCTCCTGAAAAACTATATCATCAAAAGTGATTTGCTATAATGAAAATTGTTCCTTTATCCCTATGTGGTTTTATTTTTGGTTTTGGTTTTTAATCTGGGGCCAAGTGGGATTCTATAACTTGCCTTGGAGCCTAACCCCTATGAATATCATTATTTTAAGAGTTTGTGTCCCAAGATTTCAGCCCATGACTTATAAACTTTTGAGATAAGCTTCTATCAGCAGTGGTTATATCTGATGCTCACACATGGCTTTGCTATTTGCAAAGTTCCTTCATGTCTGTGTTGCTGTGTAAACCTCATGGCCATACTGCAAGACAGAGAAAATAAGGATAGGATCATTATATTCATTTAATAAATGCTAGGGAGACAGAAGAGAGATGCAGAAATTTGCCCAAGGCCACACAGAGCCAAGGGACAGAGCCAAGTAGAGATCCAGGTCCCTTGACACCTAGTTCAGTGTCTTTCATACCTCACTTGCTTTTTGTCCCATTTTGGCTCCAGGCCTTTTCGCCCAGGCTAATTTACATGTGAAATCTTGCAAGTTCCTGGTAGGTGATCAATGTGTCATATGCAGTTAATGAGATTAAGTACAATTTCAGTTTCAATACAAAGGAAGGAGTACTCTTGAGGGGATCATAATAATTGTGCCTTTCTCAGCAGAACTCGGAGAGTTTTATGGGCATGGAGAAACAATCCATCCACACTGTGGACCAGTGTGCCTGGGAACTTCTACTGGCCTCTCCATTCGGTAGAGGAGGAAGGAACATTAAGAGATTTGGCCCAGGGTCACCGGCACCCAGGCCGTCAATCACACAGTCTTGGTGGCAGAGCAAGGAGCGAAACCGTGACTTTGTGTAACCATCCATGAGAATATGCTCCAGCAATCACATCATGTAATATATTTTTAAATACCCCAAAGAGTTCTTGTCAAGGAGCAGAAATGGACATCCCATACAACAGCCTTTAAACTCATCAGCAAATCCCATGTCCAAGGTCAAAGGAAATCAGGATAAGCCCTAGAGAAAACTGAGTCCTCTCTATATGATCAGCCTATGAGCATTTCTAAGTTTTTATCTGTGAAGGATCACAACTTTGCCTTCTACATCTAGTCAAGCCTTCTATTAACTTACTTTGTGACCTTAATTGATCCTAGAGAAATTGTATTTTTCAAGTATGAAAGTTTTAGAGCAAGGATTATGTTCTGTTCTCTGTGATGCCAGTGTCTAGTGCAGTTCCCAACACATAAATGAGGCTTGATGAATGTGTGAGTGAATAAAAATGGCACAGCCCCTTTGCTTAGGACAAGCGATGTTACCATAAATCCTGTACATTGCTTGCATGTATTTCTAGTGTGACCCATTTCATGCTGGAAACACTGGTTGTTAATCATCCTAGAGACCTGTCAGAATATAGTCACTGGCTCCAGAAGACTCTCATGACATAGAAGGCCAAGACTTTCTCTGTTACTCTTGAACAATGACTAATGGGCAAAGTTAGAAAGTGACAGTGGGACTCAATTCAAGCCAAACTTTTCTAATTGTGACAGGTCCTTATGGGTTAACTTTTAAAGTGGGGGGTAAAAGATCTTGATGAGAGACAGAATAACCACTAGTCACTAGAAGAGAGACTAGATTTGATGACCGCTGAGTTCCTTCCACAATTCTGTGTTTATCAATCTACTTTTTTATACGGAAAGTGCATAGCTATTGATCTTAGAGAATGTTGCTTTGAATCCAATTCTGAAGCTTATTAATCCTGTGACTTTAGGTAAATCTAATACTAGTACCATTGATAATAATGTTAATAATAAAAATGATGATATGATAACTGGCATTTATGGAAGGGCTGCATATGTCGAGTGCTTTGTTAGCTTTTTTTAAACCTTACATTAACTTATTGAATCCATTTGAAGGAGGGCCAATTATTACTATCCATCAGATGAGTAAACTGAAGCACAGAACATTTAAGGAACTTATCCCAGGTTTCCCATTGAGAAGGTAGCAGATCCAGCAATTCATACATCTGGTCTGACTCCACCTGGAGTTCTCAGTCAGCAAAACTCTGGCCCTCCGTTTATTAGACTATAAAATTGATACTATAATATCTGATCATTTTTTACAGGGTACTTGCAAACTTAAAATTAGATTGTTTCAAATTGTCTGTCTCTTCCATCACCCAGTCAGATAAATGGTTTACCTGAGTATCCTTCAAAGTGGCTGATTCCTACATGGTGCTCATGAGCTGTTTTCTGAATAAATACACAAATTAATGGAGAGAATAATAAGAAACTGCTTTATGAAGAGGCAAGGTGCTATCCAAATGTTAGCATATTTTTTGATGTTTCACACTTGTACTCAGCCTTGTCTAACAGGTTGTGAACTTGCCAGGTGGCCACCGAAAGAAGGTGCTTGTTAGTCCAGTGACTGTAACACCCACATGTTCGTCTGTTTTGAGTGCTCTTGCTAGTTCTTCTCACCTCACTTGGATTATGTTTGGTTTGCACTTGCATGAAATTTGGAAGTGAAAATTATGGCCTGTGTTTGCACTTTCTCCATTTCTACTGAAATTATGTTTCCGTGTTGTGGCGGCATTTATTATTAATGCTATTTATTATTTATTAGTGCTATTTCTGGTAGAAGGAGAAACCAAAAGTGTTTAACACTTAACTAAATTGTCCTAAAAGCCCTGTGAGGTTATACACGGAATGACTGTGAGATTCAAATTCATTCACTGCTATTATTATTCATCCATTTACATTCATTCAACCTATCTCAGGGGCTGGAGGAGGACCGAGCACATGATGTCACATCAGACTTGCTCTCTGTTCTAAAATAATTTGGTGGAGGATGCTGAGAGTTCAGTGAAGGAGAAGTTTTTTCCTTGCCTAATTGCCAGACGTAGATCCAGGACCACAACCATGCCTGCTCTTAACATTTGTCACTATTGATGCCCTGAATTCGTGGATCTTTAAATGGAGAGGTGTGGCTTGCCAACCTGATGCCATCAATCTGGTTGTCTCAGGAGCTGGCTCCTGGGTGTTTGATCACTCATGGCCAATCTGTTGAGCCTATGAACATCATGCGTCACTGTATGGAAAAACAGACACAAGCTTAGACCTCTGTTCCTCTTGGTCTTCCCGTTCCACTCTTTATAGAGAGGAGAATCATGTGGAAAGCTTCAGGAGGTGGTGACTGATTGGATCTGGGGTTATTCTAGGGTTTCGGCCTGCGTCTCTGCTTTCTGCCTTTGTTCTCTAGATTCTCTGTTTCCATCCAGACAAGGAAGGAGCAGGGAGGGAGGAAAGGAAGGAAGGAAGGAATAAAGGAAAGAAAAGGAAGAAAAATTCTATAGTCAAAAGAAAGTTGAGGAATACAATGATAAACAGGACCCTTAACTATAAAACTTCTGAGAACTTTTATTGTGCTTGTGGGCATCATACATTTAAACAAGGAGTTTATCATGATATGCATTTTTCAGCTTCCTTGTCCACGGATATGTTTTTCACGGAACAAATAGAAACATCTCACAGTATGGGGGTTCCTCAGGGCAAAGCTTCTCTAGAAGTTTCAGCTCTCAGGCTATGCACTCTACTCAGCTCCTGCGGTCCCTGTTTTAATTCTTTCTCCTCTTTTGTACAGTGATTCCCAAACCCTTCCCTCTCTCCTTCCCTTTCTCCCTCCATCTTTCTTTCCCTCCTTCCCCATCTACATAATGGCAAGCCTGTATTATCTGATGTGGAGGAAATTAGTATTACCCATTGATATTGTGATGACTGTGAATCTGACTAGTCCAGCTTTTTCCAATGTATTCTGCTGAATATCTGTCATGTGAAATGAACCACACACATGCATGTGGACACACACATGCACATATACACATGTTCTGAGGGAAAAAATATGGAAAATGGGTCCATTGGCACTGCAAGAAATGGAAGGGAATTTTTTACCTTGGGGTTCTTTATTTGTGGAGGAGCACGTGTTAGTACCCCGCAGCACACACGTTAGGAAAGCTGTTCTGACACTTGGAAATACTGAAAAAGATGACCCCATATCACAACCTTCAGAAAGCGCCAGAGACCTGGAAATATACTGGGCTGCAAGAAGTAGGCCTTTACTACCATTTCAGGGTCTGTTTAATGTCGTAGAGCATAACTGGGCAAGAACAAGAATTCAGGTCTCCTTGTTCTGCTCCAGTTCTCATTTTATCGTACTAATAAATGGTCCCACTGAAGCCAACAGGCATTTATTAGCGACTCCATGTGTGTACCTTTGTGATCTGTGCTGAGAATGATGTTGAAGTTTGCTCTCTAGCGGGGAGGGGGAGGACACTACACAAACCAATGAACAAAATAGTGCCAGGCGGGCACGGTGCCATATAGAATAACTAAGCAAGATGAGGGCGAAGAGTGATAGAGGTGCTGTATTACAGAGGTGGGGAAGGGAGAGGTAGGGTGACCTTTAAGGAAGTTAAGAGCCAGCCACATGGATTGATTTGGGAAGTGCCTTCCAGCCTAAGGAAAAGGCTGGTGCAAAGGTGGGAGAGAGTTCAGGGAAACCATGGGGCCAGTGAGGCTGGAGCAGGATGAGCAAGAGGAGTGAATTAGGCAATGGGTTAGAAGAGATGGCTGGGGCCTTAAGGCACATGGTAGGGATATTTGTGCTATTTGGGGGTTTTGAGCATAGAATTGACCTGATTTCACTTAGGTTTTAAAAAAGTTCAGTTGGGCCTCTTTCTCTGTGGGAAATAGACTCTGGGAAGTGAGAAAGAAACCCGGAGACCAGTGGGGAAGGTAGCGCAGAGGTCTAAGTGACAGATGACGGTGGGCCAGCCCAAAGTGGCAGAAGGAATTGGATTTTGGATCCGTGTGAAAAGTTCAGCAGATGGGAGGTGCTGGCCATCATATGGGAGAGAAAGGAGAAACAGGGCAGCGCTGAGGCTTGGCCCTGTGGCTTGGGGTAGGGGCATTTTTTGAGACGAGGGGAATGATATGCTTTTGCTCCCTTGGAATCTAATGTCTAGTTAGAAAGTCAGCATTTTTATGGTGCTTTTATTTCTGTTGCTATAAAATGAGCCCATATTCTTGTATTAAAACAATTAAAGCAGTATGAAATACATGCAATAAAAACTCAGTTCTCTGATTTTCTTTCTAAGAGGCAACCACTATTACCAACTTCTCGTGTATTTTTCCAAACGCAGTCTAAGAATATACATGTGTATATCTGTGGGTATTTTATCTTCACTTTACTTTTTTAACACAATTTTTCAGACTATACATCCTATGCTGAAGTTTACATTTTCACTCAATAATATATCTTAGAGATTAGTCTATACAGGCACATAGAGGAAGACTTCATTCTCCTAACAATACACCAGTGTATTTCATTGTATTGTCATGTTATAATGTATTTAATTCATTCCTTCTGAAAGACATTAAGGTTGTTTCCAGTATTTTAAAGTTACTAATGATGTCCTGATGAATAATATCTTTGAATGTGTATTATACACATGTGAAATTAGATATGTAAATTTCTAGAACTGGAATTTGTGGCTCAAAAGGAATGTGTATATTTAAATGTTGGTAGAAGAAGATGGACCACTATGTCCATCCCAATGCCAATTTATGGTCCAGCAACAATGCCTGGATATACCTGTCAAGGTGAAAAGCCTTTATGATAATAATGAAACTAATGGTAACTAGCATGTGTGTGTTGCTTTATATTAGCCAGAGTGCCTTGCTATATGCCATTTATTTAGTCACGAAAACAACTCCAGAAACTAGATATTTTGTATTCTAGTCTTATATAATAGGATTTGGAAACTTGGAGAGATTGACCATTTGGTAGCTAATGAATAGTGGAGCTAGGAATTGAACTCAAGTCTCTCAGATATCAAAGCCCAGAATGACTCCAACTTAGACTCGCAGAAAAGAGCTTTCCCAAGCCCAAACTTAGAATTCTCTCCCCTACAGTGAATTCCCTGTCCCTGGAAATATTCAGACAGTTACTGGATAAGACCTTATCAAGAATGCTGTTGAGGGCATGATAGCCCCAGCAGAAGGGTTGGACCAAATGATCTTCAAGGTCCCCTTTTGTGCCAGAAGTTCATGGACTAAGCTAGCTCTCCTCTCAGCCTTAATAGCTGCATCGATAAAATGAAAATAATATTGCCTGCCTCTAACTCCATTGGAATGTCATAAAGGTAAATCAGATAGCACACCTGAAGCACTTAGAGCAACTTAAGAAAAATAAACTCTATAAATCTGTGTTGGACTGGGAGGAGGGAGGCTGTAGTGACATGGAGTTGTTCAGTCCACTTGGCCTCCCCTGGGCTTGGATTAGGAATAAGTTGCTTCAAATGGATTTGTTTTAAATACAAATAAATACAAGTACACACACATACTTATTCACACACACACACTGAAGCACTTCTTTCAACTGATTGGCACATGATGTAAAGATTCACAGACTTTTACATTTTTATTTTTTTACTTCTCTTTGCATCTGTAACAATGGGACCAGTTTAACCATCTCATTGGGGTGTTGTGAGAACTATATATGATAACCCATATAAATTGCCATGTCCCTAGAAAATATATATATTTTTAAAAAGTAGCTGAATTTTTTAGTTTTAGAAAGACTCTCCCTAATCCGACATCTAGCCTAGTCCCTAAATTCACTCCAAGCTTTGCCATCACAGCACTTTCGTTTGTTATCTCCTGTGAACATCACAACGCTGCAAGTTAAGCATTATTTATTACCTCCTTTTTCAGATGGAACAAATGCCAAAGCTCAGAGAGGTGAAGTTTCTCCGTTAAGGCCACCCAGCAAAAGTGGCAGAGTAAGGATTAGAGCCAGGCTGTGTGATGCAAAGTCTGTATCCTTCACCTTCCAAGGCCTCCCTCAAGCTTCACTCCCTCTGGGCGCTGGGAAGACTCCCTTGCCTGCCTCTCCCTCAATGCTGTGTTTGCTGCCCCTTTCACATGCTTTGCCAGCACCTGTCCCACGATGCTGTATGTGTGTATATATGGAAATGTCCATTTCTGTAAGCTTCATTAAACTGTGGAGCTACTTGAGGGCAAGAATGGGGACTTCTGTATTTTTGTATCCCCAGCTCTCAACACAAGGCTTCAGACACAGAGCTGGAGTCGGAAAGGAACTCCCGATTTTGAGTGCTGATTATGTCAGGCATGCTATGAATGTCTTGGACTTTATCCCTCCCTACACCAGGAGGTGGGCCCATCACTATTTCCCAGACGTGGACATCAAGTCTTGGGAGCTTAGTGACATGTCCAGGGGCAGACAGTGAGTAGAAGGACCCAGAACCCAGACTAAGTTCTGTCTTCCTCCAAAGCCTGGGGTCTTGAAAATATACCATCACCCCACCTACCCCCTCATGTAATTAGCATGAAGTCTGAAATAGAATTTATTTTTGTAGATAGAGTTTTATTGGAACACAACCACCCCATTTGTTTACACATTGGCTATGGCTGCTTTCTTTATTTTTAAAACAGCTTTATTAAGATATAATTCATACAATATAGTTGACCTGTTTAAAGTATAAATCCAGTTTTTAAAACACTGTGTCCTTGGGAACCGACACCTCCCTCCAAGCCTGGCCTGCCTTGCAGAGAGGGGTGAACACCCCGGGCCCTCAGACCTGGCCGTGGGCCAGGGGCCTGAGTCATGCCTGCTCAGTGGGGAGGAGGGGGATGCAGGAGAGAACGGAGGGGTGAGGGCAGATGTATTCAGAGCAAAATGTTCAGACTGGCCTGACTGGTGGAGCGCCATCCCTTCTAGGGACGACGGGGAAGCAGTAGAGCTTGGCGCTTACTGGTGCTCCTGTGTGGGCTGTGTGGCACACTGCCCGATTACTTGCCCTGTTTAACCTGTCTGTGCCCCAGTTTCCTCCTCCGTAAAATGGGGCTCATCATTATTTTCACATAGGGTTATTTTGAGAATGAAATGAACTACATTTTTCAAAGCCCTGAGAATATTGCCTAGTACATAGTGAGTACTCCAGACACATTGCTGTTATCACACAATATTAAGAAATATTGGTTGGAACTAGAATATGGAAAGACTTGTATGCCAGGCAGTGAAAATCACCCTCGATGTTGTAATTCTTGGTTTTTGGACCTGATGAAATCTGGGCTTTGGAGAGGTTTACCTGTGTTAAAATGTATTAAAGTAGCAAGAAAACTGGAGTCAAGAGACCAGGGAAGGGGCCCCTGCCAAGGTCTTTATGGTAATTTCATTGTCTGGGAGAGAGGAGGGCCAGCCCAGCGGACTGCACGGGGCTTTGTCAATGCCTGGCAAATCGCCTGCTCCCAGGCACTCGATTGGCTGTTGCAGCCCACGTTGCCCTGTCAGGGAGCACTTTTGCCTGTTACTCTGTAGGAGGTAGGAATCATTTTCTCTCAGCTGGCTGGGAGAGTGTCTAACTTTATGGAGCAGTGAGGAAGAAGGCCTGGGGTCTCAGTACAGGGTTGCCAGCTGAAGGACTGGCAGCTGGCTGGAAGCATCGTCCCCACCAAGCAGCTCAGCTGAGCGGGGCTCTATTTTTAAGGACGTCAAAGGGCTCACCTAAAAACCTCCTCCTGGGAGACAGCCTAACAGCATGTGATTATGCTGTTTCTGGGTAATGGTAGGCTCCAGGCTGGGCTGCAAAGACAGCCTCTCCCAAGATTAACTCCTGCCACACTTGCCATCCTCCCTCTTCCTCCCATGACAATAATTGTACCGTCTGTCTGGACTTGGACTCTAGGGGCTCTGAGCTGATGGGCTGCTTGGTTCCTTTCCCCCCTCGGTGTCATGCACATACCCAAGCCTGTAATATAGTGCGTGTGGGCTCACTCCGACTTTGCCTCTCTATCCTGAGCAGGGCTTTGGTTAAATGTGATGCCCAATAACTTCAAGGGATCAAGTGCTTTCAAGAAATTTTTCTCCTAAGAAGATGAGCTGGAGGAAATTGAAAACAAGGCTGCCAGCTTTGATGTCTTAAGTATGAAATTTCAGTGGCTTACCAGCTCTGGTGTTCATGCAGACGGGGTAAGACTTATGGAAATGATCACATTATATGCCCTATGGGTGAAAAGAAACCAGGAGAGTAGAGGTCAGAGATCCTGACCTGGCGTTTTCAACTGGCTTGGGCAATCTGCTAAATATCTCTCTTAAGACATAGAACTTTGGTCTGGTATTTTTTCCGTTGCAAAGTACATACTTATTATCAAAAATTTGGAAAATCCTAAAGAATACAAAGAAGTAATTTTGCCATTCTCCAAAGAGAAACATTTTGATCTATTTTCTTCTAGTTCTTTTTCTCTGATTAAAAACAATGTTGATGTATTATCTTTTTTATTTATTTATCTTCCTATGTATCTATCTATATACTTATTTAGCTTAGCTATATGATTGCCCTTGTTTTCTGTTTATACGGTTAGTTGCTTTTATTTTTGTTTTTGCTCAACCACAATGGCAATACACACTTTTCATGTTAGTGCAAGATCTCTGCAATTTGCATGAATAATTACTTGTTAGACCAGGGATTCTTCAAAATTAGGGTGCATGAAAGTCATCTGAAGAACTTGTGAAATGTGGGGATGGTGTCTGGGAATCTAAATTTTAACAAACATTCCAGGTGATTTTTGAGCACGTGGCTCATGGACCACACTTTGAGGAACATTTGCATCAGGCTAAATATTATGGTTATACTGCTCAACTGAGTGGATTTGTCATATACTTACCCATTTTCATCATAGTTGGTATTTAGGTCATTTGTAGTGTTTCATTATGTGTAAACAATGACACAATGAACATCTTTGGCCATTCATTTATTCATTCATGTAGCAGGCATTTTCTGAGCATCTGTACAAGGTAAGCACTTTCCCAGGTTCTATAGAGACGAGTGATCAGACAGACATTTATTGTTTCTGCTCTTATTGGCTTTTCCCTAATGGAAATAAAGGCAAACAGAAGCACAAAATTATATTATTGCGAATTGTGATGAATGCTATGAAGGAAAAAATGCTATGGGGAGGAAAGTCATTTAAATTCAAAGACCCAAAAAGCCTTTATGAGGAGCTAACAGGCAAGTGAAGCTTGAAGGAAGAAGAGGAGTCAGCCTAGGTCACTTTTAAGACTTGGAGAAGTAGAATTATTGGATTAAAGGGTACTGACTTTGAAAACAGCCCTTTTAATCGCCCCTCCCTCTCAGGTTTCACTGTGCACGTTCAAATGTACAGGATGCATATTGGTCAGGGTCCAGTCCGGAGAAGACAAACCACATTTGGCATTTCATAGCAATGAAGCTTAATACAGGGGATTAGTTATAAAACAGTTTGAAAGTCTGAAAGAAAAAAATGGGAAAGATGAGGTAGGTCAGAGAGTAGCAAGTATAGGAGGCAGGTACTACACGTACTGAGTGGACTTAAGGAAAGCTGGGGTTTTCCAGTGCCCGGCAGTTTCCTCCTGCTACGCTGCACTGCTGAGGGTCTGGGGGACCAGCCTGCTCTGGAATCAGTGAGAAGGGCTTGCCTGGGCAGGTACTGCATGGCTTGTGCTGGGATGTCCAGATGCTGCGCTGCTGAGCAGGGTCACTGGCTGGTGATGGGAATGCTGTGCTAACACCACATGGCTGTTGTTGGGGGTCCAGGGGCACCACTGGGCTGGCGCTGAGATTGTGGAGATGCTGCTAAGCTCTGGCCCTGGGATCCAGGAAGATGCTTTGCACTATAAAGGAGGAAACTGCCCAGAGATGCCAGAAGTCCTAGCTGTCCCCTGCTGAAAGAATGCTGGCAGAGTCTGGAAGCAGAAAGCAGTTCCTTCTCCTTTCTTCCTGTCCTTAACAGCATCCTACCAGATCTCCCAATTGACAAAGCCTAAGCAAAAGTTACCACGCAAGACAATATGGGAAATGCAGTTTTTGAGGTTCCTGGAAGAAAAGAGCAGAAATAGGACCTGAGAATAAGATGGCATATGACAGTGTACAAAGGTAGAAGGTACCCTTTCTCCTGTCCCTCTGTGCCCCTGGCCCTGTGCACTGCTCCTGGAGACATCAGACCAGCTCACTGGTTATTCATTCAATAGCTCCTCTATCCTCAAAACATTATTCCTTTTCTAAATGTGTGTGTGCAGAAAGTTGACACTAAATTATCCAAGTCAACACTCCATGAAAGCTGATTGTGTGTATGGATGGTGTGTAGATGGATGGTGTGTATGGATGGTGTGTATGGATGGTGCAGGAATGAATCATGGCTGCTCCTAGGTATTGCTAAGAATCTGGCACTCTGCTAAGGCCAAGTGCCTACACCCATTTTCTAAACCAAGCCTCACATCTGCCCCTATAAGCAGGCATTCTCAGCCCACTTGGCAGTAAAGCCCCACTTGGCAGTGAAGCTCCAAGGAGTGAGGTGACTTGCTTACCATCATACAACTCCTAAGTAGTAGTGATGAGACACAGACCCACGTCTGTTTGCCTCCATAGCTGCTCCTGCTTCAGGAACGTCTGTGATACAGGCCAGCATCGAAAGGCCATTCTTCAGTGATCCTCAGACACAGGTGGAGAGTAGCTTGTTGAGCATCCCTGAGCTTCCGTGAGGGTATCTCGGTAGTAGCATGGAAGCTAATTGCCCCTGGAAGTCCAGCGGAAGTGACAGCCTTGCCATTTGTGGCCACGAAGTGGCTCCAGGCTCCTGTCTGAAAAGCCTCTCCTGACCTTTTCCTAACACTTGGCATTTTAGTGTTCCCTTGATTACAGATCACTTACATGTAACACACCGTTGACTATTTGTTAAAATGGAAACTGGAAAAAAAAAAAAGAAGAAAAGAAAGGACACGCTTTGCCAGCGCAGTGCTGTGGAACAGTTGTTCCCTAGGTATTCATCTCAGTATGTCTAAACACCTATAATTAAACCAGCTTTGGAGCAGTGCCTCGTGGAGAGGGTGGAAGAATCAATTCTGCAGCATTTGGATCTTGTTCTTTCTATACACACTGCTCAGCAGTGAAGATGTTCAGAAAAAAGACCAGCTGCTGCAGCTCAAGAATGCAATTACCCACCTATCAGGGTGAATGGATGATGGTCTGGTGTTGAGGACATCCAAGCTCAGGGTAGCCGAGAGAGAGACAAGTGATGAATATGGTGACCTCCAGTTCTCTGTGTCTGTTTCCCAATCTCATTGCCTTGCTGGGAGTTTTTTTTTTCCTTCCCCAACCTGGATGCAGCAATCACTAGGTAACTTCCTGTTAAACAGCTAATTAATGGCAACTCAAGTCAGCTGTGCTATTTATGAGCCTGAAATAGGCAGAGGCACTGCTCGTCGGGAAAAATAGTTGGGATCAAGCTGCATCTTCTATATAAATATTTGAGTGTGGCTGTCAGACGCCAGCAGCAGCCAGCGCGGGTCTGCCTTCACATGAATCACTGAGATGGCCCGGACCTTCCGCCGCGTTCACTGCAGCTAATGCGTGCCATGTAATCTCACATGCGCGGAGTGTCTTGTGAACCACACACACTATCAAGATACAGTTTTAATTAACATTTGCTTTTTAGATAATATACGCAATTTATTTTGGCAAGAGTTCATTGAATGTAAAATCTACATAATTAAGATACTAAACCTGCAATACTTTATTTTCTTTGCAGTACTTTTTGCTAAATGACATGGTATTCGGTAACAGTTATTACCCAGTGGATAGCTACAATGGGCAATCACAATTTTATACTTTCTTTCTTCTTTTTTTTTTCATGCTTCTCTAACCTAAGGATACAAAGTTATATAGTCAATTTTTTTCACTTTTTAAGATTTAGGGATATCAGATCTTTTTCTTAGTTTAATTTGACAGTAAAAATAATGCAAAGAATATACATTTATGATTCTCTTGCACAAAAATTAATATTATTTTATGAGTTTATTTTACTGAGTTTTTCACCACTGTGATGGGACCCTGGGACACGGTCACCTGAGAAGGGGCACACTGAAAGAGACCTCAAAGATCATTAAGATAACCAGACTCCTTACTTTATGAAGACAGCCATGGCCACCAAGTCTGGGAGTGGAAATGTGATTTGCCCAAGGTCATACAATACAATGGAGCTGGGACCCTGGACTAGCCCAGTTCCTTTTCTACTGTTCCAGCTGGTTCCCTTTAAGAAACATCTGCCTCTATCCACGAGGTGCCTCTTCCTCCTCCATCACCTCGGTCTTCTAAACTTAGAAATACCTCTGTATCATGTAAAATAAGCATGTTTTTAAAAAAGTGGAAAATAGACCTGGTTCCCAAAACACTTCCCACTATGATGAGCATCACAATGGCCGAATCCCAGTTGCTTTGTTCTTTGTGATAATCCATATAATTGGGTCAGAGGGCTAATGACTTGGCTTCATGAATCTGAGCCATATGCCTCCATGATTGGCAGCCAGCTGCATGCCTGCAGTGAGAGCTGTTCCTGATGGAAGCCCAGAGCCTCAGCTGAGGGAAGAGGCAGCCAGACCAAAGCTGGGAGCGAGAAACTAGAACGGCCCCTGGTTACGAGGCCATTTTCTATAGCGTCCCCCCACCCCTTCCAATCTGCTCGGTTTCTGAGCTGCCAAGTTCTTCTCAGACAGGCCCTTGACAAGGGCCTTTCCTGAGGACTCCGACGCACTCGGGATGTGGTAGGCAGCAATTGCGCCGTGTCAGTCTCTTCCCTCAGATCTGTAGTAAGCTGCTAATTAGTGTCAGTAATTGCTGGAGGAGAGGATAGCTGGCTGCCCATCAGCATCGACGAGGAGGGGGTGCCAGCCCCCTCTCTTCCTCGTGGCTCCCTCTTCGCCCGCATTGAGCAATAAATCTATATCGGTTAAATCGGCTGTTGGGCTGCTGGTTGAAAAGGACGTCAGTGGAGTCGTGTCAGGTTAATGGGTTTAGCTAATGTATGGGCATAAGGATGAGTAACTCGATCAGGCATCCTAGCCAAAGGCAGGAGTGTGGAGGTCTGAGAGAGTCACGGGAGCAGAGGGCTCACAGGTACCCTTCCGAGGGAGGCCCTGGTCTTCTGGGAGGAATGTCCCCAAACATATGTTTCCTGGGCAACTCTGTTTAAGGAAGAAAATAGTGCTTTATCTCTGCAACCACATGCCAACAGATGGTGAGGCAGAATAGAGGGGTCAGATTCCATGCAGACCTAGGTCCTATTACTGCCACTAACATCCATAATCTGGGGCAGAGGATGAACACCAAGCCTCAGCTTTCTCGTCACAACAATGGGTCGCCCAGAGGTTGAAACGAGCAAATACGCATACCACGCTCAGCACAATGCTTGGCACAGAACTCCTGTTCTTAAAGTGAGCACTTACTAAATCCTATGATTTTGGTTAGAATGCGTACCCCACCAAGCATTTGGGAGCTTGTGCTAGTAAACGTCAGCATGCTCTCTTACAGATTGTGGAGCACCCTTGCAGTCAGGGAGGAGGCCTCATGGGCACCGATCATCCCACGGTCAGTCCTCTCTTCACCACCCCTCTCCTGTCTTTTTGGTGTGGGCACGTGAGGGGGTTGTGAGGGAGTCGTGGCCACCAGATAGCTGTGCCACAAGCAGCTTCCTGCGTCTGCACCTGCACCGTGCGTGAGTGCCCAGTGTGGCAGGACAGAGAGCCCTGCTTAGGTTCTGCTGAAACACCCTGAAAGTACTGCAGATCCTCCATAATCTGGATCCAGTATCCCATGATATGGAGCAGCCGTGCTTTTGCCTTGTACGCATGTCCTGTAATTATAAAATAATGCTGTTTGGTGTGTGTGTGTGTGTGTGTGTGTGTGTTCACCTTTCTCTTCCCAAAGGTCTAGGTATTCTCTTTGTCTATAATAGTCATTTGCTTAGCAAATATATAATGTATATTAGATTCTTATTTATACTCTATGTTTGCTAAGAAAGTGTGTATTGCCAATGTGCACACACATCTATTCATTTATTCCTCTGATGAATATTTATTAAGCACCAAGTGAATTGCAGGATTTTAGGGCTAGAAGGGACTTATGCAGTCATCCTATTCAGGTCTCCCAATTTAGAGAAGAGGAACCTGGGATCTTAATATGGCAAGGCCCACATTCCTGCTGGGTACCCTCCTTCCTGGTCTTCACTCAGAGTCTACGGTCCACCAATATTATCCGTCTGGTAACAGGTCTCTCCGTCTGTCCCACTGTGCTGCCCGGACCGCAGTTCTGGAGAGTCTGGCTGTCTTCCCCTCGATCTGGCACTGCAGCAGCTGCACACAGCTAAATAAAAGCACACAGCCAGGCAGCCTGATTATACCTCATGACAATAAACCTGCGCCTTGGGGAGTATGGCAGAGTAGTTAAGAGCTAAGCCACATTACCTGGGTTTGTATACTAGTGCTGCCAGGTTCTAATTGCGGGACCATCAGCAAGTTACTTAACCTCCCTGTGCCTTATTTGTTTTTTCATGTAAGATACAGATAATGATATTTACCTCATAGGGTTGTTTTAAGGACTAAAGAATTAAAAATGTATAAGGCAGTACCTGACACTATACAGGCATGCGTTCACCATTATTGTTGGACACACTATGCTGTTGTACAAACTCCTCTCCATGCATGACTGCTGGGCCTCCAGCCATTCAAACCACATTCCAGGCAACAGGCAAGGCAAGGGGGGTTCTGCCTGCTGAGTCGGCTCTTTTGAGGATCTTTCTCTGAAGGTTCTCACAACACGTCTGTTCACAGAATCTGGCTGCATGGACATACTTAGCTGTAAGAGGGACTTGGAAATGAGATTTTATTCCCAACAGTGTTATGCCCCAGTGGGGATACTGTTACTGAGGAAGAAGAGGGAGTTGGAATATTTTCAGGTGATGGCAGACTCTATTATATCCACAAACCCAGATTTGACAGACTCTTCTCTGCCCTTCTCTCACTTAACGGCCCAAGACCATCCTGCCCATCCTTCTGCACACGCTTGCCTCTCTTGGCTTCTCCAGTACCACACCCTCCTAGTTTTCCTCCTGCTTCTCTGGCCACCGTCTTTTTAAAGTCAGTTTTGTTGGCGTCTCCTCCTCTTCCCAAGCTCTGTACGTTAGGAAGCCCCAGGTGTACTGCTGACCCTTGCTCTCTTCTCCAGCTACACTCACTGCCACGGCGGAGAGTGTCCCACCCGTGTGGTGAATCCTGCACTCATACCTACTATCGCCTCCTCTCCATTTGTATATCAAATAACCATCTCAATACATTTTTAAAGCATAGTTCTTGGTTTCCCATCATACGTGTCTCTCCTCCCACCTTCCCCAACTTGGCACATGGACCCTCCATCAATCTGCACGAAGTGCAACACTCTAGAAACCAGTCTGCATGACTCCTTACCCTTCAACATCCCCCGTTCCAAATTGCAGCTCCAAAATAAATTTTAAGTCTGTCCACCTCTTCCTACCTTGGCTATCACTGCTCTAGTTCAAGCCAGCAACATCCCTCACCTTGACTACTGTGAGTCCCTCCTAATGAATCTTTCCATTTCCATGTTTTCTCCTGTGCTAGAGCACAGTAGTTCAGTGTGAGGACTCTGGAGCCAGACTACCCGGGTTCAAATCTTAGCTCCAACATATATTAGCTATCTGACATAGACAAGTTTATTAATGTTTTTTTGTCTCAATTTCTTCATCTATAGGTTGGGAATAATAATAGATCTATTTCATATGGTTATTGTGAGCACTAAATGAGTTACTACACAGGGTTGGGCAAAAGTACATTTACAGCTGTGACTATGTAAAACAGAGTTTATTCTTGTATCATTATTTATTAGTTATCGCATATTATTTTCCATATGAACAACTGTAAACCTACTTTTGCCTCACCTTGTGTGTCAGTACTCAGAGCAAAGTTTGGCATATAGTGAGCACAATCAATAAATGTTACCTTATTGTCATTAGCTATTATTCCATACATTTTTCATAGAGCAGTCAGAGTAATCTTTAAAAACATAAATTGAATACTATCATTCCTGTGCTTAAAACTCTCCAGTGATTTCCCATTTCAGCTGCAATGAAATTCTCACACACTACCATGGCCAAACTTCCTACATGACCTAGCCCTTGGCTCCTCCCATCTCTGCTGGTAGCTCTCTGTGACTCACTATCCTTAGTGCTGCCTGCTTTATTTTAATTCCTTTAATATTGCTCCTACTTCTTCCTCTACCTGGAATGATCTTCCCTCCCTCCAGCCATTCATAAAGTTGACTTCTCTTTTTCCAGATCTCAGCTAAATTACTATCCCCTTTGTAAGGTCCATGGTGACCATGTACCTACAGGAGTCTCCCTGCCCTTGTAATTAACTCTCCCCCTTCATTTTCCATGGTGCTTACTATAAATTTCAGTTTTCTTGTTGGTTCGTTTGACTCTTTTACAGCCTTAACTAGAGCATGGGGTTTCTGAGAGCACAGATCTCACTTTGCTTGTGCAGTCATGGATCCCAGAATAGTAATGGCACATAGTAGGTATTCACAAGCCAGCTTGTGAATGAAAGAAGAGATGACCCTTGAGATGATTTTAAAGGATAAATAGGAATGTTCCAGATACAAGGAGAGGCAAGAATTTGAAGCAAAGAGAAAAGCATTTGCAAATGCATTCAGATATGAAACAGAGTAGTGCTTTTCTACTTAAAAAGTGTTGTGTAGCCCTGGCTGATGTGTCTCAGTTGGCTGGAAAGTCGGCCTATACACTAAAAGGTTGGGGGTTCAATTCCCAGTCAGGACACATACCTAGGCTGTGGGTTCAAAGCCCAGTCTGGGTGCATATGAGAGGCAACCAATCAGTGTTTCTCTTTTACTGTCTCCCCCACCTTCCTCTCTATCTAAAATCAATAAACTTATTTCAAAATATATTTTTTTAAAGTGTGATGTGGTCTTCAGACCAAAAGCATCAGCCTGGGAGCTTGTTAGAAATGTAGAGTCTTAGTCCTCAGCCCAGACCCACTGAATCAGAATTTGCATTTTAAGAAGATTCGCAGGTGATTTCTTTGAGAAGCACTGGAGTAGTGTGTTCAGGGAACTGGAAATAGCCATCATGAGTGGAGCATAAAGTACAAAAGGGAATATATCATCTAGGATGTAAATTCAGCTGTATGTGTCAGACCCAGGATAATAGTGGCTTAAAAATACCAGAAAAATGTATTCACATCTCATGTAAAAGTCCAAGCAAATATGGCTGCTTTTTTGCTGTTTCTCAGGGGTCTGATGCATTCTAAGTAGTCTGGAAAGGTGAATTTTCCTTTCCTGTCCTGTGATAAAGATTGAGATGCTGAGCTGCCACTCTGTGCTTGGTTGAAGTAATACTTCCTGGGCTGCATCCCACAATAACCAGTGAGCACCTACTACCTGCCAGACACCTGGCTGGGGGCTGTGGACACAGCATTAAGAAGATGTGAGCCCATCCCTCAAGGAACTCAGCATGAAAATTGGCATCGGGATCTGTGTAACCTCTCAGGTTTCCCTCTCAGGAATAAAAATCATCAGGGAATAGGAGGAGTCAGGAAGTGAAGCCTTAAATGGCTGAAGTTAGGGAGAAAGAGAATGGGAAGGGAGCAAGATAATTTAACACTTTCTCCTTTAAGATATTCAAGTAAAAAGAACAATGATAGCAATGAATTCTAACACCCTGAATAATACAAAAAAGAAACCATGAGTCTAAAGTGATACTAAAAATTGGAGAGGGAAAGCTCTTTTTACAGGAGAGACCAAGTAATGCATGAGGAATGATAGAATTAAAAAATTACTATTTTGCAACCACTGATATAATAATTGATTTAGGTAAGCATGATTAACAGATGCTTAAACCATTGCATTAAAATTTGTTTGGGATAAGGATATTCATATGCTCTCATATAGCATCCCACAGAGTACTGATTAATTACATGGGAAAAAGGTACTATTACAACAAAGAAATCTAGTGAACACCATATTAATCATATGATAAACTTAATGTCACTGATGATGGGGTTAATTGGGAATCATGACTCAAATTGAGGATCATTCTGAAGAATAAGTGGCTTATGCTGTTCAAAAGTGTCAATGCCATGGGGGAAAAAAATGGGCTGAGGACCAGTTTTACATTATTGGCTCAAAGAAATGACAATTAAATGTAACACATGATTCTTTTCTTTTGAAATCCTCACCTGAGGACATTCCTTCATTGCTGAGAGAGAGAAAGAGAAACACTGATGTGAGAGAGAAATGTCGATCAGTTGCCTTCTCGTATGCTCCCCGACCAGGAATTGAATCTACAACCTGGATATATGCTCTGACCAGGAATTCAACCCTTGACCTTTTCGTCTATAAGATGATGCTCCAACCAACTGAGCCACACCAGCCAGGGCAACACATGACTCTTGATTGAATTCTACATGGGGAAGATATATTGAAAGATTATTGGGACATTTGAGGACATCTGAACACAGACTGTATGTTAGATAAGAGTTCTCTAATGTCCTAAGTTGGATTGTAATATTGTGGTTATTCAGGAATGTGTCCTTGTTCTTAGAAGGTACACGCTAAAGAATTTAGGGTCAAAGAGTCATGATGTTGCCAACTTACTCTCAGATGGTTTAAGAAAAAAAATAAAAGTATACAGGGAAAGAGATAAGACAAATGTGGTTAAATATTAACAAAACCAAGGGGGAGGGTGGAAGCAAGGGAGGGAGGTGGGTTTGGCTGGGGTTGTGGGGGAGTGGTGGGGACAAAATGCAGACAACTGTAATTGAATAACGATAAAGTAATTTTAAAAAAATGGTGAATGTCAGTAAAGGATAGTATTCAGGTGTTAATTGTGTTAAAACTGTGACTGTTAAGTAGGTTTAAATTTTGTTTTAAATAAGAAGTGTTTTACTATCCCTAGTGGTTGATCCTATACAGACCAGGTTTTGTGTATATAATGGATTCCCCAAAATTCACATTATTACTAGTATGTTGGCTTTCAGTTCTTGAGTTTGTCAAAGAAAGAATTCAGAGCCAAGAACTCTGAGACAAGAGGAAGTTTATTTAGCATGCAAAGTGAAAGCACACTTGAGAAGATTTGAGCAGGCTGCTCAGAGAGCTGCCTTGACCTTTTAGAAAGAAAGTCACAGAGGTAGAAGAATTGAGGCAGCTGGGAAACTCAGGAAACAAGTTATAGAGGAAAAAGAAGGGCCCTTGGAGATAGGTTCAAGGGGTTAGCCCAGGATGACCTGCTGCTGCCCACTGCTGCCCTCGTCGCAAGTCTCATGGGGACTGTTAGAGCTTAGGAGAAAGAAATCAAAGTTACATACCTGAAGAATGAAGGTGCAGGCATACTCTATAGAGAGAGAGTGCACACTGGGTCCTCTGTCTTAAGGGTTTTTATCTGTTTTCTAAAGACGGGAATTTTAGGGGAAGTATCAAGGAAGAATTTAATAGAATATTCATGAGTGAATATTCAAGTTTCCAGGTGTGTCCTTTAATTTGCTGATTCATCAAAATTAGCAAGCAGGGTCAGGGTCATGGTCTCTACTGATTAGTAGGCACTAAGGTAGGAGGTCATTGGTCAGTGAGTTGGTCCTGATGCAGCTATGGTCTCGCTTTGTCTGGTTTTGCTGCTTCTCTGGACCTGGAGCTGAAACACCACTGAGGCCTAGATGTTATCTCTAGTTTTACCGAAACTGTATCTGTGGTCAAAAGACCTGAAGCTTTGTTCCTCAGATTGTTTGATGCTGATCAGAGGCTCATTGTTTTGAGGGCTTAATGCTTGAGGGAGTGGTCGAGCAAGGGAGATGGAGGCCAGTTTGAATCGCTATTTGTCTCAGTTTCTCTGTCTTACTTGCCATGGAATTCTCCTAGCTTTTTACTATCCTGCCTCAACATCATTTGGGATTCAGCTGAGTCTGGCCACTGGTCCATCAGCCTGAACCCCAGGAAATGGGGTTAGCCCTCTGCAGAAGAAACAGGGGGACCTGGGGTTTTACAGCCTGAGCTTTAGCCTCTGTCAGATTCGTACTCACATCATCTGCCTTCTCTTGGAGTGTCTGTACTAAAAAGACATGAACACGGGGCCTGACAGACTGAGAAGCACAGATGATGAAAGACTGCTTTCCTTTTAAGCAAAAATTTGAGACTTAAACCTGCCTACTGTGTCTAGATCTCTTTCCTGCTGACTAGGGAGGGCCTGGGAGAGAGTTGCAGATCACCAGGCTGGGATGAGAGTCTGGGGTTTCGTCTGCAGGGGTGGGAGTGTCAGTGTGGGGATGGGAGATACAGATGAGAGGAAATTATAATTGTGAAAGTTGGGAAAGGGTGGATTTCAAAGAACATTTTTAGTCACAGATGGTTGAAGAGAAATACAGAGAACAGGCCCCAGCACCTCGCCTTCCTAGCTGATGGCGGGGAGTGGGGAGCTTGCTAATGAACACATTGATTTCCCAGCTCCTTGGAACAATAGCAAATGCTTTTTGCAGTTATCAATTGGGACCTCACAGCAGGTGTGGGGGATGGAAGGTGTTGGTTATTCTAAGTTTATCTTTGGGGGCTAGGCAAAAACAGAGAGAACTTAAAGAGCAAGGAGGAAGGTCGCATAATTGTAGCAAGAGAGCTGGACTAGGAGATCCCAACTTGACTTTCAGCCTTGCTACTGCACAGCTTACCCTCATTAATTTCTAGTTTTCCTCATTGGTAAAAATTTGAATACTAATTTTCCTTTCCATGGATCATGTGAACTAAACAAAATAATTACTACATATAAAAAGTACTTTGTCTTAAAAGTACCTTGTCTTATTGTCTGTCATTTATTCAGAAAGTATTTATTAAGTACCTACTATATGCCAGGGCTGTGCTAGGTTCAAGGAACATAACAATGAAGTGGAAAGTATTGTCCCTGCCCCAACGGAACTGGTTATCTAGCAAAGAACTGGGCATTGACCAAATGATCACAAGTGCACTGAGATATACCAACTGCCAGTGGGAGCATAAAACAGGCAACCAGGAAAGCAGGAAGGCCTTCTGAAGGAAGGACTATCATAAGGGAGACCCATCATAAACAGTAATAGTACTACTTCCCATAGAGCAGGGTCAGGGAATTAAATGCTGACCTTGGTTGACCAGATGGACAAAGGCCTGAAACCTTGCAAAGGAAGTATATTTCTTCATTGAGGAGAGGCAAGCCAGCATGTCCTCAGAGTGACCCCTGCAGTCTTGCTAAAGTTGCCCAGCCTTGTCTGCTATGCAAATGCCCTGGGGACTGGCTGACATCCTAGAGCAGGGCATTGTTCCTTCTTGGAGGCTGACACCTTGATAACAAAGCTTTCTAAAAATGGTCAGGTAATTCCTGTCCCCACTCCCAAATAATGGCAGCAGGGAAGTGAGGTCTTCTTTAGGGGCACCTAACATCCTGCAGTGCACAGCCCAAGTGGCACCTCTCCCTGAGAGACGGCCTGCATCCCACTAGCTCAGTGCCTGCCATTTCCCCTAATATCTCTGCCCGGAGCCTGAGCTTAGTGGCCCTTGGGATATTTATCCCCAATCCTAGCTCAGCACTGCCTTTTATTAAATCACCCTTGAGAAACAGGATTTCTGGAAGCTGGCAGGGTAGTCTAGGATAGAAAACATGTGTCAGGGAGATGGAAGGTTTGCATTCGATTCCATTGGGAATGTATTTTCTGAGCCGCCACTGAGAGAAACTCAGTGCTGGGTATGGAGTGTCCAAAGGTAAATATACTAGTTGAGGCAGGGAGCAGGATCATGAAACAAAGACTGTGTATTGTGCAAGAGTTAAAATAAAGGTCAAATCGAAGTATCGTGAGTGTTGTGAAAAATCTTTCTGGCCTGTCATTCACTCTTTGGATGGTTTATGCAGATCAGCACATAATTGCCATTTGATGGTTTCTGGGTCCCTCCTCCAGTGGAAGAGGTGGTGCTGCTGGTCTGTGTGTGAGTGCTTTGGGGTGGAAGGAGTCGAACCCACTAATACTTAACACCTAACCAGCACACCTTCGACTACTTTGTGTTGGGACACCTTCATCTGCCCTAATTGTTCACCACTCTATAACACAGGTTGTGTTTTTTAGAGAGGTATTTCCTGAATACGACAAAGTAAGAAAATTTTCTAAGGACTTTCACATCTAACAATAGAATTAGATCATACACTTTTCATTTTGCCTGCAGGATTGAGAAGCAATTCCCATCCCTGTTGGTTTAGAACACATAAACTTTACACATAGATGAAATTAGGAAATAGCTTCTCTTTCATGAGGAATTTTTGTTTATCAGGCACTCTCTACTGGAGACTTCATAAAAAAAGGAAGGAATAAAATCCCCACATTTATACGAAACTGATGGTATCTTTGAATATCTTCCCCACAAGCAGGAAAATCTGGTATTAAAAAGGTTGAATTTTCTGCTTATGAAAGAACCTACTTGTTGAAGATATGGGTGAATGAAACCATTATGCAAATGTTATTTAAGTTAAAACAAAAAGCTCCACCCTTATTTCCAGTCTCTGGGACAAACCTCACCCCCAAAGGGCATAGAACAGGTGGGGAAGGATTTGAGTGTTTTTACTGAGTTAGTATAATGTGTACACAAAAAATGTAGGTACATGCCAGGAATATCAAAGGTCAGCTGGTTATACATTCTAAGTGCCTTGTGTGCATTAACTCATTTAATTCCACAACAATCCTATCATCACGTGAGGTGGCTAAGAGCATCCTTGTTGCACAAGTGTGGAAATAGAGAGGCCAAGTAAATTATAAAGCTAAGATCATAAAGTGGGGATCATAAAGTTGAGAAGTGGTGGTGCTGGGATTTGACCCCAGGCAGCAGAGCTTTAAAGTCTACAGACAGAACCACTGTATGTGCTGCTTGACAGTACTTTTCTTTCTATTAAGTCTCGGTCCAGAGTCTCCCATATGTGATAGAATATATTCATCAAAAAGTTGACTATTGCCCTGGCTGGTATGGCTCAGTGGACTGAGTGCTGGCCTGCAAACCAAAGGATCGGTGGTTCAATTCCCAGTCACGTCACATGCCTGGGTTGCAGGCCAGTTCCTTAGTTGGGGGTATGCGAGAGGCAACCACACATTGATATTTCTCTCCCTGTCTTTCTCCCTTCCTTCCATTCTCTCTAAAAGTAAATAAATAAAATCTTTAAAAATAAAAGTTGACTATTATATACATGAGATCTCACTATTATTTCTTAAAACTTCATGTGAGTCTACAGTAATCTTAAAAAAATTTATTTTAAGTAAAGTTGACTAGCACCATAAAGTCTATAAACAGTTTCTAATGTACAAGTGAATTAAAAATTAAGGTACAAAATGACCAATGATTTTAGAGTTAATGCCACTTTGTAAATGTTAAAAATATATGGAATTATTCCAGCTGTTGGTTGCGGCAGGCGTGAAAGTGAAATGGGCTGAAGTCCTAGTCACACCCTGTCTTAGGAAAGCCCGCTGTCTCAGCCGCAGTTTCCTAAGTGTGTCCAACGTGGTAGTGATGCTACTCCACCACGTTGTTAGGAAAAGGCAGATTTGAAGTCAGGTTTGTGTGATTCCAAGGTTGCTTGCTCTTGAGCCCCATGAGGCCACCTTGAATGCAAGCAATAGGTGCCACCTGCAGGAAAGAGAGCCTAAGGGGGCATGTCTGTAGTCCCTTGTCTGTTACCCCTTCTGCCCTTTCTGCCAGCCTTCCAGGAATCTTTCTTTTTCTCTCTACAGGACCTGTTCTCAGATTGTCACGTCAGCTCCACTGGAATTGAAACCTGTTATCTCCCCAGTTCAACTTGCTTCCCTTTCCCTTCCCAAATGAACTGGATTTGAAGTCTGAAAATCTTTTTCAGACCTGCTCTTGCTGTGTAGCTTCTAGGAGGCCACTTCCCCAGCGGGGTCTTGGGTTTCCCATCTGTAACAGGGTGCTTCTCATCTGCAAGGTGCCCAAAGCCCCACCTCCTCGAATGTTCCTCTATTCCGTAAGAAGGGTAAGAAATGGCTCCTCCATTGGTCTGTGTAATCCCAAAGCTGCATTGTCTTGCCATTTCTATATCTATTCCCCTTAAAACTATTGGCCCAGGGGAAGGGAGTGGAACAGTTACGAGGCTGCAGTATCTGTGAAAGGGGACAAGCTGGGCAGCCCAACCCTACAAGGCCTGAGCTTCCTGTCATGAAGGCATGCGGCAGGCTCTTGCCAAGGAAATCAAGATGCTATAATTGGAGAGACTCGGTGCTGCTAAACTGAAAATTTTGTGAAATCAATTGAGAGAAAAATCAATATGGGATTTTTTTTTCCATGATAAAAAGACAAGATTCCCACACAATTAAGAATGGGGCCACGGTTTCCACACTCTGCCTGTCATGTTCTCTTGTTTCTGTGCCACAACTGCTCGTCAGAAATAATTAAACATTTTCCCATGGGCAACAATTACTTGCTTAAAATATTATGAGTAAGGAGAATACATTTATAATTACCTAACCTTTCTGAAGGTGAAAATATGTATTATCCTTTGATAGAGCAGAAAAAGGGGTTCCTGGATGTGCCGCACGCTGTTCTGTATCTCTCCTGATTACACTAATTGCCTTAAGGAACGGAACAATAGTTTTTTACACACTCAAACCTTCTCTTTCATTTTATGTAACTTTTGGGCATCAAATGATGGTCCCTCTTTCTTGTTGCTTTTGTAAGTCATTAAATAGCCAGCCTGTAGCTATTAGGATGCCAGACAGCATCTTGGGATTGCCCAGTGCCGTACTATAACGAGAGGGGCAATGTCTCTCTTTCCTTTGGAGTTGGTTACATTGTTAGCCACATACCACCAGCCCCATGTTTCAGGCTGTTGCTAGTTTTCTGTTTTTGCCTTAAACACACATACAGTGAGAAATCAAAATAATAATCACAGTAGTTCACAATGATTGAGTGCTCAGGTACTGTTAGGCACTTCTAAAAGTGTCATGTATGCTATTTCATTTAATCCTCAACAGTTCCATGAGTCGGGTCACTGCTAACGCTCCCATTTTACAGATAAGAGGACTGAGACCCAGAGATGTTAAGTAACTTACTCAGGATTGCACCGCTCATAAGTGGTGAAGCTAGGGTTTAGCCCAAAGTCTGTCCCTTTAACCACCACATCGTCTCTCAAACTGATCTATCAAGTCATTTTGGCTCGATATTTTCTGTTAACTGGAACAGAATGTATTTCCTAAATTTATCAAAAAGCTGATTGTAATTGTGCTTTATGCTAAAGCCCTTTTCTTCCCTAACTTGTTTGGCCTTAATGCTAGTTTCCATGTTGACAAGCATGTAATAATAATAATAATAATAGTAGCAGCACTAATAATAGTAGCAGCAGTTACCACTTACCGAGTATGTATCCTGGGCTGGGCATGTAACCTGGGATCTCTACTCTGGGCCCCAATGTACATGGTAATGAGGCAGGGTAGCTTCTATCATGCTTGGTTTACACATGGAAAAACTGAGACCCAGAGGGGTTCTGTGACATGCCCAAGGCCATGTGGCTAGGAAGGTAAAGCAGGGGCTCCAAGGGATTTTCTCGTCTCACTCAGCCAGCTTTTCCCTGTGAATTGCTAGCAGGCACTGTCCTAGGCTCTGGAATACCATGGTGCATTATGCCTCATCCCTGCTGCCAGCCGGAGCTTGGCTGGCTCAGACGCCCTCCAGGTTTTTGGGTCAATAGTTGATGTAGCTCCATGCATGCTTTCCTCTAAAATGGTCCCTGCTTTATTTTAGGTAACTCTTCCACAGGATCTAAAGCTATATAAAAATTTGTTCAGGTTCTGAGGAGTCTTTTTTAGAAAAAGCAGTGTGCATTTTTGTGTTTGCGTCATCATTTGTATGCAGATAAGGTCTCAGAGCTCAGTTCCTGTCTCCGATCTCTTTTCTTTACTCTGTAACAGCGGGTAGTGAAGCTCAGTGCCCGTATCAGCTCACCATCAGGGCTAGGTTCCTCGACGACAGGAATGATGCTACAAGTACAACAAAATTTAAATGTGGGTCCTCCCTCTCACTGAGTACAGTTATTTCTTATTTTGCAAATTCTCTAGACTGCACAGGTGGCAAACACAAGGCCTGTGGGCCGAATCCGGCCCTCCACCTTGTTTTAGCCAGCACCTTGTTTCTACCCGCCAGCAGCACAGAGCTCCTTGCCCCTAGTTAAGGAGTAGTTACATTTATACAGTCCTAAAATTACATTCGGCCCTTTGAAGGCCACCGTGAGGCTGATGTGACCCCCGGTGAAAATGAGTTTGACACCCCTGGTCTAGAGGCAATGGTACAGTGGTTAAAGCCACAGCTCTGGAGCCCTATTGCCTGGTTTCAAGCCTCAGTTCCAACACTCACCAGCTGTGTGACCTTGAGAAAATTACTTACCCTTTCTGTGCCTCGGATGCCTCATTTATCAAATTAGGATGATAGAATCATAGTGCCTACCTCATGGGTCTGTTGTGTGGATTGAAGGAGTAAATATGCATCACTGCCTAGCACAACCGGGCTTGGTGCCTGGACGCTGTGTAAGGGTTGGCCGTTGTTCTTGACAGTCATCCTTAGACTTGAATTTCATTTATAATTTGATAAAAACTTATTTTTTAAGGGAAAAAGAACAGTGCTTCACTATCTACATTTATTCAGCTCTGAAAGGGCCACCATGTTCTTTCAATCTTTCCTTCTGGGAACAGTACACAGCCACCCTGTTAAAGATGCTCACCCTGTAAGCCTTTCCTGGACTTCTCCAGTGAGCTGGAGTTCCGCATGGCAGCAACGTGCTCCAGTTAGCCCAGACCCATCTACCTATGTTGTCTTTACACAGTGTGACGCAAGTGGGTTACAGGAACAGGTGGTAAAGTTTTCCCTGGTGGAGCTCATAAACCGCTCCTTGCTCCCCGCTCCCCCACCTCCCAAGTCATTAGGTGTTCCATGCTGCCCATCACATAGGAAACTAACTCCGGCCTGAGCCTTTCCTTTTGCTGTGGCCCCTTACAAACCTCTCTGCAGGGGGCAGCCAGCGTGATCTTTTTCAAATGCAAATCAGGTGTGAGGCTTTTCTGCCGAAACCTGTTGTGATGAACATGCAATCCAGACCCTTCCCGTGTGTGCGAGGCCCGCCTCACACCAGTGCTTCAGAAGCCCTGGCCTCCTCGAGGTTCCTGAAACATGCCAAGCCTGTTCCAAGACCAGAGTGTTTATGTGTCTGGTTTCCTCCATCTGGAATATTCCTTTCTGGCTATTCATAAGGTAGGCACGTTCTCATTCTTAGGGGCTCAGCTTAAGACATCACTTCCTTAGAGAGGCCTTTATGACCCCCTACCTAAAGTGAGCACCACCCTCCCCCATTATTCTCTGGTTTAGCCCATTGTTCATTTTTGATTAAACATTTACCCATCTATAATTCTTTCATTTCTTTATAGGTTCACCTGTGTCTTGCCGGCCTTTCCCGCTAAACTGTAGACTTCTTTACGGCAAGGGCTAGGCCTGTCTGGCTTTCACTGTCTGCTGAGTGTCTGGTGCAGAGAATCTGAGGGAAAAGTACAAGTGCACCAAAAATGCAGAGGTTGATTTAGTTGCCTCTGGAGGGTCTAGAATTAAACTCTACCTTGGATTTCGGCTGCTGCTTTAAATGTCACTTGCTAATTCGCCTAACTTCTCTGTTTTCCCCCTAGAAAATAAGACCAGTCTCTGACTGAGCTGTTAGTAAACTACTGTGATGTTTATTTCATACTTTCCTTGTGCTCCTGAGCTGGAGAGGTAAACATTCCCGGTGGCCCCAGAGTTCTCCATATCTATTCCTGAAATACGACACGTTGAGGGGCTTAGGGTCTTTTGTGAAAGAAAACTGAGACTAAAGGGGACTAAGTAAAGCAGTGGTTCTCGAAGTGTGGTCCTCAGCAGCAGCATCGTTATCACCTGCGAGCTTGTTAGCCATCCAGGTTTCCGTGTGCCTCCTCACCTACCGCAGCCAAGTCTGGGGGCGGGGCCCAGCAAGCAGTGGTTTAACAGGCCCTCCAAGTGATTCTGATGTAACTGAAGATGGAAAACCATCGCAGTAAAGCAATCTTTGTCAGAGAGGGATGGGAATGGTGGTACATGCTAAGAATATGTATGCAGTTCAGTAGTTTGGCAATATATAATTAACATCTACTCTACGCCAGGAATGGCCAGGGTGCCTAGGATTCAGAGTTACACCAGAAAGGGTCCCAGTTTGAAGGAATTTACCATCTAAGGGGGAAGGAAAAACAAGTAAGCAGTTTAGTGTAATGTGTGCTGTGCATTGGAATAGGGAAAGCAAAAATAGCTAAGGAAACACAGGCCGGACTCTCTGTCAGTTGAGCATCTCCGAGGGTAACACAGGGTGCAGGTTAAAAAGAAGGTGGGTTCCAGAGTCAGCTGGCCTGAGTTAAGCCCACCTCCGCTCTTCACCACCTGTGTGCCCCTGAGTAAGGTATTTAACCTGGCTGTGCTTCATTTTCCTGTCTACAGAATAAAAGTGATAATACTAACAGCAACCTACTTCGTAGCGTTGATATGAACGCTGATTAAATGATTTAATAAATGTAAAGCAATTTGCAGGGGCGTCAAACTCATTTTCACCGGGGCCACATCAGCCTCGTGGTTGCCTTCAAAGGGCCGAATGTCATTTTAGGACTGTGCAAATGTAACTACTCCTTAACAGTTAAGCAAGAGCTCAGCACTGCAACCAGGTAGAAACAAGGTGCCGGGCCGGATAAAACAAGGTGGAGGGCCAGATTCGGCCCGCGGGCCTTGTGTTTGCCGCCTGTGACTTGGAACAATGCCTGGTTCAATGTGAGCACTAAGTATAAATTGATATTATTACCATCATCTGATTGCAAGCAAAGGCTCTCAGATGCACCTAATTCATTAGGGCGGACGAGTGAGGGGAGGTTATTTAGGGGAGGTTCCCACTACAGCTGAGAGCAGATCTTGCTACTCAAAATGTGGTCCCTGCACCACAGCGTCCATATCACGTGGGGGCTTGTTGGGCATGAGAATCTCAGGCCCTGCTCCAGACCTACTGAAGCAGGACCTGCATTTTAACAAGATCCTCAGGTAATTCTTTTGAGTAAATTTTAAAAACTGAGAAACATTATTGTAGAATAGTTTTCTGACCCCCGGCTCTGCACAGATCTGAAAAGCGAATATACAGGCCAAGGCATTGCAGGTTTGCATTGTGGGGCTGTTGATTTTGAGGCAGGAAGTGGTAGGAGAGGAGGTGTGGACAAGCCAAGGCTGAGCCTCATCCATTGGCAAGTTTGCCGCGGCAACGCCAGGGCTGCAGTCAGATTGTTTTTGAGAAAGCTCAGCGTGGAAGCCGTGTGAAGGCCGGACTTAGGAGGCAAGAAAGTAGAGGAGGATATTAAAACTGCCGTGAAAGAAAAGATGAGTCTGGGAGGCAGTAAAGGTAAAGAGGAGGATATAAACTTAAAGATTATTTATTCCAGGCTAGTAGGACTAAACATGGGAAATGAGGAAGACAGAAGAGTCAAGTGAGGCGCAGGCTTTGAACTTATGTGACTAAGTTAAACAAGCTGCTATCTGGAAGTTGCTCTTCATAACCACTTTCAATGGTTTCTCTCTGGTGTGGTTTCCTAAACACAGCTGAATGCAGAATCTTCTATTCTTACCCACACTCAGGGATTTCTTGCAACACCCTCCATAAGCATTTGGTGTTACTTCTGCCATCTGAAGATTTGGGGACAAAATAACTTACCACGTCCCAGGAATGAAGGTGGTAGTCTTCCATTTTTGTCTGCTGTCTCTAGCTGGCTGTTCAATTATAGCAACACTTCCATGCCCTAGCTCCCAGCCAGAATGAGTCATTCCATGCAAGCAAAGTCTTCAGGTAGCTGAGGGCCAATCTTTTTTGTGTGGAAAATTTTTGTTTAAATATTATACTATTTTTGAGAATATATTTTATTGCATTAGTTTTCAACCTTTTTAAAAAGCAATGGGACCTTTTTAAAAGTAAAATTATAGAACTGCACTATATCCAACAACAAAGTGAGTTACTTCAGCTGAAGAAGAAAGAATTGGGCAAAGCCGCTGACACTTGCTTTCCAAATCATCCATCATTTATTTCCTGAGAGTCCTCCACGGACCCTGTCAGTTTGAAGACCTTTGTTTTACAATGAATTTAAACTCTACTAATTTCTTAAATAGAATAATCAAACGTAATTTTTTACAACTGGGGACTTAGTTGTAAGTATCATCATTGTGATATTATTGAGTTGGTGCAAATAACTTTCACTACAAGTGACAGAAATCCAACTCGAACACAAGTGAAATTATGAGTTTATTGGCACATAGAGTGCTTCTTGTGGATATCAGGCATGGTTGTATTCAGGTGCTAAAATGACTTCATAAGGGTTCAGCCTCTCTCTCCATCTATTGATTCTATGTCTCTTGGTTTCTAACTGTGTCAGCATTTACTCATATTCACCCCTGCCAGAGGGAGCTCTACATTTGCAGCGAACAAGATAATTTTGGCAGTCTCATGTGAAATACTTACAGGTCTTGGCACAGAGGCCCTCTTCCTCAGTATCTATATATCAGTTCTTGTGAAAGGACTTCTAATTACCCTGCCTGGGTCACATGATGACCTTTAAGGCCATTTCCTCCAGAATGCCATAGGATGGGCCAGCTGTGAAAAGGATTCTGTGTAGACTAAAGCAACAGATGTTTACTATAGCGCTGCAGGCTCCTTTTTAAAGATACTGAATTCATACTTTGTGCTGGGCACTGGGGAAGACACCATGATTGAAACACAGAAAAGCACTCAGAATTGAGCATGCAGGTGCCAGGGTATTGTGCAAAAACCACAGACTAATGTACTTGATGAGTTGTGATGAGTTATCCAAAGGAGACTCAAAATATTCTGAGAGAAATGCTCATTGACTGAAGAGACAAGCAGTTACTTGTGTCAGTGGAAACCAGGAAGGACTTCACAGAGGAGGTGATATTTGATGGCATTTGCATGGTGGAGAAGAAGAAAAGAATATTTTAGGTGGACATAACAAAACATTGAAAAGTATGGAGGTATGAGAGGTTGGGGCAGTGAGAGGTGAAAAGCTGGGGTCATAGGCCTGGCAGCAAAAGTGACCCTTTCCTCAATTTACCTATACAGCCCTCCCACTCCCCCTCCCTCCCACGTTTCCCTCCCCCTAAAAATGGTATCATCCTCTCAAAGGCTGGAGAGAGGTTGTGTATGTCCATGGAGGCTGTCCAGCTCTCCTCCCCCAGATCAGACCTGCTCTGGCTCCATCTGCAAGGTCCTCGGGAGGGCACCATCCCCTGCCTTAAGTACCACTTACCCTCTCCCCTGCCCTGCACCACCAAGAGATCCACCCCATTCTTCCTGCTCACTCTCTTTTCTTTCTTGTGTTATGTTTTTCCAGTTGTTGCTTCCACACTTTTCAGCCTTCTTGTGAAAAGAAAGACCACCTCTTGTAAAACCACCAGCCAATCAGAATACTCCTTTTCTCAGTGACTTTTTTTTTAAACCTGGAATACACATTGCAGTAAGCTAGAGAGCTTGCAAAAAATTTCCAGCATAAAGTCTCTACCCCCAGAGGCTCTGATTCACTAAGTATGGAGGAGTCTGAACTTCAGTGATTTGTAATGTTCCTTCCTGAGAAGCACTGCTTCACCCTATGTGCAGAGCGCCTCGTGTACCCACTGTGGCTTTGGAACCTTCTCACAGAGGTCTGACCATGGCTGCCCCGCCTGGAGGACCTGAGCTGCTTCACAGCCTGTGAGGGCAGAATGCTGGTCACTTGACGGCCACCAAGACTTTGCTGTAGTCAAGTTTAATGAGATATTCTCCAGCTTGTTACACTGTTGTCTTGTTCATAAAAATTATGTTTTCGCTCTCCAGACATCTAATTTTGCAAATCAGTGTCAGGTACAAAAAGATCCTGTCACTTGAGAGCAGGGCACTCAGTAATTTTAAAGGTCAGAGACCCACATGGAAATTAGCTTTCAGCGACATTGACTTAAACACACAACAGAAAATGTGGTCTTCTGGCATGCTGGCTATTCATGTATAAATAAATTAGCCCAATAGATCTACTGATAACCAGTATCCCAAGTACTACCTGCTGATTATCATGGTAGTGTGGTAGAAAAACACTGGTAAATGCAGAAAGGCGTTCTGTTTTAAAGACATTGTAATAATAGCTCTCATTTATGGGGTGTCTACTTTATGACAGGCACAATGCTGCAAGTTATTTAGTTCACCTCAAATCCTCCCGACAGCCCTGCAAAGAGGAAATTCAGGCTCATAGAAAGAAGAGAACAGTTACTAGACCCCCTGAGCTCAAACACTCCCGATGTTACACCACACACTCCTTATCAATGACAACAGGGTACAGGGAGCATGCTCCGCATGAGGCGGCACCTAGGGGCAAGGCTACCCCCAGGGCAGGGGGGTCACGCTGAGTATTGTTTCCTTCTTAAAGAGTATTGCTGATTTAACAAGTGAAATATGATGGCTCAGGCTAAATTTTTCAGATGTTGATTCTGATTAATTTCCTAATTTTTGAATGATCTGACTCGAATGTGTTGTATTGGGAGTAATTAAGAGATAAGGATGGATTGTTTTGTTTCTTTGAACTGTTAAGCTAGGAGAAGGGGAAAGAATCATAAACTTGGTTTTAGTTTTTATCCACATATCAGTTATCAAGGTAGAAAAATACAAATACCCCGTCACCTACACCAAAAGATTGCGAAGCACGTTGGCACGTTTTGTTTCTTTTTTTTTTTTCAGTTGGTCAAAATTGTATCTCCTAACTGTTTTGCGCCTGGGACGAAAACTGAGCTCACTTAGCAAAATGTCTGTTTTGATAAATCGAGAACAAAAAGACCAAAACTAATGACTTCCACAAAGGAAGGTGCCCTGGAAAATATAATACAGAATAGTGGAATCAGGGGCTTGTTTACTATGATTCTGCATATCCATCTGATGGGGAGTATAAATAGTTTCTTTACACAAAGGGACCCAGGGAATAGTGAATCAGGGAATAATTGACTTGTCTTGGTATGTTTGTGAATGTGCATTTTTATCTGACGGCAAATACGCTGTTGGCCTTTGAGTCCGTCACCCACCATAAAATTTCCTCAGCCTCACATGCACCTAGATAGTGTGCCCACCACCGTCCCCAAAGAAAACATTTCAAATTAGCATTAATCAGCCAGTGTCATATTTTGGGGCTCCACAGTGAAAGCCGCCTACTGCAGCTGAATGCCATTCAGCAGGCACGAAGTGATTTGCAATATAATTTAAATGAAGAGTTGGTTTCCTTTCCCATTTAGAACATACCAGTATGGAAAACTGATTGTCAGCCATTCTAGTGATGAGCATCAACTTGGCTATTCACTCAGAAAATGAAGTTTCCTGAGACACCAGCACATTTAATTTATTTCCTTCTTCCTTGTGAAGTTAACTTCGGCTTGTTAAATACAATGACTATCCGAACCACAGAAAAACCAATACCATTAATTTTAATGCTCATAACATAATGGAAGGAGATTATATTCATTTGAGATTTTTGTCCCCTTCTAATAGAATGTTTACTTGCCCCTCTCCTTATGAGTTAATTATTATTTTCCTTCCATAATGCTCTGCTTATATCTGAGCGGCTGGGGTGTGTGTTAGTGTCTTGAGTTTGTGAACTGCTGCTGATGCTCTCAGTTTGCAATGTCTATTACTAGAACATCGGTAGTGTGGCAGCATGGAGGGTGCATATGTGGCTGACAGGAAGGCCATGGGTCCCTGACAGAACCCTCTGCTCCATTTTTATAAAACACTTAGTTTTATAGAGTTTCTTTTCTAAGCTTTGATTGGAAGATTGAATGATGTTTCCGTGAATATATAGTAGTGACCTAAGAATCGGTAACTCTTCCTCTCTTATCATTAAGGTATTTATTCAGTGAATAGATGCATTGTGAACACCCAACTTACGCTAGCAGTGTGCTAATGTACTAGGGATTCAAAGTAATCAAGACATCGTCCCCGTCCTTGGGGATCTCCGAGTTCTGAGCAGGAATTATCAAAAGGAATTGCAGCCCAGTGGGATGAGTAGTACAAGAGAACTGGGCATAAAATATTAGAGGGGGCGATAGAGAGAGCTCTCCCTGGAGAGGGCGCAGGAGATGCTGGAGCTAGGTCCTGGAGACGGAGACCTAGGCCTTAAGTTCTTCGAGGTGGCAGTGAAATTATGGGTGAAGGTGGGAAAGAGTGGTACCTAGAGAGGGGATAGGGATGCCACATTGTGAAGCAAGGTCATTGTTGGAAAACCTATAGTATTTAAATAATGACATAAGCTGACATTTCAATACTATTTGCCACACTTTGTTTCAAATTCTTATACCTGCAAACCCAATTAAGCCTTATAATGACTCTTCAACGTAGGTATTGTCAACATTTCCTTCTCCAAATTAAAGTTGATGGCTGGAGATATTGGGTCACTTGGCAAATATCACACAGCTGTAGGATCAGGACCAAGACTGGAACCCAGGTTCTTTGATTTCAAAGCCTGCACATTTAAATATTATGCTCACAGCCTCTTTGCCCTTTCAAGCCTTCGATCCCAGCTGTGCAGAAAAGACCTGCGAATGGTGATTGACATCCATGACTATATCTAAGTGGGGATAATAACAGTGCCTATCACTAGTGGCGGGGATTAACTGAGGTAGAAAATATATGAAGTGCTTAGGACAGTGCCTCGTCTGCACTAAACATTTATTAACGACTGGTATTATGATGACTAATGTCATAAAAGTAGTACAGTCCAATAATACTTAGGAATTCAATCGTGCTTAGAAACTCCAACCACTGAAGGGTAGTTTACTGCAGAGGACTTTGGTGAAGAAACACGTTGTATAGTTGATAGCATCTGATGCTGACCCACCTAACTGACTTAATGGTAGAATTCCTACAGATAAGACTTGGGGGAGAACTTCAGCAAGAGAAAGTGAAATGCAGAAATGCAAGTAGGCTGGAAAATCCCGTCATGTTTAACAAAAGTACACCATACTAATTTGATGAAAGCAAAGGGTCTATGAAGACAAGCAGGGGAAATAAGATCAAACAGCTAGGCAGAAATTCTTTACAGCTAATGATATTTATTAATTGTTGTAAACATTTTTTCTGGGGTTGTACACTCATTTTTTTCCATTTTAAAAAGATGTTCAGAAAGTTATAAATCTTGCATAAGGCCATCCAGCTAAAGAGGAGCAGAACTTGGATTTGAACCCAGTCTATGCTACTTAAAATGCCATGTTCATTAGATCACACTACACATTCATTTTTGTAGCTCTAACCATTCTAATTCATCACGAACATTTATAGAATAATTTTTACAGTGAAAGGTAAGAAAAAAATAAGAAAAATGTGTCAATGTGTTCTTAGAATTCTGCTTATCAATCACTGTAGCCCAACATTTTCCCAGTTAATAGCCTGTGTCTACCTCCACTAAAATGGGAAGACCTGGTCTCTCTGATGTCCCATACATGCTCCCCCACCTCAGGGTTCCCGTTTGTGTGTACTTGCTATAGCACGTACTGCAGATAACGTCCCACCTCTAGAATGAGAGCAAATGGTTAAGAGTTTGGACTGTGAAGAACTGCCAGGCCCGGGGTTAGAATCCCAGCTCTGCCCTTCATAGCTGTGGCCATGAACAACATTCTTAAATTCCCTGCTTCTATTTCCTTATCTGTTTAATGATGATAGTAAGAGTCCTTACATCAGTGGGTTGCTGCTTGGAATAGATAGATTAATACATAGAGAGACCAAAAACTGTACTTAAAATGCTGTGATAGTTCATTAAATATTAGCATTATGATTGTCATTATCATGCCTTATATCTCATGTCTCTCCAAATAAAGGATTGTGGTTGGCTGTGTTGGTGAGCACATAGGAAAGTTATCCTTTCATATGTTGCTGAAGAGCATGTGAAATTGTATAGCCTTTGGTGGTGGTAATTTGACAGTATCTATCAAAATTTAAAAGATGTTGCTTTTACCCAATAATTCCACTTCTAGGTACTTATCCTATAGATAGATTCACTTAAGTGAAAAATGTATAATGTGTACCTTTTGAATTTTAGCCTGTGTACGTATAACCTAGTCCAAATTCTTAAACTAAAGATTGATGACTATTTAATGCTTAGTTTGCACCCTCCACCTTGCCCTGCACAACATCAGGTACAGAGGCACAGACGAACTCTTTTTCACGCAGCCCGACACAATTCCTGTGATCTCTGTGCCCCAGGCCCGCCTCCACATATCACAAACACTTCAGAATGGTGCTCCATCCCGAGCCGCTCCGCCACACTCCACTGGGACAACTGTGTACTCCATCCTTTCTCCTTCCCTGGCTTGCTTTCAAAACTGACACCCGCTTCTCTCGTTGCAGTTACGTCCTTGGCTTCTCTCAATGACGATTCCTGACTCGTGGCCCTGGCCATCTCGGGAAGACATCATCCAGTTCCCTCCATCCAGACCTCGGGGCCTGCCTTTCCCCAGCACCACCCCTGCCCGGCCTGGACACATTGACCAAACTGTTTTCTAGGACACGTGTGAGTAAAATGCTTGGTTCTTTTATGAAAATAGTTCCTGTCATTCCCTTCTCCCCTCACTGTGCCTTCTACTGTTGAGCATGATTTTGTATGTCTCAAAAGCTGTTCCAGTTCTCTTGCTTTCTGGAACTAACTGCCTCTCCTATAATAGCAAATACTCTCAGGTTCATTATTTATTTAATCACTGACTTATTCAAGGAGGTGGTAGCCAGTACAATCTGGGAACTGAAAGGCATGGGTCTTTGTTCTCCAGTGTGGTTCGTTCAGGGTTATTTGTCTCTGACTTAGATTGGAGACTAAATGGATTAGAATAAAACCAATTTAAGGGAAAAAAGAAATATTCACAGATGCAGAAATAGAGATTCTTGCTATCTTGGCTGCCTAAGATGTGCCGGCCTCACCAAGGAATTTAAAAAGTAATGTTTCTTATCATAAGTGACAGAAATATGCTGCTTTCTGCATCAATAGATATGAAGATTAAAGGGTCTGACCGTATTAAACAATTTTGCACAGCACCAGGCACTCTGGGCTCTGCTCTCTGCCTTATTACCCTTCATCTTGTGGCTATTTCAGGCCCAATTTAAGAATACAATGCAGTCTGGCTTTGCAAATTGACGTCCTTTAATTTAAACTGTCTTGCGGGAGAATTAAGAAATTATGGAACAATTATTCGCCCTCAGTTGAAAGCTGGATGGCATCCTGAGATCCTTGTACGTTAGCCATTTGAATTGATTAAGTCACATAATTGAATTACACCTTTGCCCCCATAATATCTTGAGGCAAATATGTCAGTATTTTGTGTTGGGAAATGCCTCCATAAAAACGAAGTAGGAGTTGGCGCTGGAGGGTGACCTGGGTGTCAGAGAAAACATCGGAGCAGAGTGGGTTGACACTTGGAGGTTTTGTGTGGGAGGCTGATTAGCAGAGCCAGCGTTCCTTTTGGAGTTTAGGTGGAAATTCACAGATCCAGGCTGTATCCGTGCTGTGCAGAGGCGTGCATCCTTCCCAAGGCTCCCTTCCCATTGTCCTTCAGTGCTCCGCTCAAGGGTCTGCTGCTCCTTCTCAAAGCCTCTTTAACATCGCCTGTGAACCAAAATGCTAGGATTGAGGTACCTCCCTTTGTCCTGCATGGTTCCCCACACACACATCAGTCCTAGCACCTCCCACGTGATGACGTCTCTACCAGGCACTGTGGCTGAGCTTGGAACCACATCCAAGTCACCTAGGATGGTCATAGGGCTCAACAGCTGCTTCTCCAATGAGGAGTTACTTTTAAATCTCAATAATTTACTTTCTAAGCTCAATTTTCTTTTGTGGAATGGGAATCAGAAGGAGGCAGAATCTGTTAGTAATTTTTAAAGCTTCATTCTTTTTTTTTAAGCACTCATTAAGATGTTTTATATGTCAGTGTTGTTCTTTCTTAGAAAATTCTTAGGGCAAGGCATAAAAGTAAACATTAAGATGAACCAAGACAAGCCCTGGCTGGTGTAGTTCATTGGATTGAGCGCAGGCTGGGAACCAGAGGGTCCCAGTTCGATTCCCCGTCAGGGCACATGCCTGGGTTGCAGGCCAGGTCCCCGTGAGGGCCATGTGAAAGGCAACCATATATTGTGGTTTCTCCCCCTCTCTGTCTCCTTCCCTTCCCCTCTCTCTAAAATAAAATAAAATAAAATCTTAAAAAAAAAAAGATGAACCAAGACAAAATATAAAACAGTTTTTCTACATTTATTGTTTGTATATGTGTTTCCTTTGTTCCCTTCGGAACTCCGAAGAGGACTTGAAGAAGAGCAGTGGTTATTTAAATTGTGAGGAATAAGCTTTCTTTATTATCCCCTGTGCAGTTTCATGTGAGAACGTGTGCCCGGTAATATAGAAATGGTCATAACCATGACCATGATTAGATGTGGAGATTCTTTACTCATAAAGAAACAGAGTTTCTCAGACGGGTTCATTCTTAAGTAGGGGTTTTGCCCCATTTTCATCCTTAGACCATTTTGTCAAGGATTTCTTAAACACCAACTCTAATTAATACAGATGTGTTAGGCACCTAATATAAACAAAAGCCAGGGTAGGGGCAAAAAAACGGCCCAAACATATTTACTGTTCCTTAGAGGAGCTGAAACTCCAGTGAGGAATGGGGACGTCTGTGCGGGACATAGCCGGGTGACTGGAAGAGCCGGCAGGAGGCTGGTGCACGGCCCTGGACTATGAGAAGGGCCGATGGCACCTTCCATTCCATTCCTCTCAGAAGTCTGTACTGTGGCTGCTCTGCTCTGCCCGCACCCCCTCCCGCATCTCCCATTTGGGAACCCAGCAGAGAAGAAAACTCTTAGACTAACGTCCTGTGGTCTGGCTGGATGTGTGCCTTTCATTGGAAAATTCCTCCGAGGGAGAGAGATTTTAAAGCACTGCTCTCCCCCGACCCCCACCAGCTTCCGACTCCCCACCACACTGAGAAGCCCTCTGAATCTTGGGATTCTTTGTCTAGTCTGTGTGGCGTGAGAATTTCTCTCTCTTTTTAAAAGCTCTTTACCTTTTCTTTACCTTTATCAAAGGATGTTCTTGGAGCTTTAAAACCCAACTATAGCTATCTTCCTGAATATTTCTGTGTGGAAAGGATTAATCAAGTCTGTCAAACACTGAGCCATAAAACCTTTAATATTTCTAAAAGGTTTAAAGCTGGCATATTTATCACATGCATCACTGAGAATAATCCCTTTTTTAATAAAAAATAAATAAACGCTCACTGTAAAATATTGTGGCGATGAGCACAGTGGGTGGAAGTCTCCTGCAGGGGCCCCATTGTGATACAGGAAGAGAGGTTCTGGCAAAATCTTTCTCTGACGTCACTCCCCTAGAAGCCAGCCAACCATCTATCATACATTGATGTATTTGTGTGAATGTTTTCCATTGTGGAATTTTAGATTCTTGGTGCTGAAAAGGAAAGGGAAGTAGGAGAAAGAGACTCATTTTTGTCAAGTGCCTTCTAGGTACTGTGTCTGCGTGCTTGAAGTGGGTTCTCGCGTTTTAATTTTCACAATAATCCTTCATAGTAGGCACTATCACCGCTGATTTATTGACAAGGAAACTAAGATTCAAAAAGTGAAGCAATTTTCTCAAGATCACATAAATATTCATTTGCAAATCCAGGACTTCCCTGCAAGCCTGTCCAGTGCTTTCACTCTGTTTGTGTGACAAGTGCCTTGCAAATGCTTAACACAAGGTAGGTGCCTACGGAAGGGTTGCCAGTATTGTCACACCTGTTCGCCTTAAGCCTCCTGGGGATTCTCGGTGAAAAGTCTTTATTCTACAGACAGGGAGGCACTGGAGATTGTTGGGGGCGAGTCTCAAAACCGGGGATGTATGTGTTAAGATTTTAACCCGGCCGTGGTGGTAGTACTCCCTGATCAGGGAGTCACTCGCTCAGGCTTTTATATTAATATAGCTCATACAAACACTGTATTCCATTACCTATGAAGTGCTTTCACAGCACAGCCCAGTTTAATGACCTCGGCAGCCTCGTGAGGTAATATCAGCTGCGCTGCCATGTCGCAGACAGGCGAACGGAGGCCAGAGCCGTGACCAGTAGGTCCTGCCCAGACCATTCAGCCAGAAGCAGCCGAGCTGATGCTCAGATGCTTCTTCTGGTGTCAAACCCACAACCCTTCCACCGTGCTATTTTTAATTGTTCCCGAGAACTCAAAAAATAAACTTTTGAAACTTGGAAAGACCTTAGAGACCCACCAGTCTATTTCCGAGATTTGACAGCCGCGGCCCAGAAACTGTAAGCAGTTGTCACAGAGACCCTTGAATTTTCCCATGATAACAGCGGGAAGAAAGATTCATTCGGCTGGGGACGGGGGTTAGATGGCAGGGCTGCAAATCACAGTTAAAACCAGGGAAGGCTGCTCAGAGGTGGTGACCCTTAGTGATGTCCTCAAAGGAGGAGAAGGATTTTAATAGAGGGAGAAGATTCAACAAGTGATACTAATACGGAAGAAAGGAATGATTGCGTGGCAAAATGACAACATGGTGTTCCCATGGGCGGGGGCCCCTCAAGGAAGCTCAAGTTTGTTGTGTAAATATAATTAGCGGTGTAATTGCGTTCCCAGACTGCCTCCATAGTGGTGCCTGCATGTGTAATTAACCCCCCCCCCCCCGCCAGCCTGGCGGTATCTTCTGCACGCCTCCACTTCTGCTCCAGCTTTGCCTCAGAACAAGCAACCAAAAGAAAGGGCCTAAGATCAGGAAGCTTTGCAATTTCAACCTCACTTTTTCTATGAGTGTACCTCCCTGTGTTTACCAAATGCATCAGGAGAGAAAAAGATAAAAAGTTCAGAAGGAGGAGCAGCGTTCTGCTCCCAGTTTACTGTGAAGACAACGGGCCCATTTCTGGAACTCTGGGTGGGCGAGATGTTTCTCCAGTTTACATTCAGCAAACTGTAATTAGCGTCAGTAGGAGAGGAGAAACGACTGTGTTGGGAAACACCACTTTCCTCTGCACAACAGCCTCTGTTCTGAAGGGCGGTCCCCAGCGTTGGGCTTTCCTGGGGGGAGGCAGGGTACAGAAGCCATGGGTAGTTGAAATGGGCTTGTCCTGGGGGTGAAGAACTTGTGTGCGGTAGGGGGCGGAGGCCAGCTGACTAGCCTTTTCAGATGGCACAGTAAACCTTGCTTAAGTATCAGCCAGTTGCAGTCACAAGGCTCTTGTATGGTTTCATTTATTCCATAAATGTACCTGAGCCCACACTCAGGTAAGCCTTACTGTCTGCTGAACACTGTGAGATGCTAGGGGCTCTGTGAAAACTCATGCTGGTCAAGGCAGCTCCTTGGCTGAAAACACAAAGAACCAGCTGAGGTCTTTTGATTTGGGGACCATTGAGTAAATCAGACATGCCCTATACTAATTAGAGTAAGTAATGGTGGTTGGCTTAATCCACAACCCCTCCCAACCTAAGATTTGACACAATGAAAGTGTATTGTTCTCAATACAACCATTCAAGAACTCAGATTTTTTTCCTATCTTATGCATGTCACCATCATCTTTAATGTGTGGCTTCTAGGGTCTCTGAAGGAGAGAAAAGGGGGGAAAGGTCATGCTTGGGAGATTTTTAAGGGCCTTTTCTAGAATTGGAATACGTTCCTTCCATCCATGTTCTGTTGGCCAAAATTCCATCATGTGACCCAACTTAATAGTAAGGGGACTGGGAAATAGAGCTCAACCGTGTGCCTAGCCTGAATAAACACATTCATGTCTTGACATGACTCCTCAATCCAGTTTCTATTCAAACAAATGCAAGACTATCTAAAAGACTGCACTTCACTACCACTTTGAGGGGCCTTCCAGGAAAAATGATTTTCCAATGTAGAATTGACCACTGCCAGTGAGAACTTAATTGATATGAATTATCCAGAAAAGCTGAAATGACTTCAGAACTTTTGACTTCAGAACTCCTTTTTCAGTATTTCACCCTAAAAATAGAAATTGCAAAGATCTGTGAACAAACAGCTTTATTTCCATATTACCTGCAATTTTGAAAAGGGCAAAGAATCTCAGTTTCCTAAAAATGAGGAAAATGTTTTACTGAAGTTTTTCACATTAAAATAATAGATTCATTAAATAAAATGTTTCTAAAGATGTCTTAATATTCTAATGGCCTGTACACAGGAAAGCAGGCTTCTGAACTTTATGCCTAACGCCATCCCAACTTCACTGCAAACCTGCGCTTGGGTACGCAGACATAGACGCCAAAAAAAGGCTAAAGACAACACATCCAGATATTAGGGATAAAGATGGCTTTCATTTCCCTCTTTATGTTTTTCTTCTAAATCTAATATTATGAGTATGCAAACCTTTATCAATATAAAAAATAAGTCAATTAAGATGTTAAAAATGTGAAGTAGAAAGAATAGCTTTGGACCAGGACTGACTCCGGTGGAGGAGAACAATCCCAAGTATCTCAGGAGGTGGACCAAGGACGTGTTCAGGCCATGCCCTGGAATTATGTCAAGTTCTGAGAGATAATGGTGGGCTAGAGACCAGGGGATCTTAGAAACGTCAGGATTTTTGCAGAGAATTTCCTCCACGAGGCTAGAGAGCACACATCTCAACTTTAACTGGCTTTTAAAGTGGGGAAACTGAATGGATTTAAAAATTCAAGATGAAGGCAATGATTTCAAGCCCTGACGCCACGAGCTGTGTGGATTTGGGCTTCTTTCTTCTCCACTGTGAACCTCATTTTAAAACTGGACATGAGACTACCTTCCTTATGGTATTGCTGTGACATTAAATGTGATCATGTTTTCAAATATTTGGTGCTCACACATGGTAAGTAGTCCCCAGGGGTCAAAATATGAGGGGCTTTAACAGCTGGGTCTATGGACATACCCTCTGTGAATAACTAGAAACCAGGTAAGGATGGACTGTGCTGTGCAGTCACAGGCAGTGTTGGACAACGCCTTGTATTAGCTGTGGTTCTTTCAGCATCTGAGGAAACAGAAGAGACAGAATCCAGCCTGGTTCACAGAAGCCTAGGGCAGTTACCTGTAACACTGCAGAAGCTAAAGCCTGACTCCTCCCACCACGCTCAACGGGGTGCACTTTGGGAGAAAGCCCCTTCCCATTGCATATTTTCATCACCCTCTTCAGCCTTCATTGCCCACCTCCATTCCTGCCCCCACCAAACTATCACCAGGAGCTCCTGGAGCTTTAGCCTGGAGGAGTCTCTGTTGCTGTGACCCTCACCTGAAATTTGGGGATGTTTATCCTGGGGAGTGTCTTCCATTTTTTTCTTTGCATGTTCAGCTTGGCATCCAAGTAATCAAAGCCCACTGCATGCCTAGGCTGCATGTCAACTAGGAGAGGAAAACCAGCCCCAGAAGCTGTGACTTCACATCTATTTTAGCTCAAGCTGCCATAACAAAAACACCGTAGGCAGGGTAGCTTAAATAACAAACTTATTTCTCAAAGATGTGGAGGCTGGGAATTCCACATCAATGTGCTAGCTCATCCAGGATCTGATTAGGGTTTATTTTATGGTTCGTGGGTTTTCATCTTCTCCTTATATCCTCAGATGCAGAGAGAACAGAGAGGAAGCCAGCTTCCTCTCTCTCCTTATAAGGGCACTAATCCCATTCCTAAGGGCTCCACCCTCATGACCTAATTATCTTCCAAAGTCCCCACCTCCTTAAACCATCACATTGGGGATTAGGGTTTCATCATATGAATTTTGGGAGGACACAAACATGCAGTCCATATTAACATCCCTGCTGCTTAAGCAAGAGGTCTTGAACCATTTCCTCAATTCCATCTGAAGACAGTCTCAACAAATCATCACAGCCATCACTTCAAGTAATGAATCCATATATGCTCCAGATGCTGTGCCCAAGCATTCACACCCGGTGCATCTGGCTCTTTCATTGTATTGTGTTTACTCAATCAAGAAGAGTTTTGTTTTTCTCCTCTGCTGACTTCTTCCCCCTTTAGCCCCCGGCACATCTTTATTTTTGTGGCTGCTAAACTGAGCAAAGATGGGATGGAAGTTCCTGGGAAGGTGCTGTTGGGTGTTATTTTGGTTGTCTATACCCTTTCCCTGCACAGTTGAAAAAGATAGATTTGCTGATGATGCTGCAGTGTCCTTGAAATACAGACTACAGTTCTTCAGCTTAATTTAAATAGTGCTCAGTGACTTCTAAGAGAAAAAAGCATGAAAGGAAATTGCTCTGTTTGCAGCTTAGAGACTCTCCCAAATTCTAGAATGGTTTCTGATTTATGCTGCCAAGAAGCCTGTTGCTGATTATGCTGGATGCCCCCTAAATTAATGAGGGCTGGACTTGGAGTTGACAACGATCGCTGAGTCTCTGGAGCAGAAAATGCAACACTAATACATATGTTTCAGAAATGCTCTTTTGTCTACATGTTTGGAGGACAAAATGCTGATGAGGATCAATTTCATATTGACTTTAAATTTTTCAGTTGACCCAGAGCTCTTTTTATTAAGTAATGTTCACAAAAACATTTCATCCCAAACCAACTTGATGGCTTGGAGAATTCCATTTAGAGTATGGCAACCTAGGTAGAATTTGAAAAGGCAATACCATCATTTATTCTTTTATTCATCCTTTAATAAATATGTATTGAGCCACCTGCTACATGCTCAGTTCTAGAAACTGCTAGACCAGGAGCAAGACACAATCTGCCTTCAAGGAATCTAACTTCTCATGAGCTCAACAGACACATCATTGAACAGTCATGGCCTAGTGTGAAATGTGTTGTTAGGTGTCAAGTGCAGGGTCGGTGGAAACCCTAAGGAAGGACCCAGAAGGTGTCCTGAGCACTTAGTGCAGGGTGTCAAACTCATTTTCACCAGGGGCCACATCAGCTTCACAGTTGCCTTCAAAGGGCTGAATGTAATTTCAACTCCTTCACAGTTAAGGAGAAGTTACATTTATACAGTCCTAAAATTATTTCAGCCCTTCGAAGGCAACTGTGAGGCTGAAGTGGTCCCCAGTGAAAATGAGTTTGACACCCCTGACTTAGTGCATACTTAGCTCTTATTGAATGAATGAATACATGGATGAATGGGAGAGATGTTTCTTGACCTAAGATTTGAAGGAAGTAAAAACTGGCTAAATTGAAAGGGAAGGGTTTGCAGGAACAATTATAAAGGACAAATGGACGATAACAAGGGGCGGGGGTGGGAACAGGGGAGGGAGGTGGGGAGACCTGGGGGGGTGGGGTGGGGGGGGGTAGGGGGAAAGGCAGAAAACTGTACTTGAACAACAATAAAAAATTTTTATTAAAAAAAAAAAAAAGAAAAGGAGGTAAAGGGCACTTGAGGCTAAAGAAACAACATGTGCAAAGACAGGAAAGTGTGTTGTTAAATATAGCCCAAGAGTGAAGGGAGGCAAATGTGGGCTCCAGGTAGTCATGAAATATGCCCTGGCTGGTGTGGCTCAGTGAATTGAGTGCTGGCCTGCCAACCTAAAAGGTTGCTGGTTTGATTCCCAATCTAGGGCACACGCCTGGGTTGCAGGCCAGGTCCCCAGTAGGGGGCGCATAAGAGACAACCACACATTGATGTTTCTCTTCCTGTCTTTCTCCCTCCGTTCCCCTCTCTAAGAATAAATAAATAAAATAAAATAAAGAAATAGACATTAGGACCTTGGGTATTAAGCCATTACCTGACTAAATGGACACACTCATGGAAGGCAGAGTGGACAGACCCAAGGGAGCTTGCACCCCTTTAGAGGGCAGGTCCCAATACACAGTGAATGACCACCTGCGCACATTATTTTTTTGTTTGGAATGGAGATCACACATAAAGGCAGTAGTTGTACAAGGGCTCACCTCCTTTGGACAGTTTCCTGAAGAGGCAGCCCAGTAGAACCAAAGTGCCTGCTATGACAAAGACCTGGTTTCAAGTCCTGATTCTGCCACCCTAAACCAAACAGATCCCCCTGCTTGCTACACAGCAGGCTGTCTCTTCAGTGTTGTCTGAACGTTGGGCAACACAGTGTGAAGTCTTCCTTTATGTGCTGCCCTCTGCACTTTTCTCAGCTACGCTCTTCTTTCCCACATTCTTAGTTCCTATCTTTCTGTTTATTGGTGTTGCAATTTTGTTTTGCTTTGTTTTAATCTTGTTTGAGTCCTCAAGCCAGTCTGGGGAAACGTTGGCATCCTGCTTCTGAGTGTGTTCCTTTGCGATATGCTTTCTGGGCTTTGGTTCACAGGGTAGAAATTCTGTCATGCTCCCCTGAACTTGACTCAATGGCTGCAGTGGCCTGGCTGATTTATGGCTGTTTCTTCCCATGTTTGATCTTAGCAAACAGACAGCTGTGATGTAGCAGCTTCATTCTACTCACCTGCTGGCATCTTCATGTTTGGGTCTAATAGCTTGTTAACTGCTCTGAGGACAGGCATTGCCCTTCCTGGCTACCATTGAGAGTGGTCTCTATGGTAACCACATCACATGGGGACCATGCTCATTCTTCAAGGCTTTCCTTCTCCATTTTTCTCTGGTGGCTTCTGGGTAACCTGTAATGGTTGGAGCCCTGCCTCACCCTGCCAGGAAGCTACTGCTGATTTAAAGCCTCTCAAAGGAACTTAACAAGACACACTGCTTTCCTCTGGCCTTGTTGCTTATTCTGTGTTGCACTTGGTCCAGGCCTGCAGGGAGCTGTCATTTCTCCTTTATCATTTTTCTTTTTGGCACTCCCCAGGTATTGCTCTCAGTCTCTCTCAGAAAGCTTTGACAAAGTTTCTCCAGATCTCTCTGCTCATTAATATCTTGGAACAATCCCTTCTGAATCCTGGCATTCGTTAGATTCTTATTTCCCTCATTTCCCTTTGTTTAGTCATTCATTCATCTCTTCAGAAGTGACTCCCAAGCTTTCTGGTCTCCATTTGTACCAAAGAGATTTGTGTCAGACTCATGTAGACACTTCAGATATAATATCTGAAGAAAGAACCAATTTATGTGTGATAGGACTCTAGAGTGTTCAGTCTGCTCATTGCATTCAGGGCCCAACAATGAAACTAGCAATAATAGCAAATATTTATGTAGAGCATAGGTGGCCAACACAAGGCCTTCTACCTTGTTTTATCCGGCCTGGCACCTTGTTTCTACCCGGTAGTAGTGCTGAGCTGTCGCTTAACTGTTAAGGAGTAGTTACATTTATACAGTCCTAAAATGACATTTGGCCCTTTGAAGGCAACTGTGAGGCTGATGCGGCCTCCAGTGAAAATGAGTTTGACACCCCTGATGTAGAGCTTATCATATGTCAGGCATTTTGGTAAACACCTTATAAGCTCATAAAAATCCCATTTTAAAGATGAGAAAAGTGAGACATAGAGAGCTAAGGAATATGCCTAGGGCTCCCAGCTATTAAATGACAAATCTAGGACTTGAACTCTGGCCCCAGAATCCATGCTGTTCCTCACCATACTAAACAGTGGGAAGTAACATTTTCTATGTACATGTGTTTTGACTACCAGTAATGGCTTATTTTTGCAAGGCTAAATACCATCTACAATACCAAAATTAAATGCCACTTGCTTTGTGAGACCACCCACCTTCTTCCATGTTCAGGATAAGTTCATTTTTTTTTCATTCAGCAAACATCAAAGTATAGCAGTTATAGACCATTCATTTACCCATTCAATGAGATTTTATCAAATGCCTTAGTGTTCTGTGCTACATACAGTGGTAAGCAAAGAACGAGCATACACTGCTCTCACCCTACTTACTTTTGAAAAAAAGAAAAATAAACCAGCAGATACATAGAAAGAAAAACAGACTTCATATATATACATTCCTATAAACTATATCTATATCCCTATATTTATCTTTTGGTCACTCAGTTCATTCACATTAGAGTTTATTCTCATTAATTCCTCCTGCCTACTTATAAAGCTCACCTTCAAAGCCTGACAGTTAAGATCCTCCATGACCTGTCCTCAGATACCTTTCTAGGCTCATCTCCTACCAGTCGCTGTCTCCTGTTCTCCAACTACCCGCTCCAGGCCCTGTCTCCCAGAAAACGCTTCCTCACTGGAGACCATCCAAGAACAATCACATCACCATGCTTTAGCTCAGCATTTTTCCCTCTGCCTCAAGTACCCTTTTCACATTTGCCTTCCCACATTTCTCCGTCCCTGAGCCCTTTCCAGATGCCTGCAATGCTCAGTCTGAGCTGTCCATTTACATGTTTGTTCTTTTGACTAGCACTGTGAACCCCTTGAAGGTGAAAAACAGGCCTTATTCCTTGCTGCATTCCAAGAACCCAGCACAGTGTCTGGTATAGATAAGACTATTGTATTATTATTACTGTTAATAATAATGATAATTTTTAAAGCATCTGATTGTAATCTCTACCTGACATTCTGCTAAGTATTTCAGCTGTTTTGTTTTTCCATCGTAAGAATTTTATAGTGTAGATTATAATATAGGTATGCTTATGAACTTACAGATAAAAAGCTAAGACTGAGAAAGTGTGCAATGCCTGCCCCAGATCACATGCCCCCTCAACAGCCGGGCCTGCGGAGCCCGCACACAGACTTGCTGCAGGGATGTGAGAGCAGGGTCTGTCTGCTCACCACTCGCCACTGTTGCCAAAGCTCCTGGCACAGTATCGCTGAAGGTACCTGATAAAATCCTGTGGCTGCTCTTTAGCTGTTACACTATGCTGTTGGTAGAAGGGACAAGTGAACTTACATCTTGAGTCTGGAGGAAAGAAGGAATCTAGAAGTGCTTTCACTGCTGTGTGTAGTCACACACAGACATGGAAAAGAAAACCAGAGAAAGGCTCTGTGAAATTCTGATAAGATGACCACTGGCTGCAAGCTGTATCTTTTTATTTTCTGTAGAAGGTGGCTTTGCATTTAGGCGAAGCTCCTGGCAGATCCAAAGTAGTCTTTTAGATATTTGTAGGCAAGGGGGTCAGCCCCTAAAGTCAATAAAACCTGTTTGAATCCCATCCTTGCCCTGGCCTCTCTGTGACTTTGGGCCACACAGCTAACCCCTCTGAAATTCAACAGAGTGATGAATGTGTGTGTTCTCGAATCGGAAGGCTTGAGTTTAAATAATCTGACTCTAAGCTTACTAGCTGTGCTGACAGGAAAGACACTTAACCTCTCAGTGTTTCAGTTTTCTCACCTGTAAAATTAGTAAAAAAAAATAGTATTTGCCCTATAAAGTTGATGTGATAGTTAAATAAGCCAATTCATTTGAGGCATTTAAAACAGTACCTGACACCCAGGAAACTATTATTAGCTCTTAGATAATTGTATCTATTTCAGAAGAGTGTAGCGAGAATTAAATGATCGCTACATCCTGGAAGCATCTAGTCTTCTAAGATGTAGGCTTAGCATCACCTCCACCACTTACTATTGGTTAGAGTCACAAGGCCAGCCCATATACAGGAGCAGTGAAGGGGACCAAGCAAGAGTGCAGGACGGGTGGTTTATCAGGGGCCACGAAGGAACTGCCTGCTGCAGCATTAGCAGCAGAGATGGCTTGGGTTGTAGATCTAGGTTGCTGTTAATGGCTGGGAAGCAGGCAACATAGCTCTCAGCAATTTCTTCCATCACCACTTGGATATTCCATTCTTAGAAGAGCCTGCAGGCCTTCCCCTCAAAGCCTGTTCCTCAGTTTCTATAACATTCTAAGCAAGTATTAATGTATGCTTTCTAAGACCACAAGGAATCAGAAGAATGCTTGAGAGATGAAACCCTTCTGGAGAGAGCAACAAAAGGAAAAATATGACAAAAGACAAGACAGTAACAGTTATAGTGACATAAAAAAAATTCTAAAATGGAGAGCAAACAAGGACATTTAAAACAGACTGTCGGACACACAATGTGCATGTTTTGCACATATGCTGTTTCTGTCGGCAGAAGCTCCATCATGACTGCAGACTCTAACCTTTCCAACCCCTTCTTCAGTGCTGATGGAGAGGCGGTCGTATTGTCGTTTCTCCTCCTCCTCCTCCTCCGAGGAGGGGCGTGTCTCATTCATATGGAATCCCCGAGACTGGCAGTTCGTAGGTATTGTTAGCCACTTATTGAATGGTTTGCTCTTTACAGGCACTACACGAAATGCTTTCCACATATCATGAGACCCCACTTTACAATTTATAAATTCTTTGCAGCAATGTCCACTCTTATCTTCATTAGGGTTACCCTTTTACATAGGAGAAGATAGAGATGGGATGATGGGAGTTTGTTCAAGTGGCAAAGTTGGGATGCAGACTCATAGGGCTCTTTCTCCTAATCCAATGTTCTTTTTATTTCCTCTGACATCCCAGGTTATAGTGAGCTCCCTTCAGATCATTACTCATTTAGCACATTTACTGTGCTATGTACCTAAAGGGTCTTGGGCCAACTTCTGCCTCATACTCAGTGATTTTCCTTTTACCGTGGACTATGCATGTTTATATGCATGATATAAATTATTTTTGCCATAGCCATGTGAGGAAGGGACTCTTGCCCATATTGCAGATGAGAAAACTGAGCTTGGAGAGATTGAATGAGCTTCCTGAACTCCTCCGCTTGGAAAGCACCAGAGCTGTGACTCAAACAGAATCTGTGTAATGCCTAGACACAGGGTCTTCCCATCCTAGCACAGTGCTCCCTCCATTTCCCACCTGCAGAATGGCCTCTCAGCTGTTCTCCAGTCATCTTCCCGTCATGCTGGACTCAGACCTCTTTTCCAGTGCCGAGTGCAGAGCCTAGAATTGAGACTGAAGATGTGTCAGCACTCACAGGCAGGGCCAGAGTTTTCTACGGCAAACACCTAGACAGCCACATAGGTGGAAGCTAACATTCACCGAGCACCTGCTGTATGCACCTGGTGCTGGACATGCCACGCAGGTGCACTAATACATTTCATTTCCATATCAGTCTTACAAGGCAGATACTATTGCCCCATCCTCTAGAGGAGGAAACAGAGGCTCAGAAAGGACAAATTCCTTTCCCAGAGTCATCCAGTCTGCCTGACTCCAAAGCACCATTTACTCCCTTAGGCTGCCTCAGAGAGTGTTTGAATTATGCAGAATATTGTCTGGAAAGACTCATGAGAAAGATGAAGTCCAAGCTGCACCTTGGAAATCTTATCATGCAGCTAAGATCAGTCTACTGAGAACCAATGAGCGTGTTATTATAGTTATGGTTAGGTTTCCATGTACTTCTCAAATCAGATGTGTAAATATAATCAAAAACATTTCTCTCTGCAGCACAGACCTCCAACAGGTTCCGCCCAGCATCCTAGTTCTGAGGAAAGATAATAAATTAGCTCTAATTAGCTTCCTGCACACTGAAGCAACTTTCTCCGGTCACCACATTGCAAACAGGAAAGATAGGCTCTGCTGGACTTCTCAGGAAAGTGGTCTGTGTGTGTGTGTGTGGGGGGGGGGGGGGGGGGGTAGCAGGCCCAGCACATGACTTTCAGGTCTGGTTTACTTTGTGTGGCTATGGACGAGCTATTTGTGCTTCCTGGCCTTTGGTTCTTCCCTCTGTAAAAAGAGGAGTTTAGACTAGATTCTTTTTTCTATTACAAGCAAGAGTCCGTGACTTGACCGTCTGGAGAATTTCCCAGCCTGCAGCCCTCACTTGTGCATGCAGTAGAATTTTTGAGTACCCGTTCTTTACCAGGCTTTGACCCCAAAGCTGAGGATATAACAGTGAGTTACAAATGGTCTCTGCCTTTAAAGGACTCTCGTTCTAGTAGAGAGAATAAGAATAACCTCTGCCTACTCCGACGTGCCAGGAACTTGGCCATGCCCTTTAAATATGTTCTCTCATTTAATTCCCATAAGAGACCATCGAGGTAGTGCTATTGTTATCTTCATTTTTGTGATGGGGAAATAGTCTCAGAGAGGTTAAATCATTTTTCCACAGTTTGACTGTTAGTAAACGGTGGGACTATAATTTCAATTCTGATCTCTTAACCACTGCGTTACGTTATTTCTCTTGGAAAATGTTGGATGCCATGAAAGAAACAGATGGCAGGTCATAGGAAGGTGAGCTCCATGCGGGTGACCAGGGGTGGCTTGAGTTAGAGTGGTGCTTGAACAGAATTTTGAAGGAAAGACAGACTTTTAATACATCAAGATGGAAGGTGAAAAACATTTGAGGTAGAAGAGTCAAGACATAGAGGAAGAAAAGAAAAACCGGGTCTAGGTGATGAGTAAATTGTATGAATGAAGCCCAGTGGAGCATAAGACTGGGTTCCGTGACACATTCCTTCAATGACATATCATTATTGTGGGCCTAGTGTGTGTTAAGCACAGTTAGGGCCACTGGGAATAGCACAGTGAGCAATATAAACTCCAATACTCTCGTGCAGTGGCTCTCAACCAGGAACGATTTTGCACCCCCGGTGACATTTGGCAGTGGCTGTAGGTAGTTTGGTTGTGACATGTTCTAGTGAGTAGAAGCCAAGGGTACTACTGCAAAATATCCTAGAATGCATAGGACAGCCCCCCCCCCGCCCCCCTGCAAAAAACAGATCATTATTTGGTCCTTTTAAAATGTCATTAGCTCTTGTGGAAGCTTGTCACAGCCAGGGCCGGCTCCCAGAGAACTTTGCAGGCCAGGCTGAAGAATTTGCCCATGCCTTTTCCAGATCAGGGGGCTGCATACAACCAAAATGTAACAGGAATGACAACTGCAAAGCATTTTTGTTGCAAATGATCTCCCGGCACAAAAGAAATCAGTCCAGTTGCTGCAGCTATTTTATTACAGGCCCAGGATGACCTGAAATGCAATTCTACCACCTCTGGTTCAGAACGACTCAGGGCTGATGAGAATATACTGCCCGCCAAAAGGGAATGTTCGGTGGCTTCTTCCTTCTTAATCAAATTAAGGAAACAGTGGCGCTGCAGAAACTGCACAGCTGAGGAATTTATTACAAACTCTGTAATCACATGGTTCTCCCATGGAAAGGAAATAGACTAAACCATGTCTAACCGTCTTTACCCTGAGCCTCTCAAACTACTGGAGCTGGGCAGAGCCCATTTATTAAGTTAAGCAATATTTACTGGGTCTAGCTTGTGAGTATCCACATGGCAGAACTTAACTGCATTTTTCGATGAAACTCTACTTTTCATGATTATCTCAAGCACCCCAGTGCTATTTAATGCTGGTCAAGAGGAAAATAGGGATTCAGATGTGGCTTCGAGGAGCAGGCAGACACCAGCTCAAGAAAGACTCTCAGGGCACTCCTGGCAGGCATCGAGAAGGAGTACTGGCTTCGCAATCTGGAGTGCCTGCTTGCTGGCTTTGCCTTTGGCTGTGTAAGCCGAGCAAGTCATTTACCTAACCTCTCTGAGCCCCCATCCCTTCATCTAGAAAAACGGAGAGCCAGTGCCTCCTAGGATTGTTATTAGAATAATTGTGAGGAAATGGCATAAAGTGACCTGCCTGGCCCAGCGCAAGCCCTCAGTCAATTACAGCTGATGATGCCAGGGCCTTTCACACCCAAATCTGGCTGCAGGGATGTGGGGCACACGAAACATGGGGTGGAGACTGCAGCTGAGGCTTAGTTACTTTTCTTGTCAAGGGTAGAAGAGAGGGGAGATTTCTTATGGTCTGGAGGCTTCTTAGTAATTCCTGTAGTTCAGCCAACACTCTGGGTGCAGGCAGAGGCTGGCAGGTAAGCTGCCTGCCAGGTCAGAGGGAATAAGAGGGAAAATCAATTAAAAGGGCCTTTCAGGGAATGAGGGGTGGCATGTGCCCAGGGTTAATCCCAAAGGGGGACCTGTATTTCCATAACAGGCGAGGCCTTTTCTTTAACCCACTGGCACCGCAAGTTGGAGTTTTCCCGGGTGAAGTCCATTACTGGCAATGGGTGTGCGCGTGTGATTAATGACCCTGGTTACAGGCCGGTTAGCAACGGAGAGCTCCATCCATCTCACTTCATGGAAGCATCACACACCATTTATTGTCTGCAGCCAGGATGTGTTTCTTTGCAATTAGGTAAATGCCTTCTTTCGGAGTAGATGTGGTAATTCCTCCATTAGTGCCCCCATGCCTCCACCCCACACCTATGGGAAGGGGAGGGGAAGGAAGAGGGGGAAGGAAAAGAGGAAAGGAGAAACCAAAGGGAAACAGAGATGGTGATGGTGTTGGGTGCTATCTCATGACCTCAAATAGATGAGGCACGGGAGCTGAGCTTTTGCCTGCTCTCAGCTACCTCCTTTCAAAGGGACATTCAATCCAAGATGTCTGTAAACGTCATGGCTTTCAAATCCATCCAGGGGAAAGAAGGAAGAGTACTGCACGTTAGATGGATCCTGCACTCATTTCTGTTGCAACTAATTGTGTTAAATAACAACTCTCATTCACGGGGTGCTTCCTCTGTGCCAGGCACTGTGCTCCCCTCATGAGAGCTCTATCACTCACGCCCCATTGTTCTGTCCAGCTTACTGTCAGGGACACTGAGGTGCCGAGAGGAGAAGTAACTTCCTTTGGGTTCAGTAGCGAGGCAACAGCCAAGCCTGGTCCCACAGCCTCCCTCTAGAGCTGCGCGCTTCACTGCTGCCCAGTTCTGTCTCGCTCACACCACAAGGCCCAGCTCCTCGAAACTGACAAACCACAGATCCGTGTTTCTTTAAGAGAGCTCACTGTAGGCAAAGAAAGGGAGAACATTAATTTACTCCACTGTTATTTATTGAATCCCCACCCTGGCCAGGCATTGTGTAAGTCCTGAGAATATAATAGCAAGTAAGACAAATGGTCATGGAGCGCACCCTCTCCCTGCGAAGAGAAGTAGCAACAGTAACAACCACAGCATCTAGTGGTCTTTTATGACACACCTTCCGCTGCACCAGGTAATGAACGTGCATAGTCTCCTTTGACCTGCACAGTAACCGCTGAAGAGTGCATTATAATGACCCATATTTTACAAATGAGGAAATAGTGGCAAAGAAACTTGAAATAACCTGGCCAAGTTTTAAGGCCAGTAGCCGGTAGAGGACCTGTGCTTTGAAAGCTCACAGTCTGACCCAGCCTGTGCTTTTAGAAACTGGACAGGTCACCACAAATGTGTTGAAAGGTCCTGAGCACTTGGTGGGGAGCAGAGGTGGGTATGGAGGTGAGGAACGCTTAGAACAGGAGGAACTGGCCTAGTCCGGGCTAAGGGGAGACAGCCCAGGTGGAAAGGAACCACGTGAAGGTGCACACTCGGGAGAAGAGGAGGAGGAGGAGGGAGTTTATCACACCTAATGAACCTGGAGGAGCATGTGCATTTTTAGGCCTTTAGAGTCCAGTGTGGCTGGAGCAGATTGGCATGATATGAAGCTGGGTGCGGGGGTCGGGGGCCACCATACATAGGACCTAATAGGTTGTGTTAAAGATATTGGAACTTGTTCTATGGACCTTAAGCAAAAAATGGGGGTAATGTGTTAGAGACAGCTAGTTATCCATCAGCAATGTGTGGTTCCCATTCCTTAATGTGGGCTTGTTTCTGGGGGCAACTGTCTAAAGAGCGACTGCCTTTCCTACCCTCCCCTCTTACTCTCAAGGTGTAGGCACTTGATTATTTCTTGCCAAGGAATATGAATGGAAGTGATGTATATCACTGCCAGGCTGGGGGCCGGAAGAGGCAGGTATGCCTTCTCTGGGATACTTTTATATTTCCACTGTTAGAAGGAGACAACCCTGAGACCTTAGGTGGTGGCAGGAGGAAGGAGCCAGGGCCCATGATTCACCACATGGCACACAGCTCCACGTGGTTGGGATGTCTTCGTGAATGAGAAATAAACGCCTGCAGCTTAGTGACGTGTTGAACTTTATTTGTGGCAGTAGCTAGCATTAGGATAACTAACGTAAGAGACATGATTTGTATTTTAAAGGGATTGCTCTGTTGTGTCCTAAAGAATGGAGAAGAGCAAGAGGAGATTCAGGGAGACCCAGGATCCAGGCGAGAAGCGGTGGTAGCTTAGACCATTCCAAGGATTCAGAGAGCTGTGTGCCCACTGCAAGAGTTCTTTCGGTCCTCCATTTGGGTGGTATAGTGAACAGAGGGAGTGACTTGAAAAAAAAATGTCAAGTTCTCTATTTCTGAACCACTTTTAGGTGTTTTATCTTTATGTAGCTCTTTCATGGTTTATATGAAAGTGATGTTGGAAGAAACAATTGCAAAACATAGTTTCATTAGAAATAAGCAAGGAAGGACTTAGATACACTGCAGATAATCGAGGTAAAACAACTTATCCCAAATCATACTGCTGGAGACTTCACAAAGTTGTGCACCCGGACTTTCTCGCTGGGTGTTTCTGAGCTCAGGATCGAATGTCAGACTTGGAGGACCCGAGTCCCTTCCCAAGCTAATTGTTATCTCTGGTTTTTGGTTTGGTGTGGTTTTTTTGCAACTTCCATAGCCACAGTTTCAATTTCTTCAGCTGTGAAATGAGAAGAACACTAGCACTTGCCTCATGGTGTTGTTAAAAAAATGAACGCTCTTGGTCAAGATCATGGTGCATAGGAAGAATGCACATGTGGAAATAGTTACGTTATTGTTATCACTGTTCCATTAGGGACACACTTACTTTAGCTCCCTGGACTTGCATTGTGTTTCTTCTTGACAGCCCTTATACCTTCTTCTCCAAAGGGGGTCTTCTTTCTCACTCTCCACACGGCTCGCCCTTGTTCACTCCTTTCTACTCAAACTGCTCCTCAGAGGGCCTTCGCAGACTCCTGGTCTCCATAGTCCCCAGTGCCGCCGCTGCCTTCCTGCCCCGCCTTACTTTTCCTTCCAGCACACAGCGCCTCCTGCCACCACGCAGCCTTTGTTTGTGTGCTGATGTTCCATCTCACTCCACTGGAATGCGCGTTCTATGAGAGCAGGATCTTATCTCTCCTTCACAGCTGTATCTCCAGCGTCTAGAATGGTGTCTGCCGTGGAGTAGGAACCAGGGATGAATAAACAGAAGAATAAATGATGATTTTATCACACACACACCAGGTTCCAAGTCCTAGCTTTACTTCAGATCTTACTGTTTCTTTTTTCCCCTCTGCGATGTAGTGGATCATTTATCATTCCACAGCCTGCGTACAAATTTTCTTCTTCTTCTCTTCTCTAAAAGCAACCTTCACGTATTTAGTTCCTAATCTGCTTCCATATGCACTTTTTGCTTAAGATAACGGGTCTGTGACCTTCCCAGAAAGGGTGACGGATCCTACCTTCAGTGCACCATAGTTCCCCATGGCATTCATCGCTGGCGCTGTAGAATATACACGCTGCCCCACTGTCCAAGTTGCCAAAGCCTACGGATTGGAATTAGGGTTGAGGAACTGGACTGCGCCCTGTCTGCTGTGGCTTAGTGGGTTGAGCACTGGCCTGTGAACCCAAAGGTCCCAGGTTTGATTCCCAGTCAGGACACATGCCTGGGTTGTAGGCCTGGACCCCAGTTGGGGGCATGCGAGAGGCAAGCAATTTGTTTCTCTCTCTCTCTCCCTCTCTTGCCCTCTCTCTAAAAAAGAAATTAATAAAATCTTTTTAGAAAAAGATTTGTCTGTATAGACAGACACACATATATACATATACATATATAACATATATACACAAGCCTATATAACATAGACACACACATATATAACATGCATACACACATACAAACATAACACACATACATATAAACATACACATATGTGTATACATATATAACATATATACATTATAACATGTGCACATCTATACGTGCACACATAACACACACGTATATACATATGCATGCATAACATCCACAACATATATAACATATGCATGTATAACACATACATGTATAACACATACATATATAACATCAATCATAACTCCATAAAACTATTGAAAATCCTGGTGGAAGCATGCGACCCAGTAATAAGATGGCTCTGTGGCCCAGTCCAGTTTTCTTTTCTTTTACAGACACACATATTTAAAGTTTACAATATAATGCTTTGCCACATGCATACACCTGTGAAACCATCACCACAATTAAGAAAATAAACATTGCCATCACACCCCAAAGGTTTTTATGCTCTTTTATAACCCAGCCCCCTATCGGACCCACCCCCACAACAGCCCCCCAGCCAGGGAGCCACAGGTGCGCTTTCTGTCACTTCAGTCACTTTGCATTTTCCAGAATTTTTTAGAAAGAGAATCTTACATCATAAAGTCTCTGGATTCTTTCTCTCACCATAGGCATTTTGACATTCATCCATACTGTCAAATAGAAGAGATTCTTTTTATTGCTGGTTAGTATCCCATTGTATGTCCAACTCCGTTTTCCTGGAGCATTTCCAGGTGCTTCAGGTGTCTATCACAGCCCGTGTGCCCCTGCCCCTGCTGGCCCCTCCGGCAGCTTGGAGCCCGGGCCTGCAGCAGAGCGGCCGTGAGCACTTGTGCGCGAGCCTTTGTAGAGACACGTGTTCCTTTCCCTGGGTGAGTGCCCAGAGGTGGGGCTCCGGGTGTGTAATGGGTACATGTTTACCTTGTACATCGCTGGACTCTCCCAAAGTGGGCGCGCCGTTTCACATTCTCACCAGCAGTGTGTGAGAGCTTCAGTCGTTGCCTTTCTTGTTGCCGACACTCGGTGTGGTTAGACTGTCTAAGCTTCCTCAGTCCAGTGTGTTATCGTGGTACTTACCGTGCTTCCAGCTCTCTAATAACCAGCTGTTTCTCAGTGTCCTTCCATGACTTTGTCATCTTTATCTCTTCTTTGGTGGAGTACCCATTTTTATGGGGCTATCTTACTTTTGAGTTACCAGCATTTCTAGATATATTGCAGATACTAGTTCTTTGTCAGATAAAAAATATCCCAAGTATTTTCTTCTAGCCTGTGACCTGCCTTTTTAATTTCCCGTCCAAGTTCCCTGAGTGGAGCAGCTTTGCGGCACTCCCTCCACAGTCCTAGAAACTAGAACACAGCAAAATCTCATACATTGAAAGTTGTTGGTAAATTTTACTTCTACAAGTGGGACAAGCTCAGCTTTAAAGACTTTAAGCCAAGCACATGAAAGGTGACTTTATTTCCTCAATGTAGCAATCTGTAAAATCAAGGTAGTATCACCTAATTTAGGGGATGAGTGTCAGAACCGAGCGTGAGTAGGTTTCTCAGACCAACATTAGGTGTAGAGTAAGAGTTCAATGATTTTTGGCATTACTTTATTCTGTGATCTTAGGGAGCGGAAGTGGGGCCGAAGGTTTGAAGCCATAGGAAAGCAGATTGTCTCAATTCAGTAAACTTAGTGAAGTATTTCCCATTGCTGTCCAATAAATGGAATGAAATAGGCTGCCACATAAGCTGCTGAGCTCACCATCACTGGGAGCATTTAATCAGAGAAGGAATAACTACTCGATCAGCTTCTAGAAGAGATGATTGTTACCTTGAGAAAAATGCCGAATTTCTTGCATCTCTCTTATTTCTATAAAACATTCAGCTTCGTGTAGGGAATAACAGCAACATATTATTTTAATATACTATATTTATAGTATACATATTGTGATATATAATATAATACATAGGCAAAAGTAGGTTTACATTTATTTACATAGAAAATAATACCATAATTAATAATAAGAATAAACTCTGTTTTGCATACTCACAACCGTAAGCCTACATTTCCCCACCCTGAATATTGTATATACTATACAATATATAAGAAATTCTTATGATAGAGGGTGTACTGTTATGCTAAGCACATATAGAGTATCAATCATCACAACCACCACATAAGGTAAGTGAATTTCACCTGAGACGAGAGATGAGAATAGTGAGTTCACAGGTGGTAGATAACTTGCCCGAGCCAGGCCTCGAGTACAGGTATGTTTCTGAGTAAAATACACGGGTGCCATAGAGTGCCTACTGTCCTTCTGCTCAGAAATAGCCTGGGGACACATACTGCTGAGACTAGCAGTTCCTCCACACCCTTTATCTCCTCACTTGCCCCACTGCCACTGCAGTGTGTCTCTGAGTCAGTGGAAATACAAATTTAGGTTTTGGTCCCCAGCTGCAGGATTCCCCTTAGGTTGGTCACCCAAGAAGTGGCCAAAGACCAGGGCAGCCATGCCGGAGGCCAGCCTCCGGACGTGCTCTCTCTCCTCCCAGCGCTCTCGGCTGGGTCTCAGCTTCCTGGGAACAACATGCAGTGTCTCCAGCTGGAACAGGATGGGCCATGCTTTTCTTTTTGGCACATGGAGTGTTTGTTTGTTTTGGAAGTCCTCGGAAGTGCCAGCTTTCTCATCACACAGCAGTAGGGAATGTCCCCATTTGGTGCCTGTCCATCCAGCACATAATATTTATGTTGTTGTTGCAAAGCTGTTGGACCTTCGGATCCTAATCATCTAAAGATGCTTCTGTGGCTTCTAAACACCAGGCCCAGACTTCTGACAACAGGTGCCTGCCTCACCAGCATCCTGATTACTGGCTCCTGTTGGCAATATGACCATGACAATGTTCACCAGATTGTGCCAAAAAGATGTTACCTAGCAACAAGCAGGAGCATTTGGGATGTGTCCTCGTGTTCTAATACTGTGTGCAATTCTTTAAGCATCTTGGATTTAATGGAGAGTAAAAGCATGCAATGAGAAAGCCTTGAGAGAACAGCTTTGCAGTCAGACACCCTTGTGCAACACTGACTCTGTGACTGTGAACTTGGGCAACTTCACTAAACTCTCTGAGCCTCAGTTTTCTAAAGAAAATAGAGAACAATAATAGTACCCACTTCCAGCTAATGTGAACATAATGTATGGGTGTAATCTACGAACATGAGATGCAAGGGATAATAAATATCCTGTATTAAGTAGATAGTCAACGTGTGTTAGTTCCCTTTAAAATATTTTTTCTGTGCTTATTTGATAAAAATGCAAGTCTAAACTTCTGAAGTATCTAGTTCCTTCTGCACTATATTAGTAAATCACTGTGTCTTTAAGTATGTCTCTTAAAGTTTCTTTGATTTATTTTTCTTATCCAAAATATGGGGACTATAATAAATGTTATGGAGCCAACTTGAAATGAGGGAAAATTCTGAAAGTCAGAATATAAATGCTAGAGCTGATTAAATTTATTGCTGATACTACTTTTAGTTGAGGGAGGTTAGCAACACTGGAGTCTAACTAGAGACCTTTGTCTAGTAGTAGTTTTTATTTTTATCCAGTTATGGCCCTGGTGTTCCTACTGGTGAAACAGCTATTTGCAATCATGCTGAAGCCTGGCTCCCTACCCCCCTCCCTTTTGCACTCTAATATCTATGTTAGTTTCAGTTAATGTTTTCCATCTCTAATACCACCAGAGCCAGGGCAGATGGAAAGGATCAAGGGGATGTAGTTGTATTAGTTAGGTTAGATAAACCAAGGGCAGAATGACCCAAAGGAGAGATATGAATCCTATAGCATCATGCAAAGTTACCAGCTTTTGAAGTGAAGTAGATATGGGTTGAAGTCCTGCTGGCTTACCACCTTTTTAGCTCTGAGGTCTAGGAAAAGTGACTTATCTTTGTAAGCCTCAGTTTTCTCCTATGTAAAATGGGTAGAATACAACTTATCTTGCAGGGTTGTTGATAATATAAGGACAATGAATATAAATTGCCTATTAAGGTGCCTTAATATATGATATGTATTAATATAATATTAATAATAGCAGAATAACTACAGTTGGAAAGGAAAGCAGAGACCAAGCAGGAATTATTGCAAATAATTGGTCTGAGCAGCAAATATGAATCATTAATAGGAAGTAAAGCAGGTTTATCAAGCTCATTTTCACGGGGGTTCACATCAGCCTCACAGTTGCCTTCAAAGAGCCGAATGTAACTTTAGGACTGCATAAATGTAACTGTTCCTTAACAGTTAAGGGAGAGCTCGGCACTGCCGCCGGGTAGAAACGAGGTGTCGGGCCGGATAAAACAAAGTGGAGGGCCAGATTCAGCCCGCAGGCCTTGTGTCTGCCACCTGTGAAGAAAAGGTAAGGGGTCAAGAGGTAGGGCGATGAGAGATAAATAAGTTGGAGTCCAGGCCAGGAAATAAGTACAGGTTTTGGCCACCCAACTATAAGGTATGGAGTAGGCCACAGATATCTCAGCCACTTTGGGAAGCTCTGTCCTTATTCTTTGCCCTTATAGGCCATTGCTTTCTCCTTAGAGACTCAAATGACAACCCCCCTGCAGAAGATCCTGATAGAAAATAGGTTGTTAGCAAGAGGGGAGACAGGGATGCTCCTGGCACAGGGTTCTGACCAATGTCAAGGGTGTGTTCCTTGGAATCACAACTCCTGAATGTCAGGGAGTGAGATTTCCCTTAAGAGTTGCCCATGTGACTAAGTACCCCTTAGGTTAGTGGAGTGAACTGTTTCCCAGACTTCAGTTTCTTCTTAATCAGGTAAAATCTTGACACATCTAAGATGCCTTTTGGCCATGTCTTGCTGACTTCTTACCTCAGGGAGCCCCGTTTGAAGGAGTTGCTGGAAGCAACAAGAAAATGCTTAAACTGAATTCTGTCACTCAGTCAATCCTAAGTTTCCCAGCTTTCCAGCTGGGCTGGATACCGCAGCCAGCCCCTGAAATGCACCTGTCTGGCAGGGGTTAGGTCCAACAGCTAGGAGGTGGGGATCTCAGTTACTGAATAACATCAAAGAGGGGTGTTTTTCTGTTAAATCTGAGCACTCATTAACTATCCCCTGTCTGCCCCACAGAGCTCAGGGGAATCTCAGAGCCGGAGACCAGTAGAACATACAGGTGCCTTACTTTGCAGGGGCCGGTCTCAGACAAGTGTTGTGGAGTTCATCTGTCTGGACAGTTGCCTTTTCGGTGTCAGGTAGTGTATTGAATACTCTATTGTAATGGAAATTCTTTCACATGCCAGGAAACCTTGGGCATGCTGTTTAACATGTTGAGCCATAATTTCCTAATATTTTAAATAGAGATCTAAACAAATAATTCCTAAGATTCCCTTAGATCCTAAAATATACATACACTTCTAAGGGAAATACATGTCAATCAGTCTTGATTGGGTGGCCCAGTGATAGATCTTGACATCTCCACAAAAGCAGCCCAGGTTCAACTCCCTAGTAATGCAGTGTTTCAGCTGTCCTGCTTGGCTTTGAAAGGTAGCATGATTAACTGTTAACAGACCTTGTTCTTGTTCCGTCACAATTAGCTGTGTGGGTAACTCACTTCCCCTCTCTGGGCTTCAGTTTCCCCATTGATGAAATAAAAACCTTGCACCAGATAATTTCTAAAGTCAATTTCCTCATGAACATCTGTGACTCCACATTTATAAAATTTCCATAATGTCTAAATAATTATATCTTGACTAGTGATCTTAGCTTTATCAAATCTTAAACATTTCTTTACAAAGCCCAAGCCCAACCTCAACACCTGCCCGTCTGCCACCTGACTTCATAGCTCCCTTTTTCCGTTATTTGTCCTCTCATCCTCCAAAATGGCTTTCTCTAGGTAGCTCCAAACCTTTTTATATGTCTTGTGATCTAATATCCATTTTTTAAGCTGCTGACATGTCCATCTTTGCAATCTGCTATCTAAAAGCTTTCTTCATGGTGGCCTGCCTTTCTTAGGATGAGGAAGAAAGAGATTGTAATTAATTATACTCTATTATTTTTTAATCCCTCTTATCAAAAAGAATAAGCTATGGTCTCAGCCCTCAAGTAGCTATCATACTAATACAGTGTAACAAACATTAAAATTCACCCATTCGAAAAGTATTTATTGAGTATATATTGTGTGCTATTCACTTTTCTACGTTCTGGGAATACTAGAATAAATGAATAAAACATAATATTCTCTATCCTCATAGATCATTCTGGAGGAAGGAAATAGACTGAAAAATATGTAAAAAAATGCATATGTGTGTCAGGTGATAGTAAATATAATACATGCTTTGGGGAAAAATAAAGCAGGGACAGGTGCTTGGGCAGGAGGAGAGGTTGGGGTTACCTCATTGCCCATAAAGCCATATGGTGATTAGAATCTGCAGTTGAGCAATGGCCTAGAGTCCTGGGCTTATTTTATGTGTGTGTGACATTACTCTGGATGGCCTCCAACAAGATGGCGGTGGTGAGATAATGAATGACGGAGGGAGGGAGAAGTGGGATCCATGGGTGAGCCATGTCTCTTTTCCTGCCAATGGTGATAATGAAGGCTGGTGAAGAGGTGATGGGATTCCACAGGTCCCTGGGATCACTCCTGAGTTTTACCAGTTGGGGGAAGACGGAAGCATGAGGAGCCATGGGAATAAATATGGAAGCATTTGGAGCATAGGAGGGAGGAGGCAACTGAGAAGGAGTCCTGAAAGTAAGAGGCAGCAAAGGAGACAGACGTCCATGTGTGGGGTACTAGGGAAAGACCCATTCTGATGGCCAGTACCTGTAAAGACCTGCAGGTGTCAAGGCATCTGGATGGTTTAAAGAACTGCAAGGGGTTCACCTTGGCAGGAGCCCATGAGGCAGCTTGGAGACAAGAGATGCAACGGGAGAGGTGTAGACTGTTACCATGAAGGAATTTTCATGTCATGCGAGGATTATAGCTCTCCCACCTCCAGCATGGGGAAACATCCCAAGAAGACTGCAATGACCAAATCTTATGTTTCAGAAAGATTCCTGAATGTCTATGTTTTTTAGGCAAAGGACTCATTGGGAGGAAAGAAATGCTTTAACCAGAAGCAAGGGGAGGGGATAGTGGTCAAGGAGAGGTGGAGACTGGCGCAGCAACATGCAACACAATCCCAGTCCTCTTCTGCTCAGCGGCCCAGCAGCTATTCCAAGACATGCCTGGGGTCTTCCATCCTCCAGGGAAAACCTTCCAGTTGCTAGGGCCAGCCTTTCGCAGGGGTTCACACTAGTGTTCGGGGCTTCAACAGCTGGCCGCGGATCATGGCGCTGCACTGTCCTGATGTCCTCTCGTGATAAAACCAACATCAAAATGAACAGGTGTTGCTAATGGTAGTGGAGAATAGGAGAATCAGAAAAGAACAACTTTAAGGCTGAAATAATAATATTTTAATTGGAAATCTACTGTGAAGAGGCTAGCCTATGTAGATATATGCAAATCCAATGCAAATACACATGTGGTCTTCTAACTATTGTCAGAGCCTTGATTTGACCCATGGGAATTCTTAATGGTGGATGCTAGCTTTCAGCTGAGGCTGAGGGCTGTTGATGAACAATTCTAGGTTTTACCTATGCTTAAACCATAATTAAGAAATATATTGATGGCAACCTGAACTTAATTAGCTTAATTGAATGTTGGAATTGATTGGGTCTTGAGAGAGCCTCATCTGTGAAACTAAACCTTGGGGAGTTTGCAGAGGGTGGAAGGAAAACTGAACTTAAAAGCGCCTAGCAGAAATGAAAAGGAATGGGCAAGGGGCCACTGAGAGCATTATTAAAGGGAAAAGATTTTTATCAGAGACTTGAAAGAGGAATACTTAAGTTTAAAGTCACGCGAAGCTGTTCTAGGTCAGACCACTCAGACAAATGGGAAAAAACTGATGTGGGGAGGCAAGACTGTGTGAGATTCAGCAGGGGAAGGAGGCATCCTTGTGTGGGATGGGAGTGTGGCAGTTGGAATGCCACAGTTGCATCAGACTGGTGGAAACCAGCCCAAAACACTTGGCTGGGTCAACAGGCTCCATCCAAAACACAGATCACATTCTAGCACCTGGGGAGGGGCCAGGGTGCCTCACCGTTAAAAACAAAGGATTTCAGCTGTCTGATGTCTTCTTTTGTCTTTAGTAAGAACCAATCACATACGTTATTAGTAAATTTTTTTACTAATTATGTAAAAAAGTTACCTTTTATAATAAATGCCCTAATTTTTTCATGTATTAAAACAACCACATTATGTCTGGAGTTAGGCAATCCTGAGATTAACTCCCAGCTCCTCCCCTTTTACAGTGTGACCATGGTATCTCTGAGTTCAGTTTCCTCACCATATTTGGTAGTACACATCCAGTCCAATGTGGGGTTAGAAAGGAGACAAACCCCTGTGGTGCTTAGCAAGCCCGACCTCACATTCTCGTGAACCTGTGTTTTGTAAGTGGTTGAGGTGAGGTGCAAGCTCAAGTTTCTTCTGTTGACCTTTCTGCCTTCATCCTCTCTGATCGTCTTAAGCATCCAGTCCCAACTTTTACCTGAATGAAAAGCAAGCCCATTTGCAAGAGAAAGAGAATCCCCATTTTCTAGAGGATTCAAACATCCCCTTGAGACAACACCTAACTTGCCAGGAATATCTCAGACATGACCTCCAATCTTGATTGGGCGTTTTCTTCTTCAAGTGTAAGGATTACGTCTGGAGTGGGCCCTCCTGGCACGTCCGGGCTCTGTTAAGTGTCAACCTCATGGGCATCTCCTCTGCAAAACTGCAATCGTGTAGTCACCTCCCCGCACCCCTCACAGACCCACTGCCGTCACTGCCACCCCCACCCTGCCCCTGACCACCATGTGCAGCTGCAGATCCAGTGTGAGGTCGTGGATGCTCCTTGATTTGGGGCAGTGCGAAGCCAGCTTTGGAGGTTCCTTCAGTCTTAGGTTGTTTTGCTGCTCGTCTGGTATAGACACTCCTGATCGCTTCTGCATCATCTCGTGTTCAGGTCACTGTTTTTGGTAACTTGTGTGGTGTAACGGCCCCTTCAGACTGGCCTGGGCATCTTAACAACTTCCAACGCCCCCCAGCTTCATAAGGTTGCAAGTCGGTAGGAACAAGTGATCTATCAAGGTGGCCATGGGGATTTCTCTCTTGAATTACTGATAAGAGGCAGTACATTAATATCATTATCCCTGTAGTCCAGGCTAAATCACATTTGGTCCTGATAATGTTTCTAAATAAGTGGATAATATAGGTTTGCAAAAGTTTGATGTAGAACTTTGGTATTTTATATCTATGATCCCTGTGGTATGTGCACATGTGTGCATATGTGTGCGTGTGTGTGCATGCACACACAAGTTCTACCTTGGTTGGGTGTTGGTGTCATTATGTCTAGATTTACTACATTGTGTTCACATCATTTCGACTATGATTTCTGTCCCTTCTGATATTTTGAGATGTTTTTTATAGCCTGGAATATGATCATTTAGCATGGTCAGTGTCCTAGTTTGCTTTTAAAATGTCATGCATTCCTCTTTGAGGTAATTTAACATAATAGATGAAAGGGCAGGCTCCAGGGATACCTGCCTTAATTCAGAATCTGCCTTCGTCTTAACAGCAATGTGTCTGTTGTAATCTTGGGTAAGTATACATCCTTGTGGGTCAGTTTTCCTATCTTTAATACAGGGATGATAATTTCCTAACTCACTGGGTCACTGTGAGGATTAAATGAGCCGATAGTACAGGTAAATATTCAGAGCAGTGCCTGGAACATTTTAAATACCATACTCGGTAGTTGTTAGCAGTTGTTTTGAGAGGCATGTGTAACTTAATGATAGTAGTCTATTTTTATCATTTTCGTTTTTGTTAAAGTCAAGAAGGTTATTTATCACTATCTCCTTGTATTTCTGGGAGTTTTAGCTTCATATGTTTTGCCATTATGTAATAGTACTTCTCATTGCTTTATTGTAAAATGAGCCTTTTATCAATATAAAATAACCTTCTTTGTCCCATGCAATGCTTTTTACACTGAATTCTGCTTTGAAAGGTTGCCAATTTCTACTTTCCTTTTGTTTGCTTTGTATGTTTGATAAATATTTGCCCAACTTCTCTCCCTTTTCTTTCTGTTTTTTTTAAAACTCTTCCTCTCTTGTAAGTAGTATAGAGTTTTTGAATTTTGCTTTTAACGCAATCTGAAAGACTTTATCTTTTACTAGGGCAACTTAAGCCATTTATATTTACTGTCATAACTAATATGTTTGGTCTTATTCCTGTCTTTTTGTTTTATGCTTTCTCTTCTTTATACTTTCTTGGGCTTCCTTTGTTTCCTGTCTTTTTCTATATGAGCTATTTTATCTTTGTACTTTTTTTTTTCTTCTAGTGATTTAAAAGCTGAATATGTGTTTTTAGCCAGTCCTGGGTGAATCGTAAAAAAATGATCCCTGAGCTACACTGGTGACAGAAGTGTGATGGTGGGAGAGCAGCCAGGCCCGTGCGTGTGGAAGTCAATAAAGTCGGTGCTACGCCTTGGGGGAATAGCGGCGGCTGTTTCTGAGCCACTGTGTCTCAGTCCTAGAAAACCCAAGCTCCTTAGCTCTGTGTGACAGTCCCGTGCTTCACAGCTGGGCCCAGGCCTATATCCAACCCCGTCTCCGACCAGCCTTAGCTAAGTCCTGTTGCTGCAGGTGCATGGAACTACAGACCAGTCCCCAAACCAGACAGATTTTTAAACATCTCCACACCTTGGCTCAGGCTGTTTCCTCTTTGCCTGAAAAAACCCCTTCAAGGCCTAATGCAGTGTGTGTGTGGGGGGGGTGGGGGCAGGGGCGGTTCTCTTCCACTGCCCCACTCTTCTGTAGACAGAATTACACAGTGGGACTCATTGGATAAACCTACCTGATGCTGCGTTCCAGCTCTGCTCCTTGTAGCTCTGCGTGCCCTGCATAGAAACTTTGAGGTGGAGCCAAAGTTCCCTCATCTGTACAATGGAGACACTGACATTATGTCTCCCTTAGAGTAAGGACTGAATGAGATAGTGAAATAAGCATGGGAAATGCTTACCAGAGTCCTTGGCCCTGACTAGGTATTCAATATTTTTTTTTAATAAGTGAACAAAGGAGGAAAATACAGAAGACAGGAAAAGAAGGGTTGGTTTTTAAACATGCATAATACACTTCTTAAAAAATCAAGGTGAATGATACCTTGATTTGCTTCAAAAAGGCTGAAACTTATATGTCTGCCCACCACTGCTGACTCATGTCCACACGCCCCCCACTCCCCCCACACACACACCCTGTGTCTCTGGGGCAGAGCGGAGGCACGTGGTCTACCGAGCGTTCTGGTGAGGGCATCATCTTCATTTATATTGCCTGCCTTGCGAAGGCCCCCCAGGCCTTGGGCAGATTTATTAAAGCGGAGTCTATTTATTCAATTTATTAAACAGGAATATTTGAAGAGTTTTCATTTAGAAGATTTATTTTGCTTGGCTCTAGGAGGCAGGCCTAAGTTCACAGGATAGAAGTTACAGGAGGGAAGATTTTAGCTCAAACTAAGACGTAACAAAAGGTTTGTTGAAAGGGGATGTGTGTGTTCATTCATTCATTTGACATGCATTCATCAATCTGTTCATCAATCAGGAGCCAGAGAAGAGAAAACTACCTTTTTTTTTTAAGATTGTATTTATCTTTAGACAGAGGAGAAAGAGAGGGAGAGAAACATGGATCGGTTGCCTCTCGCACGCCCCCAACTGGGAACATTGTCCTCAACCCAGGCATGTGCTCTGACTGGGAATCCAACTGGTGACCTTTTGGTTTGCAGGCCGGCACTCAACCCACTGAGCCACACCGGCCGGGGTGGAATCTACCTTTGATTTACTTCCTTCTCTGTCTGAGACACTGTGGTAGGCTCTGCCCCTTACTCTTTACTGTATAAGGAAACGTAGCTACATGGCCAAGCTGAACAGCAGCCAGCATGTGATTGAGTCTGGCTTAAACTCCAATCTCCCTGTTCTCTGCACAACTCGCTCTCTTTCCACTTGACTGTGCTGTCTGCCAAAACAGATAGAGGATCAGATCTGCATGACCACCAGAAATTGGATGCAAGACTGAAAAATCCATCAGCCCACTCCCCTCCCTCCCTTCCCCTTCATTTCTTCTCCTTCACCTTCCTCCAGCCTATCTATCCATCTCTGCCAGCCCTCAAAGCAACCCCAACATGCTACACAAAATTAGACACTTGTCGGTTGTAACCATCACATTGTGGATGCTGTCAGACCACTTCTCAAAATTATTGCTCATCACAGGGCCTTCCCTTCATCACAAGACCTCACATGTAAGCGGTTTCCTCATTCGGATGTCAGGTGGAGATGCCCTGGTCTTCCCCATGGAGGAGACCTAAAGCAGAAAGGTGGCATCCAAGGGAGGGGGCAACTGCCATGGCCCGGGGAGGAAGCAGAGTTAATCTCTGGTGGTTCAGACAGAGATACTTTAATGCAGGGGTCACTTGCAGAGCTGTGGACAGGGTCCAAGTCCACATGGATGAAATAGTGTAGTGAGGCATCCCAGGAGTCAACCACAGGAAATTATTTACACTTCCAGAGCTAAAGGAACAAAAAGAGGAAATCGTGTTATCTGAGAAGGTGAGAGCCTGGCCTGTGGCAGAACAGTTGGCTCAGGCCTACATTCCTGGACAGGCAGACCTTCTGCAGAAGAGGCTCTAAAGCAGAGAGGGGGAGGGGAGGAAACACCCCGCCTCTCTTTCTCACTGCCCCTTGACCTCATGCTGGAGCTTCCCACTGGCAGAACCTACCAAGAGCCAAAAGGCACAGGAGCCTCTGCAAGAAGCTGTTCACAAGCATCGGTTTCCCGGGACACAAAACAGAGCAGAAAAGTGTAAAGAATGAACAGGGCAGGGACCACAGTGAAAACAACCAGTTTACAAGGAGAGACTGGGTCCTGGGATGAATTAAAGGGAAGCCCACATTGAATCGCCATGGCGTAGGCTCTCTTTGCTTCGCCAGGGCCAGCTTGCAGAAAGGAAGGGGCTATAGAACTCTGTAATGATTTCTTCTGGAGGCATTTCTCATCTATTCACACTGCAGCCCCTGCCAAATGCCAGGCTGACTTCATGTGCCTGAGTCTCTTGAAGGATTTCTCCTAGATGTTAAAGATTCATCATTCATTCACCAGAGATTTACTATGTGCCTTACTTTATTTTAAATAGTAGGAATACAAAGATGAAAAAGATATGACTCCAACCCTTTTGCGTGTCACTGTATACTAAGGGAAACAGATCTGAGAATCAATTATTTCAACATGCTAGATGTAAAATAAAAGTATGAATGCTGGTCTGTGCGGTTGCAGGTAGCAGGGGTAGCCCTCCCTGAGAGAACTGATGGAGAGGATGCTGGGGTCTTAAAGGATGGATTGGAGTTTTATTGTGGCAGGAGTGGGCAGGACCATTCCTGGAAGACAGCATGACAAATGCTATGTTATATGAGATTTAAAAGAGATGGTGTGTGTAGGGAACAGCTAGAAAGTATCTGTGGCTGAAGCAATGGGCACAGGTTACGTAATAGGTTTGGAGATAGCTTCCTGGGAGGGTCAAACCTGGTCAAATTCTTCCTTCTTCCAATGCACCAAGTCAGGAGGAAATGTTTCCAAAAAGGTCAAGCATTGCCATCCCTGTCTGTTCTCTCCCACAGCCTTCTACAAGAAGGTAAAAGGGAAGGTGTCCCAGGGCCCAGCGTGTTCAACTGTGTAGGGAGAAGAGCTTGAAGGCACATTATGGGAGCTCCTGGGTGAGCAGAGCACAAAGCTAATTATGTGAAGCTGATCTTTCTCTAAAGCTTTCTGTGTGCAAAGTTCTTTTGGAAAATACCAAGAAAGCATATATCCTTGCCCTTAGGTAATTTCTCAATAGGTGAATCTTGGAAGGCTTCCTGGGAGAGAGAATTTTTGAACTAATGTCTACATATAGAAGGAAGGAAACCAACAATTTTGAGGCTCTGCTATGTGGCAGGTAATACACTAGATGCTTTTTATATGTTATATAAGTCTCCTGAAAATCCCGTGAGGTGGGTATTATCGGTCCCATTTTTCAGATAGGAAGCTGAGGCTCAGAAAAGTGACTTATCCAAGATCACCCAAGTAAATGATAACCAAAGCTGAATTCACAATTGACTGGACATGACTCACCAGCCTACATTCTTAGCATTGGCTACATTTGCTTCTAAAAGACAATGTAGACCACACACAGTAGGGGCGAAGGATTAGGGAAGAAAGAGGCTTTCTTCCATAAAGGATGCCCTCCACTTAGCAAGGTTGTTGGCAGGGCCTAATGCAATAAAATACCACCTTGTTAAAATACCACTTCTGATCCCACAGCCTGGAATGTCCTTCCTCCCATCCCCCAAACTCCCCATTGTTCTTATTGCCTGTGTTTTGTCTTTATCTTTCTAAACTTAGCCTAGGTCATCCTTCCTCTAGGAAGCCTTGCGCTGTCACATTGTATTGGATGCACCTTGAATTTTTGCTTGCCTCCCCCACCCCACACTGAACTCTCTCCTCACTCTTCCACGTGGCTTCGGTTGAACCGACACTGTCTGTCGGAGACGGCCCATAGCATAACACATGCATGCTTCATGAGTGATACTTCCCCTTTTCTTTCCCTGTTTCTCTGGAGGCAACAGACATTTTGAATAAAGAATTAAAGTCAAACAGGAAAACAATTGTTTCATTTGAAATGAGCCTCTTCTGTGAAGCTTTGTAACAACGACGGCCTTTTTCCACGAAGGAGGTGAGCACTGAGCTGCTGTGCTTTTTCTGGGCTGACTCTACAACAGCTCTTGGGTCCCCTTAACCTTCCGTGGAGAGGCTGGGGCCCTGCCGCTCCCGGTGACTGCCTCCTACCTTGTAGGACGTGTCTGCTCTTCCACTTATGGGACCTGGGCAGGGCTGACTGATGGATTGACAAGAACACAGTAGCACACAAAGTAACAGTAAAACAGAATGATAATGCATTTCCTAATGGCCTCCTTCACAGCTGTGTACACTGATTTAATCTTTGCAAAGCACTCTATTGTTTATGAGGCCTCTGGGTACAATTTTATGCCTGACTGAAGAGGTTGCTAATAGCTGCCATATTTGTGTTTAAGGACCTGCAAAGGATTAAACGAAGTATTTTAGAGCAATGAGCCATAATAAACTAATAATATATTACGAATAATAAACGTTTTTAGCCAATAATTGACTACACATCTAGTGAACTTTAAATGACAAAAATACTAATTATAAATGCAGTTTTCCCGTCTCCTTCCATTGGGATGGAAAACCAGAGAAGAGGCGATCTGAGGCGTTCCCGACCATTGGGGAAGGTGGTACGGACACTGAGCTTCCTTTGGCATCGTGGCTGTAACTGCCAAAGTCACTTAGTGAAATGCTGGGTTTCATTTCCATCTGGTGGGGATGGAGCAAGAGTCTGAGGACTAAGCCACCCACTTAAGTACTTAAGGTTGCAGGTTTGTTTGTTTTTTTAACTTATTTCCATGCCGAAGCTTTCCAATGCTTGGTTTGCATTTAGGAGAATTGCTAGGGAAATCTCCCAGAGGATCTTGGAGATAGGGACTGGATATTCAGAAAAGGAGTTCATGTTTTCTTGAGCCTCTGCACTAAGCCAGTTCATTCATTTATTTATTTTATGAGAAACCCGAGACACAGAGCACTGAAGTATTTTGCTCGCGGTATCACGGTTGGTAAGTGGCAGAGCCTCGGAGTCAACTGCAGAACTTTAAAACGCAGGCTGTTTTCACCAAATCTTGTTATATCTCTTTTCTGAGCTCTTTGTGGGACATCAAAGGGAGATTCTTTCCTCTCAACACTTTGGAAGAATGTATTTCTGTACCTTCTATCTCTCTCAATCATACCACTGATTTTCCTTCTCCAATGGACAATATACTCACTTTCTAAATTTTACATCATGTTTTCAAAAACTCAAGATGAAGATGAAAATCATTCATAAAAGTATCCAAATAAATTACTGTCAAATTTCTCTTTACATTTTCTTTAAAGATTGTATTCCATGTAAAGATAAAAAAATAATGGGATTATATTTTATGACTCTTTGGTATCCTAATTTTTTAAAAGTAACATTATTTGATGCCATTGATATTCCCTGAAAAATATTAGTTTGTATTTAAATAATATTCCATGGTATATAGTCCCTATTGATGAATATTTAGGCTATTTCCATTTTTGCCTTATCATTAAAAATTTAATAAATATTGAATCTAGCACTGAGCATGACATCTAATAAACACCCATGTCTTGTATAAATGAGCAGATCAATTTTTGCATGCATTTCTGATCATTTCTTTCTAACAAATTTCCCAAAGAGTTGCTGGATCAAGTCACCTAAATACTGCCAGACTCTTGAATATATTGCCAAATTGCTTTCTAAAGAGACAATACCAGTTCCCAGTACATGATAGGCACTCACAAATTCTGGAACCTGTATTTTTTTTAGATAACTTAATTATTAATATGCTTATACTTATCCTCCTTATTGTCATATATTAAATGAAATAGTTACCAAAATTCATTCCTAAGAAATTCACTATTAAGTAAACATACACACACACACACACACATATACATACAACATTACTGAGGATCTGCCATACATTGTACTTTTCTAAGTACTTTACATATTTTCATACTTTTAATCTCTCAATAATCTCATAAAACAGATACTGAACCTCTGAGATACCTGTAAAGTTTCCCAGGGTATTATGATGGGGCCCACCCTCTGTTTCGTACCTGGTGGTTACAGGTATGAATGAAACAGTCAGATAAAAAGTTAGTTATGATATAGTAAGGTGAGTGTTACAGTAGAAGAATGTGAGCAAATCAGAAGACTGCAGGGGAGTCTGAAAAGTTCAAGAAGTTATTCATGGAGAATATTAAAGGATAAATTGGATTTTGCTAGAATGACAAAATATAAACACATAGCAGGCAAAAAGAGCAGCAACTAACAAACATGGACTATAAAAAGCAACCAAGGGAGAGAGGAAGGGGAGAGAAGGGAGAAAGCAGCCTAGGACATTCAAGGAGCTACAAGTAATAAAGGAAGGAAATCATAGTTAAGATTCTAGGCTCTAGAGTGTCAGTACCTTGGTTCACATCCAGCTCTTGCAGTCATCAGGTGTTTGATTGTGTGATGCTTAATGTGACCAAATATGTGAAGGCTTAGTAGCGTGCCTGACACCAAGTAGATAGTAAGTATTCACTGGTTGTGGTGGTGGTAGACATCCGATTTGGAATGAGGGGGATATTTGAGGACAGGAATCCATAAGATCTCAAAATACGGGCATCTACCTATTCTGTATATATTTAAGGCCTGATTTGATTTGGCACAAGAATAACCATGTTTCAGGCCACAGGAAAACAACCTGGAAGTTACCTTGGACGGGTCAGACAGAACGATATGAAAACTGGAGAGCATGGCGTAAGGGTGGAGAGATGAACATATTGGAAATGTTCTGCCTACAAAAAGGAGATCTGGGGACACTCTGATGAAAAAAATCAATGAAAAACACTTGGCCCCGCATTCATACTAGTACCAACTGAACAGGAAATTGGCACAATCAGATTTATGTTTCTTCAAAGATCCTTTGGGTACTGCATGGCAAATGCATAGGAGTGGTCAAAACAGAGCTTTCTCTGGTCAAGAGAGAAACACTACTACTTTGGACCAGGGTGGTGGCAGTGAACATGGATTTGAAAAACATTCAAGAAGTAGATTTTTAAAAAATTCTCACCCAAGGCTATGTTTTTATTGATTTGAGAGAGAGAGAGAGAAACAGATATGAGAAAGAATCATTGATCAGTTGCCTTCTGCACGCACCTGAACCAAGGATTGAACCCCCAAACCAGGTGTGTGCCTGACCAGGGATTGAACTCCCAGCTTTCTGGTATGTGGGGCAACACTCTAACCGAGCCATGCAGTCAGGGCTCAGGAAGTATATTTTGATTTTTAAGAAGAACTTGATGGAAGCAGTGAAGGAGAGGGAGGAGCCAGGGGTCATTCCTAGGTTTCTGGCTTGAGGAACTGGATAAATGGAGATGCCTTTTCTGAGATGAGGACACTGGAAGAAGATCATGTTCTGGTTACTGTGATCAAGTGTTCTGTTTGTTGGATGAATAATGAAACTTCCTCATGGATCAGGACATATGTCCGGCTTTTCTCTTTTAATAGGGAGATGGGAAGGTTGTAGGAGGAAGGCGTGGAAGGCTTTGAAACAGGGAAAAAGACAAGATCTCTGTCAGCTATTATGTGCAGCGATAATCCTTGCTGTGTTTATTGCCCATTTAATAGAGTGCACATTATAACCCACGGTGATAATCAAGAGATGGGGGAGACTGAATGAGATGTGGAGATACCATAGGTGGGAAGTTTATTTCACTGCAGAAAGGTTCTCATTTATGAAAATGGATTCTGGTTAAATCTCAGTTCCTGCCTCCTTCCACCTCTCCTTCCCTCATCCCCAAAAGAGTGAGCACAGATGCTTTTTGAGCCAGAGTATTTGGAGGCAAAAAACATTTTGAAAAGATGGGTACCATAGGAAAGATAGGAATAGTAAGATAAGGAGTGACTTAATCGAGGGATTGTAGTGTCAGTGATTTTACCTGAAAGGGACTAACATGCTAAGTATTGAAAGCCACCTTTGCTGCCATTTTCCTTGAAAAAGTACAAGCATGGAACCCTTCAGACCAATGGTCAAAACCCTTATTTATTCAAAATTAGCTACATTACATTTTGATGAGTTTCTTTACTTTTCTAGCCTTAGTTTGCTCATCTGTGAAATAAGACTGTAATAACTTCTTCACAGAGTTATTGTGAAGATTAAATGGGAAAACATTTATTAGACATCAAACACAACCTTGGAAATGCAGTAAATGTTAATTCCTCCTCCTTTCTCCCCACTGTTTACTTTCTCTAGTTTATAGATTCAGAGTTGGCCTTGGCTGAGGCATGACTTGCCTTGAGTTGGGTTTTGAGTGAGCATCATGAAAGTGGGGAGTCCTAGTATCTGGGATCACTTATCATCCCTTTATCTTGAGGCCTTGACCCAAATGGGTAGAGTGCCTATGTCAGTAAAGGGTCAGGGTGGCTGCTAATTGAGGTCATAGGACTTTGATAGTCTAGGCAGCCCTGCTAGCAATCCTCAGAAGCTTGTCTGTTTTCAGGTGTCCTGGAAATAGCAGCATCTGGTGGCTGCCTGAGCACTAACCCGGCTGCAGGCTTCAGGGGGAGCAAATCACAGCATCTGTGTTTCTCCAGCAAAACAGCAGGGCTATTAAAATAGCTCTTAGGCATGATCTATCACTGCACTGTCTCCCTTGTTTGCACAGGCTGTAGCTGGAGAAGTGAGAGTCTGGAGACAGCCCGATGTATTGGAGCAGCAGAAGGGGAATTGGGAGGCTTGGGTTCATGTCTAGGCTTTGCCAACCATTTACTGGGTGACCTTGGGCAAGTCACTTGGACTCTATAGGCCTCCTTTTTATGATCTTAAAGTCCCCAGAGGCATTCTATGGTTTATAAAGACAATTGCTGCTTGGAGAGTAGGTAGGATTAATAACGGAAGGCTTCTTTGGTATAAGACATCGGAAAAATTGTTGAATTTCTCTATGATATACTTTGCTAATCTAAAATCAGGAATGATGATAGTGTCTATAAATGATGATTACAAAAATGGACTGAGATGCTGATTATACAATTTAGACATTGTTCTTTGCATATAATAAACACTTAGGAAATGTCAGATTCCTTTCTGCCTTAGTTCACAATGTTGCCTATTATCAGTGCTGAGTTATGGGACCACTGCTGTCTAATTGGAACATAGAATCTAAAATCATGTGAACAATGACTGTTATCAAATGCAATGTATCTATTATTCCCACCCTACCCTTTAGCACATTAATTTTTTATAGGTGCTTCTGCACATATTGATCCATTCTCCAAAGAGATGTCCCTCCTTCGGTCATTCTTTGTGGTTGACACAAATGGTTCTCCTTCATGAAACTTTGAACCCTCCCTAAGGAGGTCCGATGGCTCTTTTAGTGAAGTTCAAGTCAGAACCCTCGAGTTTAGCAAATGATGGGTGACTGTGCTATTCTGCTGCCCAAATATACTTCTGTCGGTCACGTGGGAGGACGGGGGCTGGCCTCAGCCCTGGGAGACATTTGTGGCCCCTTTCTGTATCTCCTGCTCCTTTGTGTACGTTCCCTTTGTATCTCTGTATAAATAGCCAGTGCCTGACATATAGGAGGTACTACTGAATGTTCTGCAATCGAATGAGATAAAATATACCTAATTCCACAATTATTATTCACTGATCATCTACGTTCAAGGAGGCAGTCAACATAAACTTTCTCTTCACATCATTTAATTGTTTTTTTTAGTTTTCAAATGAGTTTATTTGATGCCTTTTAGTGGGATGATGGGAGAATAGACAGCAAAATTTATATTTTCTTAAAGCTCCATCTTGTACTCCACACCAGCATTCCTTACCTCACTGTGATATTGTAGATAAAACTGCGAATTTACTGCAATCTGAAATCACTGAATCACTATTACAGTGTTTATTATTATATTTGTAGTTGCTTAATGCTACTTTATATTTCCACATTTTGTGGTCTAATACATTAGACAACAAAATATTCCGATTCATCTTCTGTTTGTGATTTTAAATAGGTTAATAGGATGCAAATATAAGGCACATTTCTGCATTCTGTTACAAATATTGTACAGAGATATTGCTATGCTGTTTGGGCAAAATGTAATGAAATGTAATTTAATATGATACTTTCAAGCACATTAGATTGTTCCTGAGGGCTTTATGGCCGTGGTCCTAAACTGTGTTAAACCATAGCTAAAACAAGTCTGAGCAAAATGAGTTTCTTTCCTCATTTTACTGGCCTCTCCTAGTTTGATGACTTTTTGTCACCGTGCCAAATGATGTTTTAGGTTTCATGTGCGGAGGCGAGGCTAGAAATGAGTTTGATAATATTCAGCTCTCCTCATGAGAATATATTGCTGTTTCTACTTTTAGCCTGCTCCTCAATTCACCAACCGTTCTATTTATTTATTAATTCACCAAACTTATTCATGTATTTATTCAACTCTGCATCTTGCTCTATGCTCCCGCCATTAATCTTTCTGCTTGCCCAGATGTAAGTGTATGTGGTCTAGGGCAACCTGCTTAACTGGAGCCTAGGACAGCGCCTGGCTCTTAGAATGTGCTGAATGCATGAGAACAGCAGGAGGGGCTGTGAGTTTTCTCTTTTCTATAATGAAGCCTCCTTCATCGTCAGGATGAAATGAAAAGCAATCTATAAATTATAAGATATAATGTAAGACATACAACACTCAGTGGTTCATAGGGAACCTGCATAAAGGAACCCATTTCTAAATCTATAAAACAGAAACTAAACACCCACTCATAGATTTGTTTTCAGAATTAAATAATAGGCCAATGGCACCTAGAAGAGTACCTGGAATGTATATAATAAGTGTTTAATTTGATCTCTTTTCTAAAGAAAGATAGTATGATTCACCACCCAGAAAATACAACAGCAATAACCAAGCAAACTCAGTGGGGGTAGATTGGTAAACCTTTGAATATCCTGGAAAAGGATCATGAGCACAGAGACTTTCTTAGGTCCCAGCCATTACTGATTAGGAAGTGCTTTCCGGGCTCACTCAGTTTCCTTTTCAGCCAGCCACCATAGAGCTTCCTCCTTCCAGCCTGAGCTCACATGACTATAGATAGGGTCAGGTATGTAATACCAGGGTTCCTGGGGGAAGGAAAAGGAGAGGGAATTTTCGCTGCTCTTTATCCCTCTCTCCCAACCCCACAATGAAACCCTAAGGCTCATTTTGTATGGACCCCAGCCCATCTGCAGCCCCTGTCCTATTAGACTCCCTCTCCTTAAAAAAATGCCCAGTTGTCTGAGCCCAGTTCCCTCTGAAATATAGACAAATCTACCCCAATCCTTTGAGGAACAAAAGACTCAGGAGAAAGGACTGAAGCTACTTTGACTCCCTCTATGTTTTCCCTCTTTGCCCCTCCACAAATTGAATCCTCTCCATTGATTGCATATCTGCATTTTGACAGGCAAACTGCAGTTATTCAATGACAGCATGCCCTGACTTCCACCGTGGAAGATCCAGGGCTGGCTGAGGTGGCCCAGGCGTGACCATCCTCTGTCAGCAGTGCTAGAAAGAAGTGTCTGACTTAAAATCGCATAGCAAGGGAGAGCATAGTTATTTACAATTCTCATAAGTCGTTCAAAATGCTGGGCCAAGATCTGCCCCACAAAGGGCCTACATAAACTTCCTGAAGATTTCTTTTTTCTGACACCTCAGTAGCGTCCCATTTATGGTGTTTACAATGACCTTATGACAAGAATGGCTATCCAGTCGTGTGGTTGTCACTTGACTTTCTTTTCACTTACTGGCTCAGGTTTTAAAGCTTGGAAGAGAGATGAGAGGTAGTCCCCCTAAATCTCACTCTTCTGTTCCCCACCCTTCCTCCACCTAGTTAACTTGACTTGACCTTCAAACATCAGCTCGAATGTCATTTCCTCGGGGAAGTCTTCTCTGATGCCTCTATTTAAGTCAGATTAGACTGTTGTAGTCTGATAAGACTTATGGTGCTTTCTCTTTTTATCTCAGATCACAGTTCATTTAATACATACATGTATGTATGTGATCTATCTATCTATAGGTGTGTATGTATATATATATAATATTTATTATTGTATGTTTGCCCTATTGTGTGGTTAATGTGGGTCCTCCCCACAGGAATATGTCTTGTTCTCCAGCACAAAGTGCAATCCCTGGTACAGAGTAAGGCCTTGATGAGTACTCACTGAATGAATGATTGGACAGAGAAAGTGGTCAAAACAATAGTAAAAGAAAGTGTCAAAGGGTCCAAATTTCCAACAAGGTCTGATAACATAATGTATAGCATGGTGACTATAGTTAACAATACTGTCATATATTTGGAAGCTGCTGAGTGCATAGATCTTAGAAGTGCTCATCACAAGAGAAAAATAATTGCAACTATGTGTGGTAATGGTTGTTGGCCGAACTTACTGTGGTAACCATTTCACAATATATCCATATATCAAATCTTCATTATGTACACCTAAAACTAATGTAATGTGATATATTAATTATATCTAATAGAACTGGGGGAAATATAAGTAATTTTTAAATCTAAAAATAGAGAAATATTTACTATTTGGTTAATTTGAAGAATTTTTTTATAGCCTACTAATGAGGCAGTGTTTCAGGGGTACCCAAGACCATCCACAGTCAGTGTTTCAGGTGAAGGGCTCATAGCATTCAACAGTCAGTCAGTGTGCAGCTGAGATCTGTTAAAGAGCTACAGCAAAAACAAACAGCTAGATCAGCAAGTGAAAGACCTCAGTGGAGTCCGGAGGCATTCACGTTCAGACTCCCTAGTCTCTCTCTCCCATGAGGGCTCATGCAGAATGCACCCTACCCTCAACAGTGAAAAAGAGCCACATTGGTAAGAAGTTTCTGGCCCAAGGAAACCCAGTGGACACTAAGTGCCCGGGGAAGCACACTAGACACTTAGTGCCTACAGTTTTTATTAGGGGCTGATTATGTACTCTTTCCAGTAAGTGCCAGAAGTCCAGTTTTCAAACGAGAAAGCAGGTGGTCAGCATAAACTTCATTGTTATCATAAATAGTCTAGGTACTCCGAACAAGTCTTATTAGGTAGGGACCATATGAAGAGCCAAGTTTTCTATCATCAGCCAAGGACCAATCTGGCAAGAAGATCCTTTTAAAGGGCAGCAGCCTCAGACCTGAGTGTCAATTCTTTCTTACACAGAGGACTACATTTTATTTTTTGATGTGTGTGGGGAGACACACATACTCACATACATGTGTGCACACTGGCCAATAACAGGGTGAGAGGGGCTGCTTAGTGAAGTAGGTAAAATGGCTAACTTTGGCATCAAACTACTCGGATTTAAATCCCAGCTATACCTGATATGTTGCCTTGGGCAAGTTTCTTAATCTGCACTCTTCACTCGCATGTGAAAATAGAAAAACTACTAGACCTATCTCATAGTATTCTTGCAGAGATTGAATGAGTTCACGCTTTTATTCAATAGTGCTTGATAAGGGGGAAGTAGGCATTAACTGGTGGATGGTGTCATCATCATTATTATTATTCAGGGATTCTCAGATATTTAATGGTCTTTCTTTTTTATTTATTGATTTTAGAAAGAAGGAAGAGAGAGAGAGAGACAGACAGAGAGACAGATAGACAGACAGATTGTTTTGTTGTTCTACCTACTGATGCATTCATTGGTTGACTCTTGTATGTGCCCTGGCTGGGGATTGAACTTGCAACCTTGGCATATTGGGATGACACTCCGACCAACCAAGCTTTAATGGTTTTTCCTAGTTTAGTGCATGTAGACTGAGTGTCTGAATGAATCTGCAAGTGACAAGCACTTGGATTCTAATTCTGTCTCCATCAGTCAAAACATAATAATCAGTGGTTAATTCTTCCCCTAGGTTCAGTTTCCTCATCTTCACAATTAAGATGGCAATCTTTGGCCAATTCTCTCAGCAGAGTGGGAGAGAGCGTAGAGTGTCATGTAGAAATGTTGGACTTGTGGAGTCAGATATAATTGGTCATCTCTCTCTGTACCTCAGCCCCCCAACTGGGAAAGTGAGGCTATAGCTATGGTAGCATACTTCTTAAGTGGTGGCTGTTGTTATTACTGGCATTGCAGTTATGTCCAAATTAGGTCATGGACGTGGCATGTCCTGCATTTACCGATGTAAGGGATTATAGTATTACCAGACAAAGCAAGTCGGGGCTGTAGTTGTTGTACTTTAAATAAATCTTACCAAGTACTTATAAGCCTTCAGCTGGTGTGGGAATCTGTAGGTGGAAGAAGTCAGGTTGAGCAGAGAGAGAAAGAGAGAGAGAGAGAGAGAGAGAGAAAGAGAGAAATGGAAGGAAGGGAAGAGAAGCGAAGCAAAGAGAAGAGAAAGAGAGGAGAGAGAGAGAGAGAGAGAGAACATTGTGCCCCCATGAGCAAACTGTCTTAGAGATTTTCTTTTTATATTGGGCACCTGGCATCTAGCACAGTGTCTATTACTCATCAAGAAACTCTCAGTAAATAAATCTATCAGCTGAAATATATTACTCCTGAGAGAACCATTGATGGTCTACTACCTACCAAGCACTTTGTGTATTATCTTTTTGCAGCATCACAGCTGCCTTACAAGGCCAATACTATTCTACTCATCCAATGCAGATTAGAAAACTCAGGCCCCATGAGCTAAAAGTCAGAAAGCAAATAAGGGACAGGACCAGGATCCAACGTCACAATATACTTTCAGCTACCTCATGCTCAACCATCTTATTATTTTACTTAGTTCACCTTAAGGGGACTTCTTTAATTTTTAATAAAATTGCTAGTCAGTAATCAAAGGCAATCTCATAATTCACTTTTAAAATTTTCATAATGTGCCTTAGCAGGAGGGGAAGCCTCAATGCCAACACTGCTAGGGACCTCTTCTCTGTCATTTAAGGCTGTTACCCAAACAAGGTTATTCCTTGAAGGGAGGGGGGTTGAGGGAAAAATGAAAGATTTATTAAATTATCCAAAAGAGCGCTCTACTAGGCTTCCTTAGCCTGTGCTTTCAAGGTGATAGATTAACTGAAATAAAATTATTGAATTGAGAAGCCATTCATTAACAAGGGGATTTCAGGAAACCAGAATGATTTTGATAATATTCCCACCAGAGCTGCCAATTAAATGAAAGTTAAGTATTCTTCACAATATTTAAACCTCTGGTTTGTCATCCTTTCTTCTCAGCCTCCTTTCCAATAGTGCAAAAACTTATAATTTACAACCCTGACATCATTGGAAAGTTAATTAGTTTTTCTTAGACTTCACCTGTTTTATTTTATAACCACTGTTTCCCTAGTCCCTTTTTTCCTGATTGGCACTTATGTCACAAGTGCGATACATTTTCTCTTTGTCTTCCCCTGCTGTCAGCTGAACTCTGAGAGGCGACGCGTCAGCCGTCAGTCTCTGCCTGCACACAGCGGCTTCCGTTTTTCTCGTCTCCCTTTTTTTCGCTTTGACTTGATGCCAGTACCTCAATCAACAGGCTTTTGTTGAGCATGTACACGCTGTCATTGGAAAAGGGCGGGGGCAGAACACAAGGAAGAAGAAATGAAGGCCTAGCTTTGACCCCCAAATTGCTGGCTGGTGGGGAGATTAGAAAGAAATGCAACAGAAGAAAAACTAGGAAAATTTACACCCAGAATGGTTGTATGGTGCTACGAAAAAGTGTAGGTTTTAAAATCAAATGGCCACTGATCTACCATTTCTGAATGGTGGGAATGTTTGCGTATGTATATATTTTATCCTCACTGGAGGACATTTTTTCATTGCTTTTAGAAAGAGAGGAAAGGAGAGAGGAAGGGGAGAGAGAGAAAGAGTAGGGGAGGGGGAGAGAAATATCCATGGGAGAGAGAAACATCCTTGTGAGAGAGAAACATTAGCTGCCTTCTCTTATGCACCTCGACTAAGGATCAAACCCACAACCTGACCACCTGCCTGACCAGGAATTGAATCTGTGACCTTTCAGTCTACAGGACAATGCTAAAGCCAAGTGAACCACACAGGACTCTGAGCCTCTGCTTCCTCTTCCGTACAATGAGGATAATCACATCCACATCATTGGAGTGTCATAACTAATAAGAAGGCAATGCAAGTGGGGCCCAGCTGAGGACCTGGCCCTCAGCCGCCTCTCAGGACCTGTCAGTGACTCTGCCTTCCTTGCTCCTAAACGAGTGCCCCCTGTGACACCTACAGGCAGATCAAAGGGAATGCAGAGGATAAGCAAGCTTTGTGTCTTCCCAAGAAGTCAGGAAAGGTGGAAGTCTTGCAAACTAGACATTGAAATATGAATAAAACTATAGTAATAGTGGTAATAATAATAATTTGAGGAAAAGGAAGAGAAAAAGAATAGCTACTAATTATTGAACAGTAAATATTGTTTGGTACTATGCTGTATACTTTACAACAGAAGGTAATTTATTTTTCCCAACAAAATTGAATGAGATAGATGCCATTATTTTCCCAGTTTTAAAAAGAAAGAAAAAAATCTACAAAGTTTCATTGCCTAAGGCCTTAAAGTGGCTAAGTAACACAGCTGGAATTCGATCAGAGATATGTTGGGCCACAAAAGTAGGGGTGGGCCAGTTTGAATTCTCCTGGGCACAGACACTGCCCTCTTCTTGTCTATTTTCTTCCTGACCACTAGGCCCCGGCTGATTTTCTACAGTAGTGTGATCCCTCAGCAGTGGCTGGAGCCGTCCTTCATTCTGATGTGTGTTTGATGTCCTGTAGGAGAAGGGCGGGTTATGAAGGGAAAGCAGGCATAACTGTTACCCCCCAAAATCAAAAACTGGGGCTGGCCTTTGGCAGCATTGATTTTTTGCCCAGTAACTTATCTAAGATTTAGCTAGTCTTATATTAAACAATAAGGAGTTACCATAGCAACATCATTGCCATGTAATAACACCACAATCCTTCCCAACTGTAAAATCAAAGCTAGAGAGGCAAATAGAAACCATCAAATTACCAAGTAGCCATCTTCTTCGCCTCTCGTTTTCCTTCATAGAATGATTATTGATTGTTTTCTTTATTGCAGGTCAGTGACACTATTACTAATTTCTTTTCCCTACCTCCTTTCCCTCGCCCTGTCCACGAATGAGGAGGGACCAGCGAGGAGCACTCTGCAAGTTTCTCCAGTCCTCCAAGTGGTAGAGTGCCTCTAATTCCAGGAGGACAGAGCTTGAGTCAGTGCCATCTCCTGCCAGCTGCTGCCAGTATTGCTCTGGGGGCATTTATTTCTCTTGCTGGCTGCAGAATGCTTGACTAACTCCGTGCACTTGCCACATCTGCTCCGACGCCTGCTCACTGTATCTCTTCACCTCCTGGCAGAAATTTGCCATCTATATTGGAGCCCTGAGCAGCAGTGTCTACACCAGATGTCCCCTCCTTGGTACATAAAGTGTAACGACTTCTGTCTGACCCCACCACCTTTATATACCTGCCCTTGCTTTTTCCTTCTCTTCCCATTGCCTTGTTCCTAGTTTTCCTTCAAGATCCAGGTCAGTCATTACCTCCACCAAGGACCCTACCCTAGTCCTCTTGGCTTGGATTAGATGACCTTTCTCTGCTATTCTGCAGGCTCTGTTTATTTCTTTATATACTGCACATCCAAGCATGCCAAGCACATAGTAGGAACTTAACAAACATCAAACATCCCACTTCCTTCACTGTAAATTGCATGAATGGTTTAGTGGCACTGCTATATGGATAGTTAATCAGACTGACTGGGTCTTTTTTTTTCCCTAAGATTTTTACATGTGAATAAAAGTAGATGGACTGAGAAGCAAGTTTGGTTTATCTGCTGTATCTCTAGCAAACCACATCTTTTTAATTTCATGCATCGGTGGAATGATACGTCATGCTTGTTACAGTGCGACAGCTTGCTACCTTGTATAACCCAACATGCTGACGCAGCTGGGTGTGCGACATTATTCCGAGAGGGAGTCAGACCCAGGAAATCAGAAATGGTGCCAAGCTTCCCGAGATGGCTTTTCTGTACCTTTTCTTCATGACTTCATCCACTTGTGGCAGCTGACCTGAACAACATTCACATATAAGCCCAATGAAGGCCAGTCATGCCCTTTTACTGACATCGGATCCTAGGATCATAATGCCTAATGAGAAAAAGTTTTCTTATTTGGAACCAAATGATCACTTATTCAGTTAACAGCTATTCATTGAGGACTTCAGTAAGTGTATATATAATACACGAGTGACTGAATGAAAGAGTAAAATATTTTATCCCTCAATATTCCAACTTCTGCCCCGTTCCCGATATGTTATTCTAAAACCCACTCAAGTCACCCCCTCCCTGGCAAAAAACACTTGTGATAATACTTTATCCTTTACAGCCTGTAAGTCCAAAAGTCTCGACTCAGTGAGACATTCAAATGCTTCCAGAATCTGGCTTTGTTCCTGCTATTGCACTGTGCCCCTTCCTCTGAATAGCCCTGCCTTCTCTGATGTTCTCATTTATTTGTTCTGTGTTGCATGGCAATAACTCTCCTAAAGAATGATATTCTTTGCTTTGACCAGTGTGGCTCAGTTGAGCTTCACTCTGCAAAGTGAAAGGTCACCAGTTCCACTCCTGGTCAGGGCAGATGCCTGGGGTTATGGGTTTGGTCCCTGGATAGGGCAATAGAGAGGCAACTGATTAATATTTCTCTCTCACGTCAATGTTTCTCTCCCTTTGTTTTTCTCTCCCTTCCCCTCTTTCTAAAAGTGAATAAATTAAATCTTTGGGGAAAAAAGAGTGATATTCTTGAACTTGAGAGTTTACAAAATAAGTTTCTCGTGAGCATCCAAAAATCTCTCTCAAGTTGAATGGGCATCTTCAAAGATGGTGGAGATGTTGAGCTTCTTTTCTGGGCAAGCCGGGGGCTCTGAACTCTGACTCAGCTAGGGATTCCCAGGAGCTCAAGCTTTGTTTGGGAGTGGGCATGAGCTTGAACAGCTCAGCATAGAATTGGAAAGGTCCTGAATGAAACTGAGCCAGTCCCTTCATGTTGCTTCTGAGAAAACTGAGACCTGGACCAGTTAAGTGCCTTGTCTGAGATCGTGGGCTTCAATGACCATGAGGACACTAAAAACCAGTCCAGGCCTTTTCCCAATCCATTTTGGTTGATACTCAACTCCCTCATGGAAGGCATCTCCTGAGGCCACTCATCAGCACAGCTTGGGTCACGTGACTCTTTCTCCAGGCAGGTCACATGTCAGCTCCTTCTCCCAGGAGGCTGTGAGTATCTCCGGGAAACTTTAATGCTTCTGGAATCCCTGAAGCTCAACGAAGCATTCCCTCTGCAGGCTAGCACTAGGGGTGAATACCATAAATATTAGCTGTGGGCACCAAATGACTGACACAGGGAATAAATATGTGTTTTTCTCTGAGAGTTTACACTGTGGTATTGGTTACGAGGAATATTCTACTGTTGGCTTCTGGCAAAATTGCTACTGAATATCTGACATACATCAGTCTCCATACATGTTATTGTTGAGATCTGATATTATAAATCTTGAGCAGAGAATGTCTGCATGTGACACCCCAGTCAATAATGAAGCTCTCAGACTCTCCTCGACAACCCTTTTGAGGTAACATGTTGTGGATGCCCTATTTCTCGCAGTCACACCCTGGAAGAACAGTCAAATTTGACAAGCAATCAAAACCATAGTCACCAGTTCCAGGAAAATGTTGTGCTTCAGTCTCCAAGGCCAATTCCTGCCCTATAACTTGATCTCAATCATAGCATATAAGGCAAAACCTTCCCTGATAGGCACTAGGCGTGGGATACAGCTGTGCACTTTGGACCCAAACCACCAAGCCTTAAATTCCCGCACAGCCACTCACGGGCAGTGTGATCTCCCACAAGTGGCTTAAATTCTCTGTGCTTTAGCTTCTTCTGCACCATGGAGATCATAACAACACCTACTTCATAGTGTGATTGTATGGACTAAATGAATCAACATAGAATTCCTGTATTTTGCCATGTATAATGCACTCCCATGAAAAATGTGCACTCACATTTTTGGCCCAAATTTTCAGGACAAAAAATCCTTCATTTAAATTTTTTAATTCAATTATTTATTTATTTGTATTTAGAAACAAAACCAATTATTGTATTCCAGGATATTATTTTGCATACAGATATCATTATTGCTTTCTAGAGTTACACTTTTAATGCATTAGCATAAATGAAAGAATTAAACATATTTATATAGATATAGAATTATTACTGCCCAGATATAATATGCATCCTTTTATTTTTCCTGCAAAAATTTGGGTTAAAAAGGGTGCGTTATACATAGCAAAATACTGGTAAGTGCTTGGAACTGTGTTGGTAACTCAGAGGGGAGTCAATCCATATCAGCTATGAACATCATCATCCCCATAACTATCATTACTGTTATTATTTTTCTAGTCACCAACTGATTAGACAGCAAAGGTATGAAAGAAGGAGCATGGACTTTACAACCAAACAGACCTAAGTTCAAATCCCAGGCTCGATGGTTACTTAGCTGGGAAGGTTGAGGCAAGTTACTCAACCAGGTTGGGTCTCTGCTTCTTCATCCTTAAAGAAAGACCAGCATTCCCTGCTTCAGTGTTGTTGAGTTAGATGATAGTAGTTCACCTGGTGCTGGAACCTGGAGGCATCCCACAGATGGCTCTTATCCTCCCTTCATCCTAGGGCCAGTTTCCTTGTTCTCCTCAATCCCTGTAGATGCATCCCCCTACCAACTACAAAGTTACCGCTCTGCACTAGCAATATGCTGCAGGCTGGAGATACAAAGATTAATGTACTCAGACTTCAGGGGGCTCACAGTCTCATCCAGGTCCTGTTTTATTCTGTTTCTTGCCTAGAACTGTAGATTTGTTCTCCTATCTTCCTTAAGTACATAGCCTCCCCCTCCTCCTCCAGAAGGCCTGGACGTGCTTTCTGCGTGAAGAACCTTAGGCTTGCTTCCCAGGGCCCATGTGCCACCTTCACCCTCCTCTGTTCCCCTGAGTCCCACCTCTTCACTCCCCACCTTTCCTCCCAGCTCAGGGTTAGAATGCCCTCTGCTTGGTTAAACCACTGTGCCTTTTGTATGTCGTTATATCTCAATAAAACTGAAAAAAAGTCACAGTTCTCATTTTTTGTTAAAATATTCCAACATTATTTTCTTTATTCTGTCTTGGAAGTCCAGAGAGTTTTTTCTCTCCCTTTCTCTTGGGAACCCTCTAACGTAGCACATTCAAAATCTTCAAGGTCTGGCTTGGAAAAAAAAAGACTGAAAACTATCCTATTAATAGTTTTTTATATTGATTGGGTTGAAATGATACTGATTTAGGTATATTGAGCTAAATAGAATATATTACTTAAATTAATTTTGATTTCACATGTTTATGCTTACTTTTAAATGTGGCTAAGAAAAATGTAGCTTGCATTGTTTCTATTGGCTACCACTGATCTGAAGTAATATCAGCAATCATCTTCACTCAGATTTGTTGGAATGACTAAATACAGGCATACCTCAAAGAGATTGCAGGTTTGGTTCCAGATCATTGCTATACAGCGAGTATCATAACAAAGCAAGTATTGCAATAAAGGGAGTCATAATCTTTTTGGTGGTAGGGAGTCTTATTGTCAATTTGTAAAAAAAAAAAAAAAAAAAAAACCATTGTGAAGTGCAACAAAATGGGATATGCCTGTAATCTTTCCAAAGTGAACTTTTCGCCTGTTCCAAGGATATTATTTAATTAATTATCTGTACTAGAATGATCATATTTCTGCATTTGTTCATGAATGGCCCAGTTTATGCCTCCAGTGTGGATATAACTTATGAGTACTGCCCCCTTTCACAATCAACAGTCTTGTTTTAAGCTCAGGACAAATTACATCGTGACCATAGTTATAAAGGATACACCTGGAGCTCTTAGTTTACTCTGCAGGACCTTTTTTTCAGAAGAACCCTTCCCACTGTGGCCTCGACTCAAATCTTTGTTCTGTCCAGACAGAACCTCTTTTCTGTGGTTCTTATTGACATCTCCCTTCCCCATCAGCACTCCCTTTGACAAGAAGAGACACGTCCTACTTGGAGGCTTAACTGAAAACAGTCCTCCATTGCTGATTACCACGGACAGCATGATGCTTTCTATCCGGCACTGTGAAACATTTCCCTGGGGCGGGGTGGGAGAGAGGGTCAGGTGGGTGGGAAAACCTTGCTTGAGTCCACAGGCATTATCCTTTAGCTAGTTCATGTGTATTCCACATAGATTACACGTGTGAACCACAAAAATGGTCAGAGACACATTCTACTTACAGTTGACCATTTCTACTTTTCAATTCAACCACTTGAAGGAACCTGGGACCCAGCGGGCTGCTGTTGGGGATAAGATTTAATAAGATCATAGTTATTAAATTCCCACCAGAGTACCACCACATAGCAGAGGCTTGGTTAACACTTTTTCTATTGCCCTCTCCCAAATGCAAGTTCAATCTCTAAAATACAGGAAATGGGTTGCATATGATCTTAGTGTTTTGTTTTTTTAAACTTATGATAGAAAGGCTGCTGGCACTTCTGCTTCTTCTTTTGTTCTTGATACAAGTAGTCTCAACCTCATTAGAGTCTTCTGTATCTAACCCGTGGGGTGGGTTCTATATTCCATCAAGTGAGAAAGTCTTGCTTAAATATTCTCTAAGTCAATATACTACTCATACCTGCCACCTGCTTTCCAAAGCAGATACAACCCTCATGGTTCTACAACAGCTGCTGGTAAGCTTGATAACCCAGAGAGCTGCCTAAGAAATCTGTCCCTTTTGGTCATCTAGGCCTCCTAAACGATTGCGAACATTTTATTTAAACCTGTAATGGGAAAGGGAGAAGTTCCACTCAAATACATAACCTGCTATCACCCTCATAGTTGTGACGCATGGACATCTGACAGTTTCGCCATGCCAATTAGAGAGCTGCGCATCGCCTCTGCTTTTGATAAACATCAGTCGTTACAGGGGTTGGAGGAGCCGTTCCCCAGTCATTTCCCCAGAGGGCTTCTTTTCTTCATTCCTCCCATCTCTTCCTTCCTGAGTGTACCTTCTGGCACCAGCCATACATGCTGGCTGCATCATTAAGTGCTGAGACTTTACATCTTAATTCTGTGTGAGAGGTTTTCTCTGGGGGCGATGGTGCATCTGTGGAAAAAGAATTTCTGTGTACAATGGAGGTGATATGTTGGGGGATGTTGATGGCATATTTAAGGAAACAGCTGTCCAGAAATTATTGTGGGTGGGGGAAGGGGAAGAAAAGGAGTTGGCTGGGTTTGGTTGTCCACAGGGTACAGTGGAATGTGTTGGCTTAGTTTAGCGGTTTGCTAAGGAAAAGCCTTGAAGTACTTAGATCAAGCAGGAAGAACAAGGATTAAGGATGTGGGATGATTTGCTAAACTTTTATTCTCTTTATATCTGGGAGGCTGATAAGCTATTGAGCAGTGTTATCACCTAGTGCCACTTTGTGTGGACGCCTGTTAATGTGATTTAATACTCTTTTCGACAGAATGGGGACTAACCCAGGATAAAATTATGGCTTAATTTTTTAAACGTAATTCCTTGGGAAACAAAAAGATGTCTGTGTTCAATAGCAGGATAGATGTATGGCAAATAGGGGAAAGGCAAACTGTGTAACATCAGGACCAGTTTCTATAGCAACAAAAATGTCAGCCATCCTTTTGGCTGATCCTATTAATCTGGAGTAGAAGCAATGATACTGACACATTCGAAACGTATTTAAACCAGAAGGTGAAAATATAACCCAGCTGTAGATTTAAAAGAATTAGAGTCATGATGAGACCGAAGCACACGATGTCAGGGAAAGTGAGGCATTCCCAGACACAGCTTTAGTGTTTTATTTGCTTGCAAGGGATTAAGCTGTTTGCCAGAAGTTGTACCAAACATTCTTGGACCCAAGTAGAAAAAATCAGGGAGGGGAAAGATCCACCCGGCTTCCATTAGAGCAGAGCTGTCTTTTCAGCAGTGTTGGCTCAGAGTAAACCCCTGAAGTTGTTTTGAAATTGTAACTTGGTGAGCATCTTCCCAGAAAGGAAAGACTAGGTTTCCAAGAAGAGAAATCTGGTCTGTGGACTAGTGCATGTGGTCCTGGTTTCTGCTTTTTTAACCACATCCCAGGCTAGTGTGAAGCTTGTGGCTGTCACCGATTTCTATTAATGAAGGTGACCACCCTGGCCCTGTGTACTTGGCAAGGCCGTAGTGAGGGCCAGGTGAGATAATGGATGTGGATGTTCTGTGAAAGAAATCTAAAGCGCTATAGGGATGTAAAGGGATTATTATTAAGGGATTATTATGTAAAGGGATGCATAAGGGATTATTATTAAGGAACAGCCAAAGAAATACTTACCTAAAGAGCTCCATTTGCAGACACAGTTCAGAAAGCGAGTTATAAATTCTGACTATATGGGTCAGTGGCTTAAATTTTTTTTTCCTAGGGAGACTCTAAGCTATTATTCCTTGCTATTCCCCTTTGGTGTCTCTCTTTACTATGAAATTATTTAAAGGGCTAACTATTTTCCCGCTTTGCAAAGCAGAATGACAGTCCCCAGTATATTTTGCTGCTGGAGTACAAAATAAATGGGGATGCAGATTTGTGTCACTATGATAAAACACCATCTTCTCATCTTTATCTTAGAGTTTCAGACTCCTCAGGAAAGATGACCACCTCTCGTTATGGAAAATGAATTTGCTGGGAAAGAAAGATCCCTTAATTTGTTCTTGGGTCTTTGTGTTTCCAAAAGCATAAAGAAAAATTAGCTGTTTACTATTTTTGGTTTCTTGAAACTGTTTCCCTTCCCCTCCACACTCCCAAACCTCTACATGTGATTGTGGAACGACAGAGGAGAATGAAAACAGAAACAAGCAAGGAAAATTAAAAGAGTACAGAATGTTCGATAACCAAGATATCTTCTGCAAAGGGATAGAACTGTTTTTTAGAAATGAATAGCAAAAGGTCCAGATATTTCTATCCTTGCCTGGATGCACTTTCTTATACCTCAGACATAATGAACACTCTCAAAGCAAAGGAGATGTGCCTTGAAATAAAATGTTGTTTTTGCACAAACTGTGGCTTGGGATCTGTGGCTGTCACCTTCAAACCCTGCGTCATGACTGATGACCTAGGAGGTTCCCCAAATCTCAGATTTTGTCTACATCCATCAGTCACCAGTCGAGTATGTGTCTAACACTGTGGTAGCCTCATGGGGGTAAAAGACAGGGAGGATGAGCAGAAAGACTCTGGAATTGTTTCTTTTTACACTTATCAAATTTGAGGCATGGAGTTGCTCTCTCTGTGTTCATTCATTAAATAAAAATACAATGAACTTCATAACCTTGTAAAACCAGAAAGGCTAGTTGACTGGTTAAGAGGAATGCATTTTTAAATTCCTGTTTGTCTTTTGGCAATAATCTCTTCTTTGAAGCTTTTCTAATTGCCCCTTTATGTACTCCAAGCATTTTTTTATATTTGACTTGATCTTTTAACATCTGTTTCCAAGGGTCTTGCTCATGCTTTAATATGTACTGATTATTATTATAACACTCATCACACTATATTATTGTTTTTAGCTCTGTTTCTCTAATGATTAGCCAGTGATAGCTAGAGAACAGAGCTTGTATATTGTAGTTTTTAAACTTATCTCAAATAATAAAGTGCTTTTCCAGGGATTCAGGAAGCATTTGTTGGATGGATAAAAGAACCAAGTAATGAAAAAAAAACCCAAATAAATAAAAGTCCTCATTAAAAAAAAACTTTAAGGACGCGTTTAAGGCCTCCTTGACTATGTGAGAATGACTACATGTGACTGCGTCTGTGCTTTGAATTGGCCAGTTTGCCGCTGGGCAGACAGACAGAGCACTGAGACCTGCTGGGCTATGGACTCTGTCCTTAAGCGAAGAGTAACATTTTCCTGGCCTTGAGGAAAGCACAGACTCAAATCATCTGAGAGTGTGAACAGAGAACCCTCAAATCATACCATTTCTATTAGAGATGAGTAACAGGTCCCTTTGCAGCTCTAGCCCTCATTTCTAATCCACATATCCAAATCAATAATTTTGAGTGGGCTGCAGAAAAGCAGCCAGCAGATCAAGTGTTGCCTGAGGAGCCTTTCACCCTTGACTGCCAAGAAGTGTGACCCTCTCCCTTGACTTTGGCAGCCTGAGCTGAAAGCCTGAGGCAGCTCCTCTTGAAAAGCCAGCACAGAAAATTCCTTCAAGAGCTGGCAAGGGGAGGACACTCAGTGATGCCTGATGCTCCATGGCAGCAGGTCAGAGCTTGGACTGGACATCTAAAGCAATCAGAAAAATGTTGCTAGCATTATCTGTTTTTTTTAAAGATGTTATTTATTTATTTTTAGAGAGAGGGAAAGGGAAGGAGAAAGAGAGGGAAAGAAACATCACTGTGTGGTTGCCTCTCGTATGCCCCCTACTGGGGACCTGGTCCACAACCTAGGCATGTGCCCTGACTGGGAATTGAACCAGTGACCCTTTGGTTCACAGGCCCACACTCAGTCTACTGAACTACACCAGCCAAGGCATAGCATTATCTATTTTTAGTCCAAAACCACCTTTCATGCTTGGCCCAGGAATCTACACATCCCCGATCTTCTGGATCTTCTCTTCTCCCTTTGAATGACCCACCCCAGTGCCCAGCTCCTTCCCATCCTTACTTTCTGCTCTATTGTGTCTGCTCAGATGCAATAAGTATAGATGCCAATATATAACATTATAATAGCTAGTGTTTATTTAATATGTGTTATGTAGCTGGCACAATTTAAGTGCTTTATCTCTCTTTACTCATTTTATGTTCCCCATAAGGTAAGGAAAGAGAGGCATAAGGTAAAACATAGGATCAAAAGAAAGAAATCAATGTAGCCCTGGCTAGTGTGGCTCAGTGGATTGAGTGCCAGCCTGTAAACCAAAGGGTCACTGGTTTGATTCCAAATCAGGGCATATGCCTGGGTTGTGGGCCAGGTCCCCAGTAGGAGGGCACACTAGAGGCAACCACACATGGATGTTTTTCTCCATCTCTTTCTCCCTCCCTTCACCTTTCTCTAAAAATAAATAAATAAATATTTTTAAAAAATAAAGAAATCAATGTGTATAAGTGTTGTGGGGATTTTGTCCCAGCCAAAACCTGTGGGTAACCGCAACTCGATGCCTGAAAGAATCTCATACCAAGACACGTGGGGAGAAGAGAGTCTGGAGCCACGGGACCAATTCCTCCATCTTGGGAATAGGCCTCGTGGGTAGCTTAGCCGGGGTTTTTACTAAAGTTTTAGGACACATTTACATTGGATTGATTATTCATGGGATTATGCAGAACAGGGGTGGGTTTACTCATTAACAGAGCATTAGGATGTAAATTCAGGTCCAGTGGCAGACAGGACCAGGGTATACTTTAAACAGGAGACAAGTAAATAGAAGGTAAGCTAGCTAGGGTTAACTTTTAGGACCATAGAACATTGAGGCAGTGATTTATTAATTTAAGCTACCTGACTTCGGGAGGAAGAGGCTCAGCAAGTCAGAGAATTTCTTAAGATATATTTTGCCAAATTCCCATTAGAGGATTCCTATTTCACAGACATGATCCACACTTGCCCACACGGGAATCACGCGGAGCTGCGCTCAAAACGCGTAAATTCTCAGGACTGCGTGTTTACACGCATGTGGAAAGAACTGCCACATATAAGTACAGAGTATGGTGAATAATGAATTAGCCCATGAGGGGTGGCTCTGAAAAGGCATAATAGAATTTGTGAGTGAATTTAATCTTGAGATATTAGGAAGAGAATAAGGAGCATGCATGCCAATGGTCAAGAGCATGAATCTGTAAAGCATATCTCTGTTTACTGCTCATAATGAGTACAGTACCTGGTACATAACAGGCATTCAATGAACCTAGACTGAAATAAAATCAAATGAAATTTGGGTGAACATTGCGAACATTGCAGAACAATCAGGAAGCCAGAGGTAGGAGGGTTAGCCTGGTATCAATCGTTTTCAGGAGGAGTGGGTGAGTGATAAAGCTTTCTACAAAAGCAAGAGCAAATTTTATGACTGCAACTCAAAGATTTCTCATCATAATGAATTCTCCATTAAATGTTCCCTTAATCCACATTGGTTGATGGATGAACCCCTGAAACAGAGAGTTCCCAGCAAGATCTATGGGAGTAGCCACATATCAAAGGAGATGAATGTAGTTAGAAATAGAAATTACAGGAGTCAAAAGGAAGATGGGACCATTCTCCTGGACTCTGTTTGAAAGCCAGATAACAAATGAAGACCCTAGCTGTATGTTGTCAAATGTTCTATTCGTATTAGTCACTGCCTCATTCACCAATACCTTAGCAGGCTTTAAACAACTTAATGAAGGTGTTGGAGTGTGCCTGAGACAGCATCACACTGGGCATCATTGAGTTCTTGAATGGCAGAGCTAGATGGGATCTTAGATATCATCTAGTTAAATGAAATCTTAAGGCAGAAGCTGAATAAATAAAATAGGTGAAAGCAATGAGTGGATTCCTCCGGCAATTTAAATCTTCATTATTTGTCAGACAAGTACGTTTCCTTGCTTATGAATTTCCCAGAGCACACATATGTATAAAAATACTTTTGTATTAAAATTGGAGTTTGAGTTCAGTACTCTAATTTTACCAGTGAGGGAAACAGAGGCACAGAGCAGGGAAATGACTCCCTCAATATCACCTAGGTGGCCAATGGCAAGTTCTGAGCCCAGATCAGGTTCCAGAAATCTTGCTCTGCTTGTTCATCCAACAGTAATGTCCTTTTATTCAAGATACACTTATCAAGCTGCTACTATGGAAAGATACTGCCTGGAGAATATATTGAAAGATGACCTTTCTGTTCTTAAGAATTTGGAGGAAAATTGCAAAGACAATTCTAGTTCAGTGTGAAAAACACAAAACTAGAGGTGTATACACATTATCCTTTACCTGGATATCACAAACTCAGAGGCTTTCAGGAGTCAAGCTGGGAACACGAGTGAAACGTGCTAAGAAGCCAGGGTGGCCATGGAGGAAACTGACACATGGGTGTCCACTGAGTACCTCAGTTTTTTTAATTCTGAAAATTCCACTTGATAAAGAATATTTAACAAAAACCTACAACTAACATCATACATAATGGTGATGATCTTAAAGCTTCCTCACTAAGGTCAGGAACAAGGCAAGGATGTCTCCTCTCACCACTGTGTTTCAGCGTCATACTGGAAGTCCTACCTAACGCAATAAGACAAGCAAGGAAATAAAAGGTATCTGGACTGGGAAAAAAGAAGTAACTTTTCTTTGATTATAGATAACATGATCGTCTATGTAGAAAATCTGAACAAATCAACAAAAACTTCTGGAACTAATACGCAATTATAGCAGAATTTCAAGACACAAGGTTAATATACAAAAGTCAATCACTTTCCTATATACCAGCAATGAACAAGTGGAATTTGAAATTAAAAGAAAAATATGATTCACATTAGCACCACCAAAAATGAAACACCTATTTGTAACTAACAAAATATTTACAAGAGCCATATAAGGAAAACTATAAAACTGTGGTGAAAAAAATCAAAGAGCTAAAGAAATGGAGAGATAGTCTATGTTCCTCCATAGGGAGACTTGCTATTTTCAAGCTGTGAGTTCTTCCCAATTTGATCAGTCAATGAAATACTAGCATGTTATTTTGTAAATATTGACAAACTGACTTCAAGGTTTATATGGAGAAGCAAAAGACCCAGAATAACCAACACAATATTGAAGAAGAACAAAGTTGGAAGACTGATAGCATCCAACTTCATGACTTGCTACAAAGCTACAATAAGCAAGACAGTGTGGTATTGGTAGAAGGATAGACAAATTGACCAATGGAACACAATAGAGAGCCTAGAAGTAGACTCACATTAATATAGTCAACTGATTCTGAACAAAGGCAATACAATGGGCAAAGAGTTTTTTCAACAAATGGCACTGGAATAACTAGACACCCACATGCATAAAAATGAATCTGGAGACAGACCTTATACTCCTCTTGAAAAGTAACTCAAAATGGATCACAAACCTGAATGTAAAACACCAAACTAAAGAACTCCCGGAAAATAACCTAGGAGAAATTCTTAGGTTTGGCAATAACCTTTTAAATACAACTCCAAAGGCATGATCCATGAGAAGAAGAATTAATAAGCTAGATTTCTTTAAATTAAAAATCACTGTTCTGTGAAGACACTGTCAAGTGAATAAAAAGACAGGCCACAGACAGGGAGAAAATATTTGCAAATGTGATATATCTGACATATCTGATACACCTGACGTATCTGATAAAGGGCCGTTATCTAAAATACACAAAGGACTCCTAACATTTAGCAATAAGAAAACAACCCCATTAAAACTTGGGCCAAAGACTTTATCATTTATCTCATCAAAGAAGACATATAAATGGCAAATAATCATATGAAAGATGACCTACATAGTAGTATGTCACCAGAGAAATGAAAATTAAAACAACAATGAGATAGCACTACACACCTAAGGATAGCTGAAATCTAGAACACTGACAACATCAAATGTTGACAAGGACATGAAGCAATGGGAACTCTCATCCATTGCTGGTAGGAATGCAAAATGGTACACAGCCTCTTTGGAAGACAGTTTGGTGGCTTCTTACAAAACTTTCTCTTACCATATGATCCAGCAATCATGCTTCTTGGAATTTACCCAAAGCCTTTGAAAGGTTGTATCTATACAAAAATCTGTACATGGCTGTTTATAGCAGCTTTATTCATAGTTGCTCATACTTGGAAGGAATCAATATGTCCTTCAGTGGGTAAATGGATAAGTAAACTGCAGTACATACAGAAAATAGAGTTACTTGGCATTGAAAGGAAATGAGCTATTGAGCCATGAGAAGACATATGTATGACTAAGTGAATGAAACCAGTCTGAAAGGGTTCATACTATATGATTCCAGCTATATGATATTTTGGAAAAGGTGAAACTATGGTGACATAAAAAGATCAGTAGTTGCCAGGAGTTAGGGGAGGGAGGGAAGAATAGAGAACTGAGGAGTTTTAGGGCAATGAATCTACTCTGTATAATATTGTAATGATGGATATACATCATTATATATGTGTCCAAACCCATAGAATGTACAACACCAAGAGTGAACTGTTATGTAAACTATGGACTTTAGGAATGAATTGTAACAAATCAATTGTAAGGAACATGCAGCTCTGGTGGGGGATGTTACTAGAGGGAAAGTTATACAAGCAAGTGTGGGAGAAACTCCGTCCCAAAGAATTCCTCCCAGCCACCGTGGATGAGAAATAAGTTGTCCAGGACATGATCTTGTTGTTCCAGCAAGAAAGTGGGTGGCAATTCTCTCTAGTGGAGAATGCCCCAAGCCCTTCTCCCAGAAGGCTTTTATTGGGAATGGTATGTGTAGGTGTATACAGCATACATGCACAGCTCATCAATCAATGTCAAAAGGCTATAGTCACACAAAAACAGGTATTATCTACAGATAACAATTGAAGGAACACTGAGATCTGTCACAGGTCAGGGTCTGTGAGACATGCTGATGCCAGATGGTCTTTAAGACGTTATTTCATGAGGTAAGGAGTTTATTCCTTATGCCTTGAACTTAAACATCTAGTTTCTATCAACAGAGCCATACAAAGCAAAGCAGAGCCAGCTTCAAAGGACAAAATGTACATTTCAGGCCTGATTCCCCCGGGAACCCTCCGTGTTAGTTGAGTCACGCTTGCCACCTGCGTTTTTACCTGGTTCCCCAGGGAGACTTACCAGCCCCTTTCAGAGCCTGCTCTCGCAGGGCTGCAGTCTCCGAAACCGCACAGAGCGGTCCCCAACAAGCAAGGGGGCAGGCGGTATGTAAGAAATCTCTGCACCTTCTCCATTTTGCTATGAATTTAAAACTCTCTAAAAAATACAGTGTATTATTTTTTAAAATTGAAAACACTATGCAGGCAAAACAAAACACATTTGTAATCACTGGGTCTTTAGTTTGTCTCCCTGGATACTACCCCCCATAAAGTTTACAAAGCTCTTTTATACACTATAGCCTTAATTTACAAAAATGAATATATTTAACTTAACAACCTAGTACACACATAGATACATACATACATACAGAAAAATGAGACGAAAATATTGCAAAGCTATACTTACTCTGTGAGCAACTCTCCATTTTATTCCATTTCATTCTATTTTATTCTATTCTAATTCTAATTTGTTTAAAAATAGTAGTTGTAATTCACTCGACTAATTTCCAGACCCACAAATAGCTCTTAAACCACAGTTTGAAAACCACCGCAATAGCATCAGAGTCTCTGACAACCCTGTGAGGCAGGTAGTGATTGTTCTCATTTCACTCGTGAGGAAGTGAACACTGAAGGAGGTCGAGTGATTTGCCTGCCCTCACACAGTGAGTGCATGGCAGGCCCAGACTGGAGCCCAAGTCTCCCAGTGTCCTGGCCATGGACGGAAATCACCTTGCCTTCCCAGACTAGTGGACGCTAATAAGCCTGGGTTTCAACTCAGACTCAAATCTTGATTTTTGCATTGCCCCTGATGACAGGAAGTTCTTCATTTTCCAGTATGGATAACTCGTTCCCATTTATCTGCTGGAGTTGCCTCCTCGTGAGCAATCAACAGGAAACAGCCTTTCAGGAAGGCAGTAGATTTAAATATAGACTCGATAGCTCACACATGCTCTTGGTTGTGCCCGGTGTGCAGATTGAGAGTATCCCAGCAAGCCATTTTCCTGATGTTTTTATGACATTTCCTGACCTGGCAAGTAAATATTTTTTTCTAGAAATTTCAGGCAGTTGCTGTCATGCTGCTGGCTAAGGGGGCTTTCTCAGCCCCGTGTGTAAATCCTGCTGCTGGTGTTCCCTGCAAGTTTAATAAGGCCAGGGCCATAATTGTAAATATTTTAAAACTTGATGGGTTGCCAGATGGATTCATTATACTACATCTGTATTTAGACTCATATTTTCCAGTTTAGCACTGGGAATGTCACATAGGAAGTCACACAGGGTTCAGGATCAGATCCACACCTAAGTGCCAAAGGTAAAACATTTATTTATGTCCTCACCTCCAGTTTTCCTAACAGTTCTTATTTAGCCTCGCCCAGGCTGAGATGGGAGCCTGATGAAAAAATAATAGATATAAATTGTGCTTCGATCACTAGCTGTTTATCTTAAGAAGAGGAACTTTCTCTGAACTTCCTGAAAATTGAACATCTAAAAAGTTCGCTGAGAGAGGAAGAGGCTGGGACAGTGCTGAGTGGCGAGAGACCAGAAGGTTTGTTTCCTTTTATTAGAGAGGAGGAAGAGGCTCCAATCCTTTTATTTTTCCCACGTTGTCACTTTCTTGGTTTATTGAGTATGACAACCACTGCTTAAACAGTCTATGAAGTATCTATGAATTCTTAAGGCTTCAGCACGTTTTAAATATCTCATATTTGACTCTGTGAAGAAGGTGGAGAGCTGCCACAGTGGCTGGGGGAAGGGACCAGAACCATGGGGAGAAACTGGAGTCCTCCATTCAGTTATTCATCCATTGGTTGATTCAATAAACATTTATTGACCCCCTTTTTACATCTAGCCAGCTAGTACACAGCATGCTCCCTTGAGCCCAAGCATCAGCTCTGCCAGAGTCTCCTATGAACTAAGCCTGAGGTAGATGCCTCCCTCCCCCACCCCACATGTTCCCCAGGGTTAGTGCAGTGGAAGCACCTGTCGCATTGTAGGATAATTGCTGGATTTACAAGGCTGCCTGTCACTTTGCTGTGAGCTCCTTGAAGACAGAGACAATGTCTTAATTTGCCTTTGTGTTCCCAACATTGTGAGTAGTGCTTACCACCCAGAAGGATCGTGATGTTTCAGATATCTGAGAACATGATGATGAATGAGTCCTTGCTCTGGAGGAGCGAGACACATACCCTAATTAGCAGCTAGCCTTTCTATCCACAGTATATCCATGCGGTCTATCTTGACCCTCATGAATTTGTCTATTTCTTTAGTTAGTAGTGACGAACGGCTTTCCTGCCATTCATATGAACAGAATACTTTTCTCTTTGCTCTATTTCAATGCAATTTCAAGTGCTTTCCTATTAGACTTGTATGTTACAGGTACATTTAAACATTTTATGTATAGAATATATAATATGTATTACATACATTTTTTATGTGTAAATGTGTAATAGGCATGTGTGTTATATACATATAAAAAATTCATACATATACATAGTAGGGCAAAAGTAGGTTTATAGTTGTAAGTATACAAAACATAGTTTATTCCTCTATGATTTATTAACTATTGCATTATTTTCCATATGAACAACTGTACACCTCCTTTCACCCCACCCTGTGCATGTGCACAAGTGCACGCACACACATATAAAAAAGATAAGATATAATCCTTCAAAAAAACAGGTGAGGACTGTCTTATCTGCATGTCGTAGTGCAGACAGCACAGCGGAGCGGGAGTTGGAGCATCCGTGTAGACTGACTCAGTGTGTGTCCATGAGCCTCTGTTTCTGCATCTGTGACACAGAGACTTTGAGAGCTGCTACGCCTCTGTCTAAGGAGTTGGTGTGGGTCTCAAGTGAGATAGTAGTTCATGAGATAGGGAAAGCCCTTTGCTGGTTCAGTCAATGAAGAGGATTAGCAAATGCCAAATGAGTCATATTTGTGACAAGATTGGGTTTGATGATGCGATTTACTGACTGGAAATGTGAATGAGGGGAAAAAGCGCTTTCAAAGGTTCCTGGCACCAGCCAGTGGTTCTGAGAGCAATGCTGGCGCTGCCGTTTTGCTTGTTCCTTCAAGTGCTGAACATACACACATTCCCGTTTGCTTGGCAGCTGCAAAGCCCACTTGTAAAATCCCGTGCTGTCTGTTCCCTTTCTTACCCTGCCCTCTACCTCTGGCCTCCCCGTCCTCCTCCCCCACTGTAGGCATGCATGCACACAGCTTCACTTAAGAGAAGCAGGTGCTTCTGCTCCTGTGTGGTAATTTCTAAGCCCATTCTGTATCTCTGAGAGCTTCCCTTCTCATGCTTTGAAAGGAAACCCAGGTTGTGGATTTCCAGGGACTGTGGCAACTGTTCCTTGGAGAAAGATCTTGGACTCTTCTCTTTGGAATACACGAGTCTTTTCTTTATACAGGGACTTTGTCTTTTTAAACTGGTATGCTCACCCTGAGGCTCCTTCAAACATGCACCCCATTCCACCAACGGGTAAAAATCAGAGCAGGGTATCTTCATGATTCAGAAGGAAGAATCACACTTTCTAAATTTAACCAGGAGATATGTAGACCTCATTTCTCCCGGCTACATGAGGACCAACATTATTCTTATTGTGGAAACATAAGGCTCTTTAAAAATGTTTTTCTTCTTGAAACCCTTCAGTAACTAACT
>PVJI01000626.1:0-163025 GCA_004026765.1 Micronycteris hirsuta
TCACCTTTAACTGGATCATAACCAACAAAAGTAGAAAGCAAGCAAAACATAACCAGACATTGAAATTAAGAACAGTCTAACAATAGACAGGGGAGAGGGGGGAGGGGACAATGGGGAGAAGGGTTTACAGGAATCACTGTAGAGGACACATGGACAGGACTAAGGGGGAGGAGGGAGGCTGGGGGGGGAGGTGGGGTTGGAGGGGAAGGGAAGAGGGGAGGGGAGAGGATGCAAGTAACTGTAATTGAACAAAAAATAAAAAAAATGTTTAAAAAAATTGGGTTAAATTACTACCTACAGCACTCATGAGAATCAGGGGCTCCCATAAGGTTAATACTAGACTCAGTCCATTTGAAATGCTGTATGGTAGGCCTTTCTTAACTCTAGATCTTATATTTGATAGAGATCCATCAAGCAGTTAAGTATACAATAAACCTAGGACAGATACACAAAGTACTACAGGAATATGGAAATAAGGTCTTACCTGCTCCCAAAGGAAAATTCCAGGCCACTGTATCTCCAGGGGATTGGGTACTTCTCAGCACTTGGAAAGAGGGATCCCCTACAGATAAACTTGGCCCTAAATGGAAGGTACCCAGATTGTCCTAAGTAGCCTCATGGCTGTGAAGCTGCTAGGGGTAGATAGTTGGTTCCATATTTCTAGAGTAAAATCAGCAGCTTCTTCCCCAGACCACCAGAAGAATTCAGACTCCACCTATGCCTGTGAACCCTTAGAAGACCTCAAATTCCTGTTCGAGAAGAAACCTTAAAGAGAAGTTGATATTAAACTTCTTCTTGCTAACAATCTACACCATTGCTGCTCCTTCTTGGGTCAGTAACTCTCTTTTCTAAATTACCCAACCAACATTTGCTCTTAAACAATACTTTTAACAATTGCTGCATTTGCCATTGTCAACCACAATACAGTGGGAGACCTGGTAGAGAAGCAAGTCAGCCATGCCAACTTCAACCCCCAGATCTGGGTGAAGACAGAGAACCTGGGCAGCATTAGGAGGACTATCCCTAACAGTAGTTTGGGCCACATGAACTAACACACAATCAGAGCCTCAAAGTACTCTTGCCAGCCCAGAAACCCGAGTGGACTTTTAAGTACATTACTTATTGGCCCAGGAGGGTGGGGTTTGTGCTGTAGCTAATACTTCTTGATAAACTCATCAGGGCAAATAGAAACAAATGCTGACAAAGTATTACAGCAAGCAACGTGGCCAAAAGGGTTGTATCCCAAAAATGCTGGAACTATTTGGGATATCGTTAATGGATACATTCTCTTAGTAACTTGGTTTCTACCTCTATTGGGACTTATTAATCTTTGGCCATTGAATCTTTAAACTATTGGTTAAATTTATATCTTCCAGACTCACCACATCAGAATGACGATGCTCCAGAGTATTCAACCAATCCCTATGTAATCTGATGCCAACACCTTACAACATTCAGCATCCGTGCTAGTCTTCAGGAATTCCTCAACCATTAGATAAGACAGGGTAAGTGTCATGATTCTCAGCAAGCAGGGTCTACTTCCATTCCAGCAGTAAGTAGATACAGAAGATTGACCACCCTCCCTCAGCAAACTCAAAAAAGAATTTTTGAGTTCCTTGTCTCTCAGGAGGAAGTTGAGGCAGGAGAGAGAATAGGACACCCTGAGACACTGCGGCTGCCACCACTCAGCATCCTGATTTCCAAGAATCACCTTGTGACGCCTGATAATAATTAGCATTATGTTTCCTCCTCTAGCAGGCAATCAAGGAGGATTGTGGAAATTGCATATGTAGAAGTTTAAGTAAAAACTAAAAATCCTGTGACCCTTCAATAGAAGGGAGCCATTCCTTGGCCAGAGACGGCCCACTCCCATTTCTTGGGAAGTGTACTTTCCTTAACAAATTTCCCCCTTGCTTTGCTTTACAATGTCTGTGTGGTCAGTCCAATTCTTTGTTTGTGACCACCAAGAGCTTGGACTTCATCTCCATCTGCAAAATCTTGGTAGCCTAAATAGCAAATGAGCTCCGATCTATGGGTCAGAGTTTGAATGTTGCAGAAGAGCAAGATTTAAATATCAACAACCTTGGCTGTGGTCTAAATGTCTCAGTGATATTCTGGACAGGACCAAATGTCCTAAAAGGCTGAATCACAAAATAATAATGGAAATTTTAAAAAATAAATTGAAAAAGAGAAAAAAACGGCACAGTCAGTGGAGTCAGGTTGCTGTCTGGAAGCAAAGGCCAGCACCTGATCTGGGTATAGAGGCTGATCCCAGCCTCCAAAGCTGAACTGCAGGCTGCATCAGGTGGATCAGATGGATCAGGTGGACCTCATGCACTGAAGTCCCTCAGTATGAGCGGCGTGCCAAGTTATCTAAATAATCTGTCATTTTCTGTTATATATTTTGAGGCTATATTACTTATAATTATGCATGCTTAGTATTGTTATATCTTTCTGTTGAGTGGAATCCTTTATAATTATGTAGCAATTCTCCTTAATGTTTATTTCCTCAAAGTCTATTTTGCCTGGTATTAATATAGCAACCGAATCTTCCATTTGGCTCTATTTGCCAGTCATACTTTGTTTTCTTCCTTTTGATTCCAAATTTTCTGAGTCTTTATGTTTCTGCATATTTCTTTTTATTTTTCCCAGTTTTCTTAACATACAGCATAAGTCTAAAGTGTAGTGACAATAGTTGACTGACATTGTGAAATGAATGCCACAATAAGTTTATTTAATACCCATTATCTCATATAAGTACAAAAAAAGGAGAAAAAAAATTTTTCCCTTGTGATAAGAACTCTTGGAATTTACTCTCTTAACAACTTTCTAATATACCATACTACAGTGTTAACTATAGTAATTGTGTAGTGTATTATACCCCCAGAACTTATTTATCTTATAATTGAAAGTTTGTATCTTCTTCATCCTATTTCCCCTTATTTCTTAAGTGAGGCATATTCACTGATTTTTTAAATCAATCTGAGAATCTGTTTAAAGTAGTGATCTTAGTATCTTCACATTTGCTATATTTAATAATATATTTGCTGTTTTTTTAATATCTTAAAATGTTCTATTTACCTTATTTTTCATGTTTTTCTTCCATGTTTTCTTGGCCTTATTGGATTAAATAAAACATGCATTTGTTTAATTTCATATTTCATGTACCCCCCTTTACTGATTTGGAAGTTAGATAGTCTAGTTCTATTATTTTAGTGGTTATCCTTCAAATGTTGTCATGTATAATTAATGAAGTCTGAAGGTAATTAACACCTAACCCTCCCAAACAATTCATGCATATTGGAACATAAAATTCTAATCATCCTCCTTATGACTTACATGGTGCTGTTGCCCACTATTTTGTTTCTATTTTTTAATCTCTCAAATTATACTTTTATTAACATTACTGTTTTCATGTTTCTTAAAAATTTACCTGAAAATTTACTGATATTGCTCACCATTCCTTTTTCAGACCTCCTCCTGAGATCATTTTCCTTCCTTCTAAAATATATATATTAGATTTTACTTAGGTAGGGTTTCTGGTAATAAATGTTCTAAGTTTTTGTTTGGTTACTCATTTAATTGGGTTTGACATTGGTGACAATCCTGTTATCTACAGATAATAGGACTCAAGCAGTCTAAGCACTAAATGGCAAAACAGTTTTTAAAATTCTGACCTGTAGTCCTGTGAGTTAAATGTGTGCTTAAACACAACATTGAATAGGCAATTATCATGTAATCCACAAATGCACTGGGGTAAAATAGTGGCTTCACACTGCACTGAGAGTTAAGAAAATAGCAACTATAACATTTACAATTCTTGCTTCAAGACAAGGCAGATGGACAGGGAAACTTTACAATTACTTTTAAAAGCCTCTGATTTCTTTCACTTACAGGACTAATGTAATTTGAAAATGAGATAGGGAGTTGGATCTGGGGTTGCTTTACTGCAATGTAAGTAGAATTCACTGCCTTGCAGGTGGGACAGTTGTGTAAGAGTGGCCCCTGTGATCTGGGTCAACCCTGATGAATCTGAGTACCCCGAACAATCCCCTGAAAACAATGATCCCCTCCTGTCAGCAGAAAGAACCCCACTTCCCCTGCGTGAATACTAGGGTCTTTGTCTTGCTTGAAAACTCTTTATTGACCTCACCTGAAATAATTAGCTGGCCTGGAGGTGTCAATTGTTCTTATTCTTAAAAACTGCCACCCTTTAATTTCCCCAGTCCTATATCCAGGTTTAGATCAACAAGGAACAAGTACAGAGAGTCCCTGCTGTAAGGGAAGATATACACAACAAAATAACGGTAAAATTTTGCTAATTTATATCAATAAAACTTAGAAAATATGTGTGGATGGATCCTGAGGGTATTAAGAGAAGGAAGAAATACAATCTTACATTGGCAGAGTTTATCAGGACAGATGTACTTAGCACAGATTCTAGGTTCATAGACTTGCTCAAGCAACTAAGAATAGTATTACAATACTTGATGAGCTTTTTTTTTTAATTTTTAGGTAACATATACACCATTCAGTGGTAATGCTTTAATTTACCAAATAACCCATGAGCTCTCAATGGCCAAAGAAAAACTGTACTAAATGGAATTAAACAGGCAAGGAAGATTTTATTCAAAGCTAATGCAATAGGGGAAAAGTGTTGAATTCAACTCTACTGAAACAATAGGAGGGAGGATTTTTAAGAGTGGGGGTGAGCCAGGAAAAAACGTACTGGAAGACATAAGGCAAGGCTGGTCAATATGATTAGGCCATTTGTGTCTGCTAATTGTTGCATGTGGAAGTTCAGCTCCTACTCTCTCCACAGAGCCTGGGAGATAGGAGTGTTACCTCCTTCGATGATTACTTTTCAAAGTGATGGTTCCCAGGTCCTTAACAAAGACTTTCATAAAGCTGGTGGGAGTCTGGGAGAAGATTTATATCCCAAAGGGACAGATAACAAATTTATAATTGCAAGTTTTCTCAAGAAAGTGCTCCAATAAAAGGGATGGCAGGGGCCTAAATTCGAGAAGAAATCAGTCTAAATTTTAATCAAGCTGAAGAGAAGGTCTTAGTCAGTGGATCCAAAGCAAGAGGAGCTTTCTTACTGTTTCAGACTTCAGCAAGCAGTCCCACCACTAGGAACTCGAGCTTGCAGACCAGCTGGGACTAGAAGTTCCTGAAGCGGATTTAAATGCTATATATAGCTAGTATCACTTAAAAAAAAAAAAAAAAACCCTCAGTACAGTTTGCTAAGATTTTTGTGACAAAGTTATGTCACAAAACAACTCCTCTTTTGAGAAAGAGCTTCTGACTTGGTATCGGGTTTTGGTGGAGTCAGAATTCCTACTCAGATAGATAGTCAGAGGCCCAAAAGTGAACTTTCATCCTGAGTTCTTCCTCTTACATTGGATGTCAACTGATCACAAAACTACAAAATGAGCTTGCAAAACAACACTTTCAGGATGGGACCAAGATTGGATCAGAGTGTTGGTTTTGTTTAATTAGAAGTTTTGGTGATACTGAAATTTAGTGGCAAATGATTTATTAGCGTTGGACAATAATAGAATTCTAACTACAGCGAGTGATGTTCCTGTTAATGATAAATTAAATTATTATCATCAGTGAATTGTAAAGAACAAATTAATTATAATAAAATGTACTTAATGTATTATCAGAATTTTCAAAGTCTGACAAAAAAAAGTCTGTGAGTCAGTATTTTAAAGTAATTTTTCTTTAGTTTTGGGTGTTTGTGACCAGTTCAAGTCTCCAAGACCTACTTAAGTTGCATGAATGGCTTTCTTCAAATATTCTGCCCTTGCTGTATTATCATTAGCAATAAGTTTCTTGAATTCAAGGAGCTGTTCTTTCTGAAATTTGTATACTTTCAGATAATGATTGATTCAGCACAAACCATTGTACTGCTTGCTATTCATTAATTCATTAAAAGGTGTCAATAAACACTTCTTAAATGCCTCTAATCTCTAGTTACTGTTTGTATACTGAAAATACAGACACCAATGTGAATCACAGATTAAGAAAGATAGGCAGGCAAACAAATCAATCTTCCTATTTCTCATACAAGATGGCGGATTAGTGGTTCTTAACCCAGCATTGATTAAACAAGGAAAATATCTGTGAAATAATATCAAAGAAGTATATATTCTCACAATGTACCCACTCCTCACAATAGACACTTATTAAGCATCGATGCTAGGCCATTTATAAGGAGTATAGACCAAAAAAGGGGTGCTGTAATAATCTAATGAAGACTAACCTCATATGGTGATCTGACCATAAATTCCTAACTGGGAAGGTCATCGTGGGTAGTCAAGTTGGAAGCATATAACTTTTTTAGGAAAAAAGTTAATCTTTGCCTTAAGTAAGCTCTGTCTATTATTTCTGTACGTCTAGGTTAACATACCTCTGAAATGCCTTTTGTCATTACAAATCATAAAAGAAACTGCAAACTATCATTTTAGGAAGCATTTTTCTCAGTCTGCTGAGATCTTGCTTCCAGATATACAGTACCCTCTGTTTTGGCACAAATAAACTCTAATAAACTCATAATTTTTTACAGGTTTGGACATTGTTATGTTTACAGGAGAGAGAAACATGTTTCAGATGTGAAAGATTTTGTGAAGTTTTCCTCTCTTGAGCCCACGTTCTAGTTCAACTTTCTCTGCCCTCAAAAACATCACTTGTCAAAGTTCCAATAATATTAATGTTGCTAAATCCTATGATCAGTTTGTTTTTCATCTAATTTGCTTATTATGGCATTTTACATTGTTCCTTTTTTCTAGAAACACTTTCTTAACTTGGCTTTTGGTCAAGTTGCTGGTTGTTCCTTTTTAATCTCTTTTCTTTGTTTCCTGTTATCTACTCTGTCTCTAAGTGGTGCTGTTCCCAGGGCATGGTCCTTGGACCTCCTCTGTGCTGATGGATAGTTGGATATTATGAATATTGCTCACTATTGGGAATGGAGAAAAAGGCTCTGTAATAAATCTGACAAGTCCAAAGACCGAAAGTAACCTCACAGAATGATCTGATCATAAATTCCTAACTGGGCATGTGATGGTGGGTATGCATGCCCCAGGGCTAGAAAAAGGTTTATCATCACTGTAAGCCAGCTCTGACCATTGTTCACGTGCATCTAGGTTAACACATCTTTGAAAAGTTGAGTAATCCTCTTTTTCAGACCCCTCAGAGCCATAACCACCACCCTCAAGGGGGCGCATAAATCTCAACTATATTGTCATCCAATTATAGATTTCCCAGCCTTGCTTTCTCCTATCTTCACGTAATCTTCCTTAAAGCCCTGCCTCAATTCCAAATGTATAAAAGAAGCCACAAAACTGTCATTCTCGGGAGCATTTGAGATTTTGCTTACCAGCATGTGTTCAGTGTGGCCCAGATAAACTCTTACAAAAATTCTCTACAGATTGGGATGTTATGTCTACACTACATAGGTGATCTTATTCAGTCACATGGCTATAAATATTACCTATCTGATTTCCAAATTTTTAGTTTCCCCAAATCCAGAACTGTGTGTCTACCTACCTATTCAACATTTCCACTTGCAGCTTTAACCTCCGTGTCAAATGTATTGGCTCCAAAATCGACCTCCGGGGTCTTCTCAGCACCTCCACCCACCCACCTGCTCCACTAGAACCAGCTCCTCCTGAAGGCTCACCTAACTCAATTATGGGAAATTTATGATCACATTTACTTAGTAAATAACCTTGACTTGTTTTAGACTTTTTCGTCTCATATCTCATCCACATCTCATCCAGACTCTACCTACTCTTCTTTCTCTACTCTTTCCCTCCACTGGCATAAACCATCATCTTACACTTGAAATGCTTCAAAAGCTCCCTAATTTCTGTCCTTTACCTCAGTAGTCTATTCTCCGAAGACAGCATGGACCTGTTAATATGTTAATTTCTCCATGCTGTTTCACTGCATAAAACCTGCCTGTAGTTTCCCATTTCATGCTGGTCCTTATAGTGACTGGCAAGGCTGAACATCTTCCTATCTGAGTCCAGTGCTCACCACTGTCTAGTTTTGTCTCCTGTTTCTCTCCCTTTCTATTACCTCGACTCAATCACATTGGCCTCCTTGCTCTCCCTGGAACACCCTAAATGCATTTCCGTCTCAGGGAGTTCACATATGTTGTTCCCTCTACATTGAAAACTTATTACAAGGCGGGCATGCTCACCTTATGAGTGAGGCCTGCCCTTTTCACACTACATAAAACAGTGATTTTCACTGCCAACCCGCACTCTCTAGTCTACCTGCCTGATTTTATTTATCTCTGTGACATTAACCATCTGGCACCTTATGTATTTGCTTATTTTTTTATTTGTCTGACTCTCCCCTTAGAATGTCAGCAGCTTGTGGGAAGGTATTTTATGTATTTTGTTCCTGACTTTACCCTTAAATAATGCTAGCACAGAATTAGGTGCTCAATTATTATTAGTGGAATGAATGAACTACTTGAAAGTGAAACTTCCAGCTATAGCTGAAAAGATGCATAGAATTTATTTATTTTTTAAAAGATTTTATCTATTTTTAGAGAGAGGGGGAGGGAGAGAGAGAAACATCAATGTGCAAGAAACCTCAGTTGGCTGCCTCTCACATGGCCCCAACCAGGCACCTGGCCTGCAACCCAGGCATGTGCCCTGACTGGGAATCGAACCCACAACCTTTCGGTCCACGGCCTGGCACTCAATCCACTGATCCACTCCAGCCAGGGCAAGGGGGATAGAATTTAGATAGTAACAGAATATATTATTTCTCCATGTAAACATATATAAGAGCAATTTGAAAAATATAAATACAAATGACTTAAAGATGAGATGGGGGAAGGGAAAGAGCATCATAGGGGAATGACAGTCATGAAAAAGGCAAGCCTTGAGCAAAGGATATCTTTCAAACACCTTTTGATAAAGTTGTAATGGTGAAAATATAAGCGTTTGCTTTTATGTCTCACGACAATGTTCTCAGATGGAAATGGCAGCATCACTCCCAAAGCACATCTATAAGGCACATTGTTCCTGCAGCACATCAGAGCCCAACCGTCAGCAGACCTCTCCTCTAAGAATCACCCAGCAGAAGCCACCCAGACGCAGGCTCAGAGTGAATTGTTACCCTTCTGTCATGAAGCCATGCAACATTGACTTTCTGCTCCAGGGCATGGTAGAGGTCCTCAGGAGATGGGAACAGTAATGTATTTACTGGCACACACTTATTTTCCATGTTTAAAGAGAGAAAAGGGAGCTCTGCTCATAACTGTAATAATTAAGTTATTTTGATTTTGTGTCTGATGTTTCCATAACTAGGGCTTTGTGGGTCAGAGTACGGCTGCCCCTCCCTGGGTTATCAAATTTTAGAGATAGCAAAATAACTCTTTCTGGAGCATGCCTTTCATATGCACACTAAGCAATCTGAAGCCTAACCCCTGCCCCTCACCCCCTCACTAGCTCTTAAAATGTAAGATGTTATTCCCCACCCCTGACCACCTCAAGGCTGGGCATCTGACAACTCGAGGCAACCTCTATACCATTGCCCCTCGCCCACCACCTCTAAAATTACATTAAAAATAGCCAGTCCTAAACCTGCTTAGCCTGCTTATTGGGCCTAGCCCATTCCTTCTCTGGAAAACCAGAGTAAAGGCTTTTCCAGAGCCCCCTTTGTTTCAGGAGAGCATAGGAAGAATCCTGAGACAATGCTACTGTTGCTGGCCATTGGCTAGTCCTGGTTGCCAAGCAACACCTTTTAACATTTAGGTGGCAGCAAAGAATGAGCAGCCAGAAGGGCCATTCCAATTTAACAAAGAATTTAACACAGGAGGCTAAAAGCAAAAGCTCACACGTTGACCCAGTAATCCGGAGCCCGGTCTGACAAGGCTGCCAGGTGTTCCCAATAACTCAAGTAAAGTATGATGGTGCAGGTGGGAGGCAGCGCTAGCAAGTCTGTGTATCATCTCCACCAGCTGGGAAAAGGAAAACCTTGAGAATGTATCTTCATCCCAAGGCCTGGAAGGGGGGAAAAGGAGAGGTCTACAATGCCCAAAGGAAGGGCCCATAAACAACTTTGGTTAACTGCCTGCCTCCTGTCACTTACGCAAAATGAACAAATAAGTCTGGAGCAAGATAAGGATTCGGGCTGACAGACCCCCCACCCATGCCTACATGTAGGTAGTCATGTCTTCCCCGGAAACCTGGCACCACCTTTCCTGCCAATCAAAATGTAACTTCTGCACTCTGACCCCACCAACTATATAAGTCCTCAGAACAAAGGACTCTTCTCTCTTGGCATCTTTTCTTGGCCTCAGGCTCTCTTGCCACATGAGAGACCCCTGGCCAGTGGGCCTCTGGCCAGGGACGGGGGGTGGCCCTAGCCACCACTTCTGACCAGCCGGCTTCCAGCCACCTTGGCCCCTGGCCATCTGGGTGCTGGCCACCCTACTTTTGCCACCCCTGCTCTAGCCACCCTTGCTTTGCTTTCCTATTAGAATTTAGTATTAATGAACTTTGCTTGCACACTAGTAGGCTCACTGGCCTGTAATTCCCTACTGCATCTGTGAGAAGAACTGAGTTTCTGGGAGTTTCTCCCATAACACCTCCACTCCCTCCAGCTGTGGCCAGCATCGGTGTTCTCTAGTGTAGTCCTGGGTGGTGTGCGGCATAACCCCCTCCTCTTGGGAACTCTGAGTAATCAAGTGTCTTTTCAAAGGCATTCATTTTCTGACTTGTTGGCCCTCATATCTAAATAAATTCCAGGCACATTTTAAAAATAATAGTTTACTCTTCTTACGCTTAAAAACTAGACTTTCTGCTTAGACATATAATTATAATTTGATACAAATGTAAAAGAAAGTGAAACCCTTTTTTCCTAATATTGGATCATCTATAGATAAGTGATCATAAACTAGCAGTGCTTTGAGCTGACATAATTTCTTTCTTTTAGTTAAACTTCATTGTGTTTTTTCCATTACCACTTAGTCCCCTTATACCCTCCTCGCCCCAGCAACACCACACTGTTGTCCACGTCCATGAGTCCTTGGTCCTTTTTGCTCAGTCCCTCCACCATTTTCCTCCTCACTCCTGTCCCCACAGGCTGTCATCTGCTCTCTATCTATGAGTCAGTCTCTGGTTTGCTTTTTAGTTCAGTTTGTTCATTAGATTCCACATATGAGTAGAATCATATGGTATTTGTCTTACTCTGACTGGCGTGTTTCACTTAGCATAATGTTCTCCAGGTCCATCCATACTGTGGCAAAGGGTAAACTCTTCTTTTTTTTTACGGCCGAGTAGAATTCCACTGTATAATTGTTCCATAGTTGTTTTAACCACTCATCTATTGATGGACACTTGGGCCACTTCCATATCTTGGTGATTGTAAATAAAGCTGCAGTGAACATAGTGGTGCTTATGTTCTTTCCAGTTAGTATTTTGGGTTCCTTTGGATATATTCCCAGAGGTGGGATTGCTGGGTCAAAAGTCAGATCCATTTTTAGTTTTTTTAGGTATCTCCATACTGCTTTTCAAAGTAGCTGCACCAGTCTGCATTCCCACCAACAGTACAAAAGGGTTCCCCTTTCTTCACATCCTCGCCAGCATTTGTTTGCTGATTTGTTGCTGATAGTCATTCCGACAGGTGGGAAATGGTATCTCATTGTGGTTTTTATTTGCATTTCACTGATGATTAGTGACACTGAGAATCTTTTCTTACATCTATTGGCCATCAGTATGTCCTCTTTGGAGAAGTGTCAATTCAAGTCCTCTGCCCACTATTCAATTGGGTTGTTTTTTGGTATTGAATTTTGTAAATACTTTATAAATTTTGGATATTAACCCCTTATCAGATGTTGTAGCGAATATGTTCTCCCATTCTGTGGGTTGTCTTTTAGTTTCTTTGACAATTTCCTTTGCTGTACAAAAACTTTTTAGTTTAATGATGTCCTACTTGTTTACCTTTTCTTTTGTTTCCCTTGCTTGGGGAGATATATCTGATAAAATATTGCTACAAGCAATGTCCAATATCATGCTGCCTATGTTTTCTTCTAGGATTGTTATGGTCTTGAGTCTAAAGTTTAAGTCTTTGGTCCATTTTGAATTTATTCTTGTGTGTGGTGTAAGAAGATGGCCTGTGTCATTTTTATGCACGTGTCTGTCCAATTTTCCCAAATCATTTTTTGAATAAACTATCTTTAGCCCATTGTACATGCTTGCTTCCTCTGTCAAATATTAATGGACTATAAAGGAGTGGGTTTGTTTCCTGGCTTTTTATTCTGTTCCATTGATCTATGTGTCTGTTTTTATGCTAGTAACACGTTGTTTTGATTACTATGGCCTTGAAGTAAGTTTCATATTACATAGCATGATTCCTCCGACTTTGTTCTTCTTTCTCAGGATCACAGTTGCTATGTGGGGCCTTTTGTAGTTCCATATAAATTTTGAAATATTTGTTCTCATTCTGTGAAATACATCATTGGAATTTTAACAGGAAATGCATTGAATCTGTAGATTGCTTTGGGTAGTATGGACATTTTAATGATGTTAATTCTTCCTATCCATGAACATGATATATGCTTCTACTCATTTGTATCTTCTTCAATTTCTTTCTTCAGTATTTTATAACTTTCTGATTATAGGTGTTTTACATCCTTGATTAGGTTCATTCCTAGGTATTTTATTATTTTTGAAGCAATTGTTAATGCAATTGTTCTCTTAATTTCCCTCTCTATCAGTTCATTATTGGCATATAAAAATGCAACTGATTTCTGAATATTGTATCTTGCTACTTTGCTGAATTTGTTTAGCAGTTCTAATAGTTTCTCAGTAGAATCTTTGGGGTTTTCTGTGTACAGTATCATGTCATCTGCAAATCAAGACAGTTTCACTTCTTCCTTTCCAATTTTGATGTCTTTTATTTCTTTTTCTTGTCTGATTGCTATGGCTAGTACTTCTAGCAACATGTTGAATAAAAGAGGTGAATGCAGACATCCCTGTCTTATTCCTGATCTTAAGGGGAATATTTGTAGTTTATGCCCATTAAGTATGATGTTGACAGTGGGTTTTTCACATATGGCCCTTATTATGTTTATGTATGTTCCCTCTAACCCCACTTTGCTGAGAGTTTTTATCATAAATGAGTGCTGGATTTTATCAAAAGGTTTTTCTGCATCTATTGATATAATCATGTGGTTTTTACCCTTCATTTTATTTATGTGGTGAATCACATTTACTGAATTGTGAATGTTGTTCCATCTTTGCATTCCTGGAATGAAATCCACTTGATCATGGTATATGATCTTTTGATGCTTTGTTCTAGTTGGTTTGCTAATATTTTGTTGAGGATTTTAACATCCCTGCCTATCAGTCATACTGGCCTATACTTTCCTTTCTTTGTAGTGTTTTTATCTAGTTTTGGAATTAGCATAATGCTGGCCTCATAAAATGAGTTTGGGAGTCTTCCCTCCTCTTACATTTTGCTCAATGAAATAGAAAAGGAGAGGTGTTACTTCTTCTCAGAATGTTTGAAAGTAAAATTCACCTGTAAAGCCATCCAGTCCAGGACTTTTGTTTGTTGGTAGTTTTTTTTTTTTTAATTACTGCTTCAATTTAACGAGGTGTAATCTGTCTATTCAGAGTCTCTTATTCTTCCTAATTTATTTTGGGAAGATTTTATGTTTCTAGGAATTTATCCATTTCATTCAGGTTGTCCAGTTTGTTGGCATATAATTGTTCATAATATTTTCTTACAATCATTTGTATTTCTTTGGTGTCAGTTGTTATTTCTCCTCTTTAATTTCTGATGTTATTTACTTGGGTCCTCTTCCTGTGTTTGATGAGTCTGGGCTAAAGGTTTGTCATTCTGGTTTATCTTTTCAAAGAACAAGCACTTGGATTCATTAATCTTTTATGTCATTTTTAGACTTTATTTCATTTATTTCTGCTCTGATCTAAATTATGTCTTTCCTTCTACTAACTTTGGGCTTTGTTTGTTTTTCTTTTCAAGTACCACTAAATGTGAAGTTATACTGATTAACTGAGCATTTTATTGTTTTGTTTGTGTGTGTGTGTGTGATAGGCCTATAATACTATGAACTTCCCTCTTAGGATTGCTTTCCCAGTGTCCACAGATTTGAGATTGTTGTGTCCTCATTTTCATTTGTTTCAAAGTGTCTTTTGATTTCTTCTTTGATCTTGTTGTTGACCCATTCATTGTTTAATAACATGCTATTTGGCATCCATGTCTTTGCATGTTTTTCAGTGTTCTTCTTGTGATTGATTTCTAGTTTCAAAGGATTATGGTCAGAGAAGATGCTTGATATGATTTCATCTTCTTAAATTTATTGAGACTTGTTTTTTGTCCTAACATGCTGTCTATCCTAGAAAACATTCCAGGTGCATATGAAAAATATGTATGTTCTGCCGCTTTAGTGTGAAATGCTCTGAAGATATCAATTAAATCCATTTCATCTAGTTTGTCATTTAAGACCACTTTCTCCTTGTTGATTTCTGCCTGGAAGATCTATCCATTGTAGTAGTCATTGGGGTATTAAAATCTCCAACTATGATTAAATTTCTGTTGATCTTTCTCTTTATATCTCTCAAGATTTGCTTTATATATTTAGGTGCTCCTATGTTGGGTGCATAAAGTTTACTAGGGTTATATCCTCTTGTTGGATTGTTCCCTTTATCACATGTAATGTTCTTCTTTGTCTCTTACTATAATCCTGGTTTTAACATCTATTTTGTTGGATATAAGTACTGCTACCCCAGCTTTTTTTTGTTTTCCATTTGCACAAAATATCTTTTTTCCATCCCTTTCCTTTTAGTTTGTGTGTATCTTTCAATCTGAGTCTGGAGTGGGTCTCTTAGAGGCAGCATATATATGGGTCTTGTTTTCTTATTCACTTAGCTACCTGTGTCTTTTGGTCACAGAATTTAAGCTATTTACATTTAAGGTTATTATTGATAGGTCCATATGTAGTATTATTTTATTGTTAGACTGTTTTCCTGGTTTTTCTTCTGTTTTGTTCTCTTCTCCTTTTCCTCCTCCTCCTCCTCCTTCTTTCTTCTTCTAGCAAGCCCTTTAACATTTCTTGCAGTACAGGTTTGGTGTTAACAAACTCCTTTAACTTTTTCTCGTCTGAGGAGCTCCTTATTTCTCCTTGACTTTAAATGATAGCCTTGCTGGGTAAAGTAGCTTTGGTTGTAAGTCCTTGCTTTTCACCACCTTGAATATTTCACACCTCTCCCTTCTGGATTGAAATGTTTCTGTTGAGAAGTCAGATACCAGTCTCACTGGTGCTTCCTTGTAGGTAACTACTTGCTCTTCTCTTGCAGTTTTTAGGATTCTCTCCATGTCTTTAAGCCTTGCCATTTTAATTATGATGTGTCTCAGCATAGGCCTCTTTGGGGCCAACTTGTTTGGGACTCTCTGAGTTTCCTGGACTTGTGTGACTTTTTCCTTCACCAGATTAGGGAAGTTTTCAGTCATTATTTCTTCAAATAGGTTCTCGATCCCTTGCTTACTCTCTTTTCCTTCTGTTGTTCCCATGATGCAGATGTTAGGTTTCATGTTGCCCAAAATGTTTCTTAAGCTCTCTTCATTTTTTAAAAATTATTTTTTCCTTTTGCTGCTCTGCCTGGTATTCAATCCTCTGCTTCATCTAACCTACTGTTTATTCTTTACAGTGTATTATTTATTTCATATATTGCATTCTTTATTGCTGACTGGTCTTTTTTTATGGTTTCTATGTCTTTTTTCATGCTGTTGAGTATCCTTATAATAATTACTCTAAACTCTCTATCCAATAAATTACTTGCCTCTGTTTCATCTAGCTCTTCTGGAAAATTCACTTGTTCTTTCATTTGGTATCTGTTTGTTTGTCGTACCATTTTGGGTGCTTCTTTATATTTTCTACCTTAGATGTTAAACTAATCAGCCATTATGCTGACCAGTTTTTAGTTTGATCAAGCTATAATCAGCAGCCTGGTTTAAGCACCACAGGGTGGGGCAAAGTAATTCCTGAGGGCAAGGCTATTGCTTCCCCTTAGGCTGATGCCATTCAGACAGGAGTGCTCTGCCTGAGAGTATGGCTCCTGCAGTATGAGGATGACTCAGTACAGGGATCCTGGCAGCTGTAACTTCAGTTTCACTCCCCAGAACCACCACCCCTGGACCCTCCTCAAGCATCTCTTGTACACTATTCCCTCCCTTTGCTGGTGACCAGGGTAAGTGGCTTCAAACAAAATTTTGTGCATTGGCTCTTTAAAAGGCTCTCTGAGTCTCTATCTGTCTCTCCCTGGTAGACTGAAACCCTGCTGCTTTTCACAGCTGTATATTATCTGGGTTCCTTTTCAGTTCTGATACTGTAGCCTGGGGAGCCCAGCTTGGAGTTTAGACACCACACTTCTCGGGGGAACCCACCCCTGGCTATGGAAATATCCCTCCAGCACTTCAGCTGCCTCCTGTGGAATTCCAGTCAGCCCTCTTGCATTTCCTCCGCACTCCCTACCAGTCACATTGTGGTGAAGTGGTTTCTTCTTCTGTCCTTAGTTGTAAGGCTTCTCTCCAGCTAGTGTTCAGGTGGCTATTCTGGATGATTTTTCTATAGTTTAGGTCTAATTCCAGATTGGTCATAGGAGATTAGTGTAGCTCCCACTTATACCTCTGCTATCTTGTATCTCAAATCCAAGTTATGATTCATCTGATATAATTTCAAAGCTTGACAATACCCCTTTGAGTTTGCCTACTCAAAAAACTAAAATATTTTATGCATGATCTGTTCCACAGTTATGCCAATGTCTCTTTACACAGTGAGCTCTCTGTCACTTCTTTCTTCACTTAGCCCTTGCTCCTTCTGTCCCTGGCATATTCATTTCTATTTAGCTTCACCTTCCCTCACCTCAGCCCCACTCACCACCACTCTCAGCACATGTTGAGGCAAAGCTTATCCTTAAGTGCATAGGCTTGCGAGATAAACTAGGTATAGACAGAAAGGATGAAAATTATTCCAGAAATCTCTAAACTAGCAAACTATTCAGCTTCAATACTGAGTCCACCCAACAAACCTCTCAGGAGTCAGTAAAACCGAAAAGACATCTCCCATCCTAAATTGCTATTTTCGTATGTAAAGGGAGCATGGGTGGGTGGTTTAGAGAGCTAGAGTGTGTCTCAGATGAATTCAAACACAGTTATTATTTAACACCCTCTCTCTTTCCCTCTCTCTCTGCTTTTTTAAAGCAGAAACCTAGACATATGTCTTTACAATGTAGAGTGCTGAATTTCAGCATTAATTAGTTTTATAATATACTTTAATATTAGAAAGTTATTCTAACTAATGACTTCCTCTTAACATGATAAATGCCAAGATCCTTTTAAATCAGCTCTGCAACATGACAATTGTCATTTTCAATGCAGGGTTGCCACATCTCCAGGGGAAGCCCATCACCTGTCAGGTTATAAGAATGAAAGGCTGTTATTTCAGATGCTTCCTAGAGCCTCATCCCTCAGTTGCTCTATTTTTGATTGATTATTGGCAATCTGCTAAGAGAGATGCCAAACTCCTAGAGGGAAAGAAATTGACATGTCAGCTTTGTAGGGCAGGGTGATGTCTCCATTTTCGCATCATCAGCTGAATCATTTGAAATTGGGCCTTAGAAAAATAGCTGAAACTATACTATATAAATAAGTTCTACTTTGGCCTCTGGGAAATATATTTGAGTATGTCTATTTTCAATTTTGATTAGATGGTTTTGACTGAGCTAATTGAATAAAATTTGACAGAACTGACCAGTCTGCTTTGACTAAGTTGACAGATGGTTTGGAAATTGAAAGATAAATTCATGAAAAGTACTTAAAACACAGTCTGGAACTTAATAAGTGCTCAATTAATATTAACTATAAATATGCATGTTCCCCACTGTGGATTACAGCTATGCATCTGGATTTCTTAAGACCCTTTTCAAACGTAACTGAGATTTCTAGGTTATTTGAAATATACTGGATTCTAAGACATCTGAAATTATATAATCAGTAGGCAACTGTTTTCCTGAGTGGCATCCATATACAAAGCAACATAGTTTAATATAGTAGAAAATATATCAAATAAAATCACAGCATCTATCATCAAAGCACACACAAGTTAATTGCCAGATAAAACTTCCCTGTTCCCCCAAGTCTTATGTCTGTAATCTGCCCAGTGTAAGGAGGATTGTCGAAATTTGAAATGCCATTGTTTTCCCAGCCTACAGAAAGTTCTAGTCTCTCTGTTTGGATTTACTCAAATTCTCTCTCTCTTCCTTTGTCTGCCTGTGTCTGTCTGTCTGTCTCTCTCTCATATCTATCTCTCTCTTACTCTCTCTCTCTCACACACACACACAATGTCCTTTCCTCATGGACAAACTGGTACACTTATTTTCATCTTAATTTTATAAGATCACAGTCCTTTGAAACTATAACAACCTGGATTCAAATTCCATTTCTGCTCTTTCTTCTGTTATGCACAAAATGTGGATAATAATTTCCTCAAATGAGCGTGTTAGGGAAATTCAGTAAAATAAAATCTATTTTAATAGCCTAGCATAAGATGATACACAGACTAGGAACATAATGACTATCATTTCCCCTGACTTCTTCCTCTTTCTTTTTTAATTTTTAAAATTTTAAAATATTTGTCAGCAGGTTTCAAGTAAAAGTCAAAGCCAAATCATAGTAATTATATTAACTTTGCCATGGGTTATACTTCTCCACCCCTCTTTACCAGAAAATTTTAAACTGGAACCCATGAATGAACTTGCAGAAGTTTATACAGCCCCTAGAATGGTATTAATTTTGTGTAATATTTTTATGTGCATTATTTTGGAGAAAGGATCTATAGCCTTCATCATCAAAGGTATTAATGCCCCACAAGAGTTAAGAATATATTGTTCAAAATAATTATTGCTTTCCCATTTCTAATATTTTTTCATATAGTTATTTCAAGTTTTTTTCACATTGTTACAGAATCAAATTAGGGGTTTGGCGGCCTGCCACCACCAATAGGCTAACTCCAGAGGCAGTGGCTGGTGAGAAAGGAAAGAGGATTTTACTCAAATGCTGAATGATCTGGGAGAATGGCAGACTCTTGTCTCAAAGCCCATCCCCTCCAGAAACCTGACAAAAGCCCAGCCATCCTCAGCCAGACTAAAAGCAAAGGCAGTGTATAGAGTTCCTGGTCCCATTTCAAGTAGCACTCTTTGGGAACTGCAGGCAGCTGCTGAGTGGTCATCCAGGTAGCTCAGCTTGCTCCTGGCCGCTGTCCAGCTTCAGGCTCCCTTCTGGAACCCACAGGTAGGGTCGACACCACCATTGGCCATGTGGCTTCCAGGGCCAGAAGGTCCCATGAGCCTGTAAGTCCACCAGATGGGCAAAAAAGTGCCTCTTCCCTCCCCTGGGTTTATATTAATTTGGGTGTGAGATGGGCCAAGTGCTTTCTCAGAATAACCAACTAACTTCTCAAATTTGCATGTGCTCCAGGAGGGTCCAACCCCTTCCCTTGCTAATCCCTTCTTTTCCCCAGGCTAGATTGACAGGTCTCTTCTGTCTAGCACCTCCCCCTCTTGCCATTCTGACCTTTATGGTGCATGTGTCTGCCTTCCCTGGGCCCACCCCTAATCAGGAACTGGAAGGGGGTCAAAGGGCTTTTTCCACTATTCAATTATCTTGTTAGCCTTGTGCATGCCCAGTGCGATAGTCGCTCTTGCCAACATCTTGTCTGGGAATCAGGGAGACTCCTGTGGTACTCCATTAACTCCATGCCCCGCACAGCCTAGTTCCTGTATGCAGCATGTTGCCCCTACTTAGGGCCCACTTAGGGCTCAGTAGTAAAGAGACCCTGAAAACCCTACCCAGCCTCTCAAGCAGCACCCAGGACAGCCCTAGACGAAGGGGTGGGGCACTTGGGCAGGACTGTGCACCAGGGCATCATGTGCCCTGACTGGAATCAAACTGGACTGTCCATAAGCCATAAGCAACATGACCTCATGATCCTGTGGAAGTGCTGTGAAACACATTGCCCTTGTCATGGCCCCCAGTGGTTTAGGATGGTCTTGTCTAGCTGCACGCCACAACCTCAGTGACCCAAGGAGAGTGGCTTGGTGCAGAAGTGGCTCCAGGTCCATCTCCCAGGTGGCCCCTCATTCCCCATCCTCAGTCTGGACAGGTGTCTGTCGGTATCAGTACTAGTTTTAGAATTTAGTCAGGGCATGTATTATTAATTACATAATTAATTAATTAAACTTTTAAGTGTCAGCTCCATTCTTATTCTATTCACTTCCTCTCCTTACTTACAAAGATCAGGTCGATGTGGAAAACACCCAGGGTAGTTTCCATTACCTCTGCTTCTGCCACATTAAGTCATAACTATCTATTACTTGAGCATGGCTCCTGCTAACAAATGTTTTATCCTTTTTCCAAGCTATGAAGTTATAAACAGAAGTAAGATTAATTCATCCTGGTGTCCCCTATCACAAAGCCCAGTTCAGGGAAATATTTGTTTACATGAATCTAATTGTTTTACAATTAAAATCATGACCCATTCCAAACATATAGCAAAATAAAATTATCTTAAAACAATAGTGGCACCCTGACTGGTGTGGCTTGGTGGGTTAGGCATCATTCCACAAAGCAAAAGGTCACCAGTTTGATTCCGTCAGGGCACGTGCCTTGGTTGTCAGTTTGGTCCCTGTCCGCGCACATTTTAGAGGCAACCAATAGATGTTTCTGTCACATCAATGTTCTGTCCCTTTCTTCCTTCCTCTCTACCTCTTTCTCTAAAAGTAAACAAAATCTTAAAAAACAATAGCGGCATGTAAATTGCTCCGCAATGTTTTTAACAAATATTAAAATTTAATGCTGACCATGGCTAGACTCTGTTAACAGGGATTGGAGAAACTACAGTGAACAAAATAAGCAAAATCTTTTCCTCACTGAACTGACATGCTAGTGGAAGATTCAGTCAGTGAGCAAATAAATAAATAATGTTAAATCATGCCTGATGGTGATAAGGGCCATCAAGAAAAGAACTAAGGGTCACACTTAGTTCATATCCATGGGTCATGTAAGTTCTTTGGCTCCTCCATTTCCCATACTATTCTTATCCTCCCCCTGTCTATTTTGTACCTGCCATTTATGCTTCTTATTCCTGTACCTTTTTTCCCTTTCTCCCCTCTCCCCCTTCCCACTGATAACCCTCCATGCAATCTCTATTTCTGTGGATCTGCTCCTGTTCTATTTGTTTACTTAGTTCGTTTTTGTTCTTTTAGGTTCGGTTGTTGATAGTTGTGAGTTTATTGTCATTTTACTGTTCATATTTTTTATCTTTTCTTAGATAAGTCCCTTTAACATTTCATATAATAAGGACTTGGTGATGATGCACTCCTTTAACTTGACCTTATCTAGGAAGCACTTTATCTGCCCTTCCATTCTAAATGATAGCTTTGCTGGATAGAGTAATCTTGGATGCCAGTCCTTGCTTTGCTTTTCATGACTTGAAATACTTCTTTCCAGTCCCTTCTTGCCTGCAAGGTTTCTTTTGACAAATCAGTTGATAGTCTAATGGAAACTCCTCTGTAGGTAACTGTCTCCTTTTCTCTTGCTGCTTTTAAGAGTCTCTCTTTGTCTTTAATCTTGGGTAACTTAATGATGATGTGCCTTGGTGTGTTCCTCTTTGGGTCAAACTTCTTTGGGACTCTCTGGGCTTCCTGGAAATCTATTTCCTTTGCCAGATTGGGGAAGTTCTCCTTAATTATGTTTTCAAATAAGTTTTCAATTTCTTGTTCTTCCTCTTCTCCTTCTGGCACCCCTATGATTTGGAAGTTGGAATGTTTACAGTTGTCCCAGAGGTTCCTGTGCCTCTCCTCGTTTTTTTTGAATTCTTGTTTCCTCATTCTGTTTTGGTTGAATGTTTATTTCTTCCTTTTGGTACAAATCATTGATTTGAGTCCTGGTTTCCTTCCTGCCACTGTTGGTTCCCTGAATATTTTCCTTTATTTCACTTTTCATAGCCTTCACTTCTTCCTCTATTTTGTGACCATACTTAACCATTTCTGTGAGCATTCTGATTACCAGTGGTTTGAACTCTGCATCTGATAGGTTGGCTATCTCTTCATCACTTAGTTGTATTTTTTCCGGAGCTTTGACCCGTTCTTCCCTTTGGGCAATATTTGTCTCAGCACACCTATTACATAGTAAGGGGCAGAGCCTTAGGTATTTGTCAGGGCAGGGTAACCCACGTCACTCCCTTGTGACAGGAGGGGCCCGAGAGGGAACAATGCCACTGCTTGCTCAGCTCTCAGTTGGCTTTCAGTTACTTCCTCCTCTACCCACAAACAAATTGGACCCTTCTGGTGCTGATTCCAAGGTGGGTGGTTTTGTGTACGTTCTAGGACCCTGTGGGTCTCTCCAACAAACTCTACTGTGAGGCTGGGAGTTTCTCCTGCTGCCTCAACTCTCACAGGATTTTTTCAGGCAGAGGTTCTGAGGCTCCTTTCCCCATTCTAGGACCCTGAGTTTTGAGGTTTGTCTCACTCCCCAGTTGTTCCTCCCAGTTTATTGGCAGGCAAATGTGGGACCGCCTTGTTTGTCAGCCACCACCTTGCCATGAGTTCCCTCCACCCTGGCTACCCATCTTCACCCTTCCTAACAGTATAGGTGAATGTTTCTTTAACTCCTTGGTTGTCGGACTTCCATACAGTTCAATTTTCTGGCAGTTCTGGTAATGTTTTGTTTCTAAATTTGTTGTTGTCTTTCTTTTGGCTGTGCAAGGAGGCAAAGTACATCTACCTACACCTCTATCTTGGCCAGAAGTCCAGTTCTCAAAATTTCTAGGGAGTAAATTGTAGAACAGACCAGAGATGGAAGGATGGTTTGCAGCTCATTATCTCTTCATGACTTCTGATATTTTAAAATTGTGTCTGGAAAATAATTGGCAGTCAAAAATACTCATATACTTACTAAGTTCTTGAAAGTGAGGGTTTTTAAAAACAAATAATATTAGTTGATTTTTTAATTTAGTGATATTTCTTCTTTGTTATCTGATACTTGAAAATTCTCAAAATATTTGTTCAACTGAATGTAGGAGACCATGCCATTTCATTTCCCGATCTTGATTGTCCCTTCTATTCTAATACAGCCAAGATTTTGTAATAAACCGTGAATTAAATTGGGCAGTAGAGCCCAGCTGGTGTAGCTCAGTGGACTGAGTGCGGGCTGGGAACCAGAGGGTCCCGGTTCAATTCCCAGTTGGGGCACATGCCTGGGTTGCAGGCCAGGTCCCCAGTGAGGGCCATGTGAGAGGCAACCATACATTACTCTTTCTCCCTCCCTACTCCTCTCTCTAAAAATAAATAAATAAAAATTAAAAAAAAGATTGGACAATAGAGATAGTTCAAACCAAAGTGTATACTGCAGAGAAATTAAATCTGCAATAATGGAAATAAAACAATAAAAAAACAAAGTAAAGTATTTGTACCAATTTGTTTTTAAAAAGCTTACCTGCAAGGCCACGACTCTGGTTCCCTCAGAACCACAGTGTTTCCAGCCCAGGAAGCTGCTGCAGGGCTCCCCTGTGGGCTGATGAGGCACATCAAGCTGTGTCTGCAAGAAGGAAATGGTGTCCAGTGACAGATTCATGACAACTAAGCTGCATATAATAACATGGGAACCTACCAAAATCTAGTCCATTCAGCTGAGTATGATTCATCTTCAAGACAATTGTTTTTAACTATTGAAGCAGAGAATTTAGATTCATTTATTTATAGTCATTGCTGTCTCTCTCGGGCTTTTGTGTAGATAGAAAGCCAGCAAAAGGTGATTATTTAAGACCTTAAAAAAAACCTTTATATCAAAGTGTTTTAGGTCACTCAGTCAGTGTGAAAAATCGAAGCAACAAATAAGGGGCCCATTTGATTTGAAATCTGCAGGATGTCACTTAGAGCCTCAGGGGGCATGCAGAGCAATATAAAACAAAACTGTGGACACATTTGTGAGATTTATATCATCCTATTTATGAACCTCTATGTCAGAGAGAGATCATAACAAAAGAAACCTCTGAGTCATATATAATGGGACCTATTGCCAAAGATGTACTGACCAATGGCAGATATTCCTCCTCTTTTGAAAGGTCAAAATATGTTAAGACTTTGAATAAAGGTGCCTTAAAATCACTTAGAATACTGACAGACACATGGTTATATCCCTTCTCCCTGGTCTGGTTCCAGAGTTAGGAGAGCATTTTTCTAGTGTACAAACCTGTATTTTAGGACTGAACCTTTAGAATAAGTTTGCCAGAGTACGTTGGGACTAGTTTTTCTGCAAGCATACAACAATAAAGCCGTGAGTGGTTTTACTGTGTCCTTTTTAACTATTGCTGGCTGGCTGAATTTAGCATTAAAGGCTTCCTCCAGGACCAGCCTTGGGGATCTATTTTGGGTGCTAGAAGAACCCAGTCAGAGGTATCAGAGAAAAAATAGGCACCCTCTATCTTTTCTGTAGCATAAACAACCCTCACTGTACTTTTTTGCATAACCATTATCTATAGTTTATTTAAAATAGAAATAAGTTTTCAAAATCCTCCATAAAAAATGAAATCAAGCAACTACTGAAATATCATTAAAATCTCAACTGAAAAAACCCTCAGAGAGCTCTGAGAGTTCATCGGTTTAAAAACCAAACACACAAAAACTAAAAGCCTGCATCAGAGAATGAACATGCAGCATTTCCTAACATGCTTCCCAGGGGAAGGTACAAGGAGATGGTCTCTAGTCTAAAAACTTAAGAGTACAGGTGAAATAAGCCAAGCAGTGAAAGAGAAACACCATATGATCTCACCTATAAGTTGATCCTAATCAACAAAACAAACAAGCAAGCAAAATACAACCAGAGACATTGAAACAAAGAACAATCTGACAGTAATCAGAGAGGGAGAAGGATAATAGGGGGTTGGGGGAGAGGGTATCAAGGAACATGTATGAAGGACACATGGACAAAGCCATACGGGGTGGGTTTGAGGGTGGGAGGCAGGGCTGGGTGGGATGGGGGAGCGTGGTGGGGAGAAAATGGAGACAAATGTACTTGAACAACAATTAAATTTTTTAAAATCTCAGAAAAAAAAAGAGCAGAGGGTGCAATCTCTGCCAAAGATTCAAACATATCTCAGGCATGCAGAATTTGTTCACATTTACATGTATATTTTCAAGGAAAAAAAGTTCCCAAAATTCATCCTAAAGAATAAAAGTAAAAATAGTTCAATAGAAATATTAACAAATGAAAAAATTTATTCAAACATTCAAAAATACAGTCATTACTTTAGCTGCATACATCCAAGAGGAGCAAAATTGTTGTTGCAATTAGACAGCTCCATGGAAGAGAAGGGAAATCCCAGGCACAGATCCAAGTCGGTGTAAATACTTGGTGCATCATCAAGGCAAGCATTTCAGATCAACAGGTAGTGATCCAGTCAGTGGTGGCGGTACAGTGAAGTCGGAGAGAAGTTAGGTTCTGTGCTCACCTCTGCCACGTTCAGTTCCAGTTGCTCAAACACACACGCATGCAAAAAAGGAAAGTCAGGGGCAAGAAGGAGAAGAAAGTATTCCTAGGCAAAGCACCAAATACAGAAGCCATAAACATAATGCATTTGACTACATAACTATATTAAACTTCTTTGTTTCTAAAAAAAATAAAATATTTTTTAAAATTATGAATAAGGTGATTGAGTAAACAAATTTTGCAACACATGCTTAGATAAAGAGTTTGCCTCTATTGTAGAAAGAAGTCTTAACAGATTCATAAACAAAACCTTGTATTCCATTAGAAAAATGTGTAAAGAACATTCACTTATTCCTCCAACAATTATTTGTTGAGCATCTAGCATCTACTATATGCCAGCTGTTAGCCATATTTGACAGTAAAGAAGAAAATACAAGCATACACTAAAAATAAACCCAGAATATGTCAGGGAAGTTTCATAGGAAGTAAAAACATAGCTGCTGCTGCTGTGAAGTTGCGCTGCTTTGTACCGGGGAGTCAGAGAAGCCCTCTCATACCCTGGTAATTAACAAAGATGAAACCAAGTAGTTTACAAACATATTACTGGTATTCACAGAAGTGCAAAAGAAAAAATTACAGTGGCATTTCCTTCCTGATCAAATTAGTAATGATTGAAAATAACTGTAAAATCCAATATTGGTTAAGTCGTAAGGAAGCGAGCACTTGTATATGAAAGGCAAATTAACTTTTACACATTTGAAATTTTCTGTAAGAAAAAGAGAGGCATCGCCCTGGCTGGTATAGCTCAGTGGATTGAGCGCGGGCTGGGAACCAGAGGGTCACGGTTCGATTCCCCATCAGGGCACATGCCTAGGTTGCAGGCCAGGTCCCCGTGAGGGCCATGTGAGAGGCAACCATACATTGCTGTGTCTCTCCCTCTCTGTCTCCCTCCCTTCCCCTCTCTCTAAAAATAAATAAAAATTAAAAAATCTAAAAAAAAAGAAAACGAGAGGTAAATATGATGTTATATGTCTCTTTAAAATTCTAAACAATAAAAAATATATGAAAAGTTTGGCAAGAAAGGAAGAAAGCAAAATATTTGTAGTCTTCAAACCCTTCTAGAGCTTTAAAGAGTTGCCTATATTCTATTCCTGTCTTTTAAGATAGTTGTTATTATGAGCATATAAGTTTTATAAATTAGTTTTTTGACCTAGCATTTATGTTACACATTTTTCTATGTAGCATATACCTATTATTTTGTTGGCTCAATAAATGCCAGTGAATGGATATACATTCCCCCTTGTTGAATTTCTAGATCTGTGGCAAACTGCTAGTGGCAAAGCTGACAATTCTACTCTTAATATAGCTATTTGCCAGCTGCATTCCATACGTAGACATCAACAATGACCTAATAAGTGTTAACAATGATTTGACTGAAAAATATCTATTGTTTTCCCACCATTGTTTATGGCCATGTAAAGTTCAGTTCTAAAATTCTAAAATTTATTTTTAAATTTAGTGTAATTTTTACAAAATTACACTAAATTTAAAAATAAATTTTAGAACCATGTTTTGGGTGTCTTACTTAACAAAGATAAAATTTACATACCACTGGGGAAGTATATCTTTCTCCTGTCATGTCATGATTTCGAAAAATGACTAAAGTAAGTAGAATATAAAATAGAGAAACATTTTTTTGTTGTTAATTACTGTTGGAAGATTCATAGAAAATGCTGCTAAAGATTTGAACAAATGAGTCTTAGAACATTTACACAGTGTAAGAGGTTTGCTCTGGAGTTGGTGAAAAGTTAAAAATAATGCCTCAGCTTATGATATTTGCTAGATTTTGTTTTAAGAATGCAGTAGCTTCTTCTGATCTATTAAAGAAAAGCTACACAGAAGAAGGTATATTATTAAAGTAAAACACACATTACAGAAAAATTGTTTAAGTATGATAACTGGTGCTAAAACCAATCTAAATAAATTTCCTTTAAAAGTTGTTGTAGATAAAATTGTAGGTGTAATATAATATCTGAAATTAATTTATTGTATCATTAGTTAATCTTAACAGCACACAAGTTGAAATCATACATTCATAAAGTGCTATAGGAGTTGCTAGTGTTACTGTGGTTAATTTTATGTTCTTCAAAAGGTCTTCAAATTATAGTAGAGTATATACAATGATGAATAAATAAGAAACAATCTTTAAAAAACCTTTTGTAACATAAAGAGATTTTTCTGGACATTTTCTATCAAATACTTAAAAGATCTGTGAAGCAAGGGACCAGGAGAGCTCCCTTTTCCAGCTGTGTAGTTTGGGAACAGAGTATCCGCCACTCCCACCGTGGCCATGACATCATCGACATCCGTGAGGAGGATCAGGCTGCTGAGCTTTGAGTTTTTCTGAAATCTAAGAGCTGGAATTTCAGAAGAGAACTCAGAAGGTGGACTTCATGTAGATTTAGCTCACATTATTGAAGCCTGCGATGTATGTCTGAGGAAGATGATAAAGAGGTTGAAAGTGTGATTAATAGCGTGGTATCTCTCCTATTGACCCTGGAACTATATAAGCAAGAAGTGAAAACCTCTGTGAGAAGCTGCTCAAATTTCGGGAAGGTGAACCGTCCAGCCCTGAGACTGCAGTTGCTAAGCAACCCTTTCCATAGGATGGGTAAGACTGCTCCTGTAAGATACGTAGTATATTGCGGCCTCATTAAAGCGGCCGCGTCTTGCGGGGCCATGCAATACATTCCAGCTGAGCTGGGTCAAGTTGAAAAATGGATTTCTTCCTGGAACACCGCCACTGGAAAAAAACATACCCTTTTAATGTTACTTTATGAGGCTCGTGTGGATTGTAAGAAAAGTGATGCCGCTTGAAAAGTCAGGGTCGAATTGCTAGGAAGTTACATACGGAACAGTGCTTCCCTGACGCCAGCTGGTGCCCACGGGTGTAGTGTATGAGCATTAGAAGACCCAAATTAATTTTTTTTTTACAATTTTCTTCCCTGAAAACCTGTCAAGTTTTTGGAAGATGATCGTATTCATGATCTTTTAGCCATTTTTTGTAATTGCTAAACTGGCATCACATGTGAAGTTTTATCAGAAAAATAAAGAGTTCATAGATTCATTTGACTATTACCTGAAGAGAATATGGCTAAAAATGACACTACTTACTTTAATGGAAATGATGGTGGAAAATAAGAAATTTCCCTTGATATAAGGCAACGGGAACTTCAGATTGGAGTTGATGATGTTGAAGCATTTGTTACTGGTTCAGTGAAAACAAAAATGGTCTACTGCAAAACCAATCAGACTCGGAGAAAAGTAGCTGTCAGTCAGAGCACACATCAGACGTTTGGAAAACAACGGCAACAACTGTATGCCACACTTAATGCCTGCAAACAAAACTTGGACAGAGTGAAAAACAGCCTTTTGAGTCTTTCTGATACCTAAGAGTTCATGCTATAAATTTTGTTCTTTTGGGGAAAATATCTAAACCATAGTAAAACATTGTAAGGTGAAATTTGAAAAAAATAAGTTTATTTTTTGAAATTTCTGGAATGAAGTATGTAAAATGCTACCTAACAAATATTTTCAGAAAAACAGACACTTCAAGGGGACATTTTACCAGTCAATAAAAAATGCCTTCTATTCCAAAGAATTTTGTTCCATGAAGAGAACATTTTTTAAAGTATGGTTGGATTAGCCATCAGAGAGATGCAAATTAAAACCACAATGAGATACCACCTCACACCAGTCAGAATGGCCATCATCAACAAAGCAACAGATAACTCTTGGAGGGGATGTGGAGAAAAGGGAACCCTACTGCACTGTTGGTGGGAATGCAGACTGGTACAGCCACTGTGGAAAACAGTATGGAACTTCCTCAGAAAAATGAAAATGGAACTGCCTTTCGACCCAGCAATTCCACTACTGGGATTATACCCTAAGAATCCTGAAAAACCCATTCAAAAGAACCTTTGCACTCCTATGTTCATAGCAGCACAATTCACAATAGCCAAGTGCTGGAAACAACCAAGATGCCCATCTACAAATGAATGGATCAAGAAACTATGGTACATTTACACAATGGAATTCTACGCAGCAGAGAGGAAGAAGGAGCTTATACCTTTTGCAACAGCATGGATGGAGCTGGAGAGCATTATGCTAAGTGAAGTAAGCCAGGCAGTGAGGGACAAATACCTTATGATCTCACCTTTAACCGGATCATAACCAACAAAAGCAGAAAGGAAGCAAAACATAACCAGAGACACTGAAATTAAGAACAGTCTAACAATAGACAGGGGAGAGGGGAGAGGGGACAATGGGGAGAAGGGTTTTCAGGAATCACTGTAGAGGACACATGGACAGAACTAAGAGGGAGGAGGGAGGTTGGGGGGGTGGGACAGGAGGGGAAGGGAGGGGGGAGGCTGCAAATAACTGTAATTAAACCAAAAAATTAATTAAAAAAATAAAAATAAAAAAATTAAAAAAAGTATGGTTGGAAATATTTACATTATTAAGTGATTTTAATGCCTAAAACAATGTGCTACCTATAAAAGCCCTCTTATCTATATGTTTGAAACTCTTAGAAACAGACTTTTTAAATCTGCTTAAAAATCTTTCAGTAAAACCTATCTTTCTTTAATAAAGAGTTTCAGTGGACTTAACACACTTATCACAAATATAATTATTTAACAAATTCTAATTTTTTGTAATGTCAACAGACTGGCAGGAGGGCAAATTGAAATTTCAACAAAACTGATTATCTATTTAGTGGACAGTTTGGAAAACTGGTAGAGTGATTCAGCAAATGGAGTAAATATTACATTCCATTTCAATCAAGTTATCTTGGTGAAATAACTTTTTCCAGAATGACAAGCATTAAACCAAATGTCAATCAACACATGAATGGATTAACAATTTATGGTAATGAATGGAATATAAGCAATGAATTATTCATATATGCATCAACATGGATAAATCTCAAAGTCACTGATCTGAGTAAAGGAGCCATGCAAAAAAAAAAAAAAAAAGGCTAGATACTCTGTATTTTAATTTACACAAAAACAAGGATATTCAAACTAATTTATAGTGACAGAAAGCAGGCCTTTCATTATCTGGAAATAGAATGGAAAGAAGAAAAGTTTGCAAAGGGGAAAAAGAAAGTTTTTTTGAAGGGAGTGATCGAAATGTTTATCTTGTCTGTGGAGATGGTTTCCAGGTTGTACACATACGTCATAAATAATTAAATCTACATCTTAAATGTGCACAGTTTATCTTACTTCAATTAAAGTTGTAAAAAATATCAACACAACAATAAAAAACAAGAATGATAAATTAAAAATATATAATAATTTTGACTTAAAACTTTACCTCTACTTTTCAAAATATACTATTTAGGAAGTCAAGAGACAGGCCACAAACTAGGAGTAAACATTTGTAAATTGCATATCTAATAAAAGACTTATAGTCAGAATATATAAAGAACACAAAAATCAATAATAAAATAAATGGGCAAAAGATTTGAACAAACACATTATCAGTGAAGAAATATGGATTCAAAGGAACACAAAATCATATATGCTCAATAGTATTATCATTAAATAAACTCCAATAATATACTTTCACACATTATATTAGCACTAACAACAAAGTACCACAGAATAGGTGGTGTTAGAGAGAAAGAATTTTTTCTCTGCCCTTATAGGTTCTTCTGGCTGGTCTAAGAATTAAATTGACAGTAAAGAGATTAACAGGAGAAAAATAACCAACTTCAGTTGCTTATGTACAGGGGTTCCACTAGAATACGGGGAGTTGAGGTAGATACGCCAACCTGAGCTGGGGAGAAGGAGCTACCGTATTTTTCGGACCATAAGACCCACCGGACCATAAGACACACCTAGGTTTTAGAGGAGGAAAATCAGAAAAAAAATTTTGAAGCAAAAAAATGTGGTAAAATATTTAATAGCATAAATAACATAATATTTCACCAGTGTAAATGTAAACAGAACTCAGGTAAGCTATATTCGGACTATAAGATGCACCCCCATATTTCTCCCAAATTTGAGAGGGAAACAGTGCATCTTATAGTCCAAAAAATACAGTAGTAGTTTGGAACTTCAAACCACTTTCAAAGGGGAGAAAGCAGTTCACACAGAAAAGTAAATGTTTGGTAAACGAATGTCTGTGGGCAGAGCCAATGGGACACAGAACTGACTCTGACCTCTAGGCCCTGCCAAGTCTCCCCATCACACTTAGCCCACATCCTTTGTACATATCTCTGGCCATAGCTCCATTTCCTGGATCAGGCCCTCCATCCACATTCTTTTAGGCACTTAGGGGGAAGTCAAAGGTTCTTCCCAAGTACTTAATTTTTTAAAAATAAAATAGTCTTTATGCCAGAGATACAAATTTGGGGGTGGCAAATTTTGCTTTCTTTTAGTGACATAAACAACAGAATTTATTTTTCATCATTCTGGAGGCTAGCAGCCTGGGATCTGAGGCCTCTCTCCTCGACTTATTGATAGCTGTCTTCTCCCTGTGTGTTCACGTGGTCTTCTCTCTTTGCTTGTCTGTGCTTTAGTCTCTTCTTACGAGGGCAAGAATCAGATTGGAGTAGGGCCTGCCATATGACCTCTTTAAAGGTCTATCTCTAAATACAGTCACGCTCTAAGGTACTAAGTGTTAAGACTTCAACATATGAATGGGGGGAGGGCACACAATTCAGCCCATAACACACACCTACCAGAAAGGAAAAATATTTTTAAAAGAAAAAATGTGACATTCAAAGTGCTCGTGAGGATGTGGAAGACTAATACTCTCATTTATTGCTGGTGGGAATATAAAATGGCATGTCCATTTTGGAAATCTTGTACTTATTGTATAACCAGTGGTATCACTCCTACGTATTTACCCAAAAGAAATTAGAACGTATGTTCATACAGAGATTGTACATAAATGCTTACAGTAGTTTTATTCATAACAGCCCAAAATTAAAAGAGCCAAAATATTCATCAATTGGTGAATGAATAAATTGTTGTGTACCCATACATGAGATACTACTTATATTTAAAAAGGAATAAACCACTGATACATTCAACAACTTGGATAAGCATTGTGGTTTTCTTTGTTTAAATAGCCAGACACAAAAGGCTAAGTAAAAGAAGGCAGACACAAAAATGGTAAAACTAATATGACTCTGGAAAAGGAAAACTATTGGGAGAAAATTGGACCAGTGAATGCTAGGGGCAAGGGATCGGGGCAGGGGATTGGCTACAAAGTGGCTAAGGGTTAGAGAGGGTAGTTCATGAAATTAGGGCAATGTTCTATGTGTTTATTATAATAGTAGTTACAGAACTATATACATTTTTCAAAACTCAAATTGTACTCTTAAAGAAAGTAAATTTTACTGTACACAAATTTTGCCTCAATAAACTGACTTTAAAAAAATACATCAAAAATAGTAATATTAAGAGCATACCATGGAATTGCTGAAAAATAAAATGCTAAACAAATATTTTCAAAGTTATAAGGTATATTTAACCACAATGCTCTTACAAAAATAAAATACTATTGACAATAGCTGTTAATTTATCTAATTTCAATTTCTTTTTGTGTATGCCTACATGCTATATATAAAATGTTAATACAAGTACAAATACCAGCATATAATTCATACATAAGTAACTAGGTATGTGCTGGAGATGCATGCTCCAATTTTATCTTATCCTAAGGCATGAACATTCACATATTTTGTATATCACTTATTTAGGTTTCTTCTAATTTTTCATTATTACAATAAGTGATTCTCAAACTTACATCTCTGTGCTTAGCACTTTTATTTTCATTTTGGATTTTTTTTTGAAAGAAGAATGACATATCTAGATTAATAAATCCAGGTAAAAAATTATGTATCATGAATTTATGTATTCAATTGTTTTCCAAAGCTGTTGAACCCAATTTACCTTGTCACAAACAATGAATGAAAGTATATGTTTCATTATGTCTTTGTCAGTACTGGTTGATATAATTTAAATGCTCTTTATTATATTATGAAAGGTTCATTTTATTATTATTTTAGATTTTTTAAATTAGTAATTTACTGTTAGCAAATGTCTTTCAGCAGCTATTAAGTCTTACAAACATGGTTTCACCTCTTGATATAGTGTATTATATGTATTGATTTACTTATATTAAGCTGTCTTTACATTCTTAAGTGGAGTGTAAAATATTGAAATCTTACTGGCAAAGCTGGCCCAGTGGTTTGTCGTTAATAATCACTAATCACAGCCTTGGCAGCTGACTCCCAAGTTCCCCTTTCTCCCAGAATCTACTCCTTATTCCTATTGTTACATACTTTTCCTCATTCTCTAGGTACTTGCTTATATTTCTTAGTAAAGTGATCATATTCGTAGTACACTTAACGTGGCTGTCTGTCCTTCACTTTTTTAGACAATGAGCGGGTCCTTATCACATCTATATCCAATACAGTCTCCCAGATCAGAAATGGCTTTTCCTTTGGGGATTTCAGGGCTCCACACACAGTTAAGCTCTGAGCTTTTACAGAGCTCGTAAGTGCAGTCATCAACCACCCAGTGAGTAATGCAGTCTAAAGTAGGGTTTACATCAGAGACCCCAGAGCTGCTATCTAAATAGAATTTATCATCCACCCTACCCACCTGAGGGAAGCTTTCACACACACAACAGAATCAAGTGGAATACATATTACAACATGACTTAATTCTCAACCATCTGAGAGAGTGAAAGCAAATAGCAGCACCAGAAGAAAAAAACAAACAAACCAATAACGAAAATAGTCTTTGGTACTTACAGCTGGCTAAATGGTGTTATGATCCTCTGGCTAACATTTACTGAAGTGGTTCTTTGAAGTCAACTATACAAAGTAGCCAATACCAGTTTAATAATGCTTATGCTTTCTCGTGAGAAAGAAATCTGCAATTCTCAGTTCTGACGACACATCAAAACAATCTCTAGCGCTTTACACATATACTTGGACCCAACACTCATATATTCTGTTTAGTAGGTCTGGGCTGATTTTAAAGCTGAGCCAATGTTTAAAACCATTGGTTTTGAATTCTGGGGATCAGAGATAGACTTGGGAAAGTATTCCTTTCCAGAAAGTTTAGCACAAAGAAATTCTAAGAACTGAAAGTACCAGATCTTTATTTTTAGCCAGTTAATCAATTTATGTATTGATTAAGACCAATGGACCATTTTACCAGGGAATTAATATCCTAATACAAGACCCAGAGTTAGTCTGTACAGGATGAAATTACACATCAGGTTAAAAGGGGATTAGAGATCTTCTGTGGCTTTCATTTGTGCTTGTCCATTTCTAGTAGCATAAAGCTGCACAACAGCAAAATGTGGGCTTAGTTTGACAAGGCAATCTCTCCCTTAGAAAAGATGTCTTAGTTTACTTATGCAAGACATAATAGTACTTAGAAAGCCACAAATTAATAATATAAAAAATAACTGAGAGATTATGAAAAGTAAAATAATCTCAAGTTTTATGAAACCCATCTGTTCAGCTGCACACTTCTTCCAATCCAAGGGGACCACTAGAGAAGTCATACGTAATTCACACATGAATGGGCTGGACCCAGAGAGGCAGCAGAGGATGCTATTGGCCTACCATGGCTGGAAAATCAAGAGGAAAAGGAAGCATTGGCAGTGCAACAATCTGCCTATGGATAACCAAAAGAGAAGGGGAATTTGTTTCTAAGGGTACTGTAATCAGAAGTGACCCTTTCCACAAGAATGGTTAAAACTTTCATGTTGTGGCTATGGGAAGATGGTAGCATTTATGAAGAAAGAGACCACTGTCTCTACAGAAAGAGCTATTTTACCTGTGAAGAGAGTCAGTGTGACTTAAAGGATTAATATTGGGGATTCTAATGGCCCAGATAACTGAATTCAATAAATGTTGGGAAAATTCATCAACCAAAAACAAAAAACAACAAAAAAAAACCAGTTAATAAGCCCATAGGCAGCAGCTGCTTTATATGTAATTTATTGCTGGTCTGTTTTAAGGCAGTTGTTTTCCCTTTAAACAATATTTGTGCAGCTTTTACATACTGTTTTCAGCTCTAAACTCATCCTTTGTCTTTTATGTTTCAGACTTTCCTATTGGTTTCTGCTAATGGGAAACATGCGCGTGGGACTGGATGGAGGAAGTAGAGAGGAAGGACTAGGTTTGTCTCATTCCTGTCAGCTGGTTCCAGCCTTCAGCTTCCCTGGGCACGTGGCTCACCATCAGAGGTGTCGGCAAGTGCCAATGATGTCCCTTCCTCAGAGAGCTGAGTGTCTAGGTTCGAGGAACTCCAACTCACCCCTTTTCCTGCAGTTATTTTCTCTGCCTTACCTCAGGTTTCCTCTTTCCCTTTCAGCCTTCTGAATAAAGCCTGTGTAACTAATTCCCTGTATCAAATCCCACCCCCTGTTGGAAATGTTTTCCTGACTGGACTGTGTACAAAAAGTCAACAGTTGGTCTGGCTAATGTATTCAAAAGGGAAGAACAAGATGTAAACACACCAATTGCGCTTTTTTTAATTACATGATTTGTTCAAGCAATAACTATTTATTTACTAGGTATCTCTGTACAGAGATGAGTGTTTCAGTTTTAAATTGACATTTAAAAATACAATAGAAACTATAAAAATAAAATGATTTATGTAATTCAAATATACAACTAAAACCCAATAATGAAATGTATTAAAGAGTATAAAATATTATATATAGTGTTACACTTTCTTTTTCTATTTACTTCACAACACCTCTTTATTTAATCTAACTGCTTCTATTTTCAACTATCATGTCTGCTTCTGAGTCATCATCCAAGGTCTAGTAGCCCTGCCGCTGTAAGCTCAGCCTCCGATCACACTGCCCTGCCTCTCCTTTCCTGCACATCTCCTACTCAAGCCCACGGCCTCCTTGAGTCCATGGACTCTAGAGGAGAGAACAAGCGGCAACAGTCCTCAGTTCTCACTGTGGGCCAACCCTCATTGCCCTGGGTTGGCTTAGAGTAGTCCTTTGTAAATTTTCACGTTTGAACCCCAGAAATTTTAATAGGGCTTCCATGTGAACGGACTGGATTCTCAGCTTCCATACAGTGCTGAGTGTGAAATATATCCCATAATTTTGGGCTCAGGCTCAACTCTGCTGAGTGTTCAGATTTCATATTGAGTGATGGGAGGTAATCATTTTCTTCATGAAACCACACTCATAACTCAGAGAAGTATCATTTAGACAGCTGGATCCCTGAGTTTTTTATTTGTCTGTTTGTTTGTTTCCATATTTGTCCATCCGAACGCTTACAGTTTCCTTCAATGCTTGGAGCCCCTGGGTCTTACAACACCGGATGTAAGAGTAATTTACACTGTATTGTGCCTCTTTTCACAGTCTTTATTTTAAATTTTTAAACAATTGTACACTATTGTACTCAGCCCATAAGGCAACTCAACATAAAAAACAACTCTTCACTTTTTAAAACTAAGAAGTTCTTATTGATACTGAGAAGGGCTTATTTTACTTCTGGAATGAACATAATATTTGGAAAATTCTAGGGTATCGTTTTACTTTAGGTAAAAATATATTTATGTTTTCTAATGATTTATTTGAGATATCTTTGAGACCGTGTCAAAAGTGCGCATAGTAGCTATAGGTTTCTTGAGTAAATTAAAATGTATTTACTCAATAGCCACTCAAAGTGTGTGTGAGTGGAGTGGTGGATCTAGTTAAACAGAGAAGAAAGATAAATCTACTCATAGTGAAGACGGGATAAGTTATCAGAAATGTCTTTCAGAAATAAAAGGTAAATTTTAAAGCTCTATATAATTTAATAAACATTTTCATGTGAAAGAGAGTAATGTTTTCTTTATACATAACCAAAGATTTTGCATTTGTCCTAGTCAAGGCTTTCTTACTCTTTGCCTCTTTTCCAAAAAACTTTTTTCCCCGAATCTTTAATCCAATCTATTCTTTATACAACAACATCCTTATTCTTCAAAACCCAAATAAGACATTCCATGTTTTAAATTTTCTTTGGCCCCTCATTAATTCAAAGATTTTTTTAAAGCTGTAGTTTCTTATTCATTTCAAAATGTGCCACAGTATATACATAAAAGTCTACCTCCTTCCCCTTTCTGTACTATTATCCTCCTGTCAGTTGAGAAGTTCAGAGAAGGTAGCCCAATCGACAGTTATACAGTAATTTAAATCCAACAGCCCTGAACAAAAAAATAATATATGAGAAAAGGAAGTCATAATCTTTGTCTTCTTCCTTTTTCTTCAAAGAGAGAGCAATAGACAAATTTAAGAGACATATGGAAAATATCTTTTTTTTTAAGATTTTATTTTTATTTTTAGAGAGAGGGGAAGGGAAGGAGACAGAGAGGGAGAGAAACAGCAGTGTATGGTTGCCTCTCAAATGGCCCTCACTGGGGACCTGTCCTGACTAGGAATCGAACTGGCGACCCTTTGGTTCCCAGCCCGTGCTCAATCCACTGAGCTACACCAGCCAGGGCAAGACATATGGAAAATATCTTTAACAAGATTTTGTGACTGACTGTATGTGTGGAGCAAGGAAAGAAAAGCCCAGAATTTTTAGTAAAACAATTATGTATTTATTTATATTATTTTTTAATTGAATTTATTGGGGTATCTTTGGTTTGCAAAATCACACAGGTTGCAAGTGTATAACTCAATAAAATATCATCTGCGCATTGTATTATGTGCCCATCGCCCCAAGAAAAGTTTCTTTCCATCCCCGTTTTCCCCCTTTTCTCTGCCTCCACCTAGCCCCTCCCCCTTTCCCTCTGGTTATCACTACACTACTGTCTGCATCTGTGAGTTATGTATGTATGTTTTTGGTTAATCTCTTTATCTTCTTTCATCCAGTCCTCCATCCCTGCCACCTCTCTGACACATGTGAGTCTGTTCCATGTCTCCTTGCCTCTGTTTCTATTTTGTTCATCAGTTTATTTTGTGCATTAGATTCCATATAAGTAAGGTCACATGGCATTTGTCAACAGCACGGATGGACCTGGAGATTATTATGCTAGGTGAAACAAGCCAGGCAGAAATAGAACAACTGTTCAGTGCCATACTCTGCAATAGTGAGTAGAGGGGAAAGAACAGAATGAGGGGAAAGATGAGGTGACTCGATGTCTTAAATTTCAAGTACTTGTGTGGAATTGAAATAGAGAGTTCAAGCAAGTAAAAGAGTGTATGTGTCTGTCTATATTTTTTTTAAAAAGCTGTGCTTGAGATATAATAGGCTTAGGGGCCTCCAGCTTATAGATGACGTTTCTCTGGAGAATGCGTGAAATGAGAAAAGAGAGTTGAAGAACAGCACATATAAAGAAAGCAAAAAGAGAGAAACCCTACACAAAAGTCTGAGTAAGAGAAGCAGAGAAGCAGAGAGAGAATGGTGTTTTTCAGGGAGAAAGACTGCAATACTGAGATGTTAAGTGAGATCAGAACCAAAGGTTTCGATGAGACTGAGCCACAATTAACTCCAGGGCCGTGTCAGGGGCTGAAGCTAGACGACAGCAGATTGAGCAAGTAAAGAAGGTGGTAAGGAGACGGAGACTGCAGTGTCACCTGTGCTTTGACTTTTTTTAAACAAAAGCAGAACCCTTTTATATTGTTGGCTGGGATGCAGACTGGTGCAGCCACTGTGGAAAGCAGTATGGAGATACCTCAAAAAATTAAAGCTGGATCTGCTTTTTTGACCCAGCGATCCCACCTCTGGGAATATAGCCGAAGGACCAGAACACTAAATCAAAAGAACATAAGCACCCCCATGTTCACTGCAGCATTATTTACAATTGCCAAGATTTGGAAGCAGCCCAAGTGTCCATCAATAGATTAGTGGATACAACAACTATGGGACCTTTACACAATTAAATACTACCAGGCCATAAAAAAGAAAAAAATTTACTGTTTGCAACAGTGAAATAAGCCAGTCAGAGAAAGACAAGTACAATATGATTTCAGTCATATGTGGAATCTAATGAAGAAACTGAACTATCAAGGAAAATGTGGACAGACTCATAGATGGAGAGCAGGATGACAGCTAGTGAGGGGAGGTTTAGGGGATGGAAGGTTTAAGCAAAAAAGAAAAAGGACTCATAGACATGGACAACAGTGTGGTGATTGTGGGGGGAAAGAGGAGTATAATAGGGACTAAGTGGTAATGGAAAAAATACAATAAAGATTAAATCAAAAAATAAAAAAAAATTTGTAAAAACAAAAAGAGAGTTGAATAGCGATAAGTTCTGCCTGATAGTTGCCAGAAGAAAGAAAAAGAGGTTGAATATAGACCAGAGGAAAACTTCAGACGCAGAAAATATCTGTGTCATCGGTCCCTCCATCTCTCCACTTCTTAGTAAACAACACATTCTAAGATCTCTCAAGTGTTTAAAAATCCACCCCTCGTGTCTCTACAGGTTTTATTTGTCTGCTCCCTTACACAACAAAAATTCTCCAAGGAGGAATCTAAAATCATAGTTTCCACTTCTCCACCTCATATTGGGTCCTTAACTCCAATTTTCCTGCCATCACTCCTCTGAAATGATTTTAATTTTGACACCAAGGACCTCCACCTCATTCAAGTCAATAAAAAAATCACTTCTCATCTTAAACTCTTAGCAATTGCTGAGCCTATCTGAAGACTCTGTCCTTGAATTGTGTGATGTCACAACTCTCGAGCTTCTCTCCACCTCGCTGTCTGGACCTTGTTGGTCCCAGCACACTTCTTCCTCTGCTAGAGTTCTAAATCACAGAACACACTTCAAATCATCTTAGACCTTTTCCTATTTTGTGTCCACATACATCCAATAGACCATGGCTCAAACAACCAGATGTACGAATAACTCCTCGATGTTTTTTTCATGTAGTTGCTATACTTGGCATCTCTACTAGATTGTCTCCCTGGTAGTTCAAATGAAACATCCAAAGTAGAACTTTTGATTGCTCGATGACGACTCCACCTATCTCTCCCTCCATTTTATTTATTTAAGTGAATATCCTCACCACTGAACATTTCCCAAAGCCAACTGTACAGCATCCTTGATTTCTTTTCCCCTTTCCTCTGCCCTGAAATATTCTATCCATCTAAAAACTGTGTAAGTTTGACATCCAAGACATAACTCTACATCTTCTCTCCACCTGCACTGCCACTACCCTAACCAAGCCACCGTTGCCTTACCTGGACTGACCTGGGCGAGTGCAGTTGTCTCCCACAGCATTGTCCTGATTCTTTCCTGGACTCCTCAATCCACCGCTCTCACAAAGCCAGAGTGATTTTTCTCTAACAAAAATTAGATTGTGACACTCCTCATCTTAAAACTTTTCATGGCTTTCCATAGTATTTAAAATAAAAGTAAATTTCCTATCATGATCTAAAAAATCCTGTATGAATGATCCAGCCCTCCCTGGCTGGACCTCTAGCTTCATTGCTTACTATTCTCCCTCTTGCATCTGTAAGCTCCAGCCACACCAGCCTTCATTCTGCCCTTGAACGTGTGAGGCTCATCCCTGCCTTACTCAGGTCTCTCCTCCTTCTACTAGCAGAGTTCTGCCCCAAGACTTCATGGCTGGCACATTTGCATCTTACAGGTTTCACCTCAAAGATCAGTTCCTAAGAAAGGGCTTCCTCAATTCTTTAATCATTACTGTTTCACAGCAGCAAATCCATGTTCTTTATAGCACTTATCACTCTGTGAAATCACCTTTTTCATGTGTTTGTTTACTTGTTCTGTGGACCTTATCTGTCCTATTAAGTGTTATCATCTCCCTGCAAATATTGAATGTTTCCTTATGCAAATGAAAGTGGAATACAAAACATAGATGGAGAGATTAAGAGGGACAGCTTTTTCACTTTAAGAGGAAGAAAGAATAAAAGAGGATGGATAAAAATACAAATACAAATAACCTGGTAGGTTTGGTGCAGACAGTAAAGGAATCACCCAGCTTAGGGCTTCTACTTTCTCTGAAATAGGAAGATAATGAGAATGTCTTAAGTTTGTAACTAGATATCTTGAATTTATAGTGGCCATTAAGAAATATAAGCCAGAGAGTGATAGGATTACATTCATTTCACAAAAGTGAGTCTTCCAGAATAGAGCATCAACTAGGAGACACTGACCTAAAAAGCACAGAGACCAATTACACAAGATCCTAACTAGGTTCGGATAAAAATAATGATCATAGAGCGAGAACATGAGGGTGCACAGCCAGGCATCCAGCCATTCATAGATTCGCTGACGTTCAGTGACGTTCCCCCGCGCCTCTTCATTTATTCAGGGGCGAGCCTTCCATTTAGTGCTCTCCTACCTGCTCATTGCCAAACTTAGGCCACCGCTTTCTTGGTGGCATCACTGATGATGCAGAAAACAGAAATCATAGTGAGAGAGAATATGGGTTAATCAATACAGACAACATTGGAAAAAATAATGATTGTATATCTTGGGAGGTTGACTATATCTGAATGCTTGCACATGAGTGAAACTCAGTAATAAGAACTAACTTGCTCTGCATCCAAGGTGAGAGGGCTTTTCTGAATCACTTTAACAGGGATAGCGATCAATACCAGCCTGCTGAGTAGCATGTGTGCTTCTTGCTGTTGTAGATGCTCATGGACATAAACAAACAGTAAGAATAGCTCATTTCTGGCACCCTCCAAAGAATGGTGCTCTAAAAATAATAGGAAAAACAAAACAGGCAGTGTGTGCCTGAGCATCTCATCTGAGAAAAATGTGCTTATGGAATTGGAGTAAACAGCTCATTAAATTTACATAGCACTAAGGTGAGAGAGAAACGATGAAAATCAAGAAACAGAACAAGTAAGCAAAGAAGCTGAATATTTCCAATGTAAATTGGTTTAAAATGTATCGAAAACTACAGGTTAGGTTTAAAGCAAGAACTTAATCATAAGTTGTAATAAAAACTTACACCGTTGTTTTTCCTAACACTCATGGAACACTATCATAAAGAAAGACCTGATTGAACAGGGGAATGGCTGCATGGAAATATAGACAAATAATGGAAAATATCAGGAATCAGTTTAAGAACTCAGGATTTTATTTTTTAATTATGTTTAGCCCAGCTAAAACACACAGATCCTTTCAAAATGGTATTAATGATTTACTCTATACAATCACTCTTAGAAATTCAAAGATGGTATAAGACATAATCCTATTTCTCAAAAAGTTGTTTTAAAGGCTTGTGATTAATTTACCATTAGATAAGGAGATGCGATTTCTTATCTCACCAGAATTGATCATCTGAACATGTCCAGTATCCTATCTACAGCTTTTCTGAGACTAAAAGTGTCATTTGGTTAATATGCTTATTTATCTTACTGAGAAACTCCAAATTGTTCATCTAAGTGATCCTTTTTAGTTCATGTCTGCCTTTTTTATACCATATCTGATACAACAATCCATTCATCATTGGACAAGCTCTCCTCTCTCATCTTAAAAAACAAAATGTTAGCTCTCCAGCTATTCCAGGCACCGTTTTCTTTAAGAACCAGCAGTGCGCAAAATCCATTCCTCCTCTCTTCTCATTGTACATATTAATGCTTGCAAAGAGGCTAGAATATAACAAGAGTAAATAAATACATTTTGAATTAATAAGTCTAATCAATCACATTCTGGAGATTTTTCCCTTTCAAATGCAAAATACATGTAACATTAAAGAATGGCACAAAAATCAGTTTCAGGATGCAAGAGTTAATTTTACATTAATTGGACTGGGAACACCCAATTCACAAAAAGTTACAATTTGTAATAAATAGTTATCAGAGTAGCAAAAGTACATTTATTGGAATCTCTCCCACTGACGTTTATGACTCCAGCAGAACTGTAAGCTTCCTGAAGGAAGAGAAGGTATCTACTTGCATTTACCATTTTCTCTCCAACAGCCAGCATAAGCACCTGACCCAGTATACGCTCAGCAAAAACTTGTAAAATGTATGGGATGAGTCAGGAAATAACAATCTTGTCTCAGATTTTGCACGTGCCTGAGAGGCTGAAAGCTGGGTGAAGTGACAGGGAAGTAACAAATACTAAGGCCCTGTTAGGTTCAGAGCAGTGGTCCCAGCCAAGGGGTGGTTGCATTGGAAAGGGGGATTAACAGCAAAGCTCAGGGCTGCCCACTGGATACATACCCTGCACAGGAACAGGGAGAGGAGGAGGGCACAGGAAACCGTGACACCCACTGAAGGGATTCCTGGACTCTGGAGTGACGGGTGATGTTTAAAACCATTGAAACCTGTGTGATTGCGAATGACATATAGCAGCATGGTGTGTCAGAATAAGCAATTCAAGAATGCCTGATTGTGAAGAGAGGGATATGTAATAATATAGCTTCATTCTAGAAGGTTCACATGCTTATACTGTTCTTTCTGCGCTGAATAGGTTGGAGGTGACCTCTGCAAGCGCTGCGACCAAATAGAGGGTTAGGACAAATTAAATCCACGACACTAACTTATTCACCACACCTAGAATGCCTTTCCTTTCTCTGACTTTGCTTACTTCAATTATTTTATTCATTCACAAACACATGTAAGTAAGTGTCAGTAAGTTGTGTGTGACCACAAATACAACAGAGAAACAAGACAGTTTTGAGTGTTTATTTTGTACCAGAGTACTGTACTAAGTATTTTACATAGATTTATAATCAAAATAGCAGTATGAAGTTAATTAGATTGTAATCCTCACTATAAATGAGGAGTCAGAGTAATGGAGAGCTTAATAAATTTTCCAAGATCACAGAGTTGGCAGAGAATATGTGTATAAAACACATACTCATTCAACAAACACACAATGAGTGCTTACCATGTGCCTGCTATGCAAGCTTATGTCCTGCTGCTCCTATGGATGGACGAGTCCTGAGTTTCAGTCGAACTGGTTACCACCCATTTTATAACATTCTTTTCCTTTTATTGTTTATGCTATTACAGTCATCCCTCTTTTTCCCCCTTCATCTCCCTCCACCAGTCCGCCCTCTACTTCCATAATCAGTGCCCCACTCTTGTGCATGTCCATTGGTCCTTCATATATGTTCTTGCTAATCCCTTCACCTTCTTTCAGTCAATCCCCATATATCCTCTCCCACTCACAGCTGTCCGTTTCTTCCATGATTCTGTACCTCTGGTTTTATTTTGTTCATTAGTTTAATTTGTCCATTAGATTCCACTTATAAGCAAGATCATGTGGTATTTGTCTTTCACTGACAGGCTTATTTCACTTAGTAGTTCCATACATGACGTTGCGAAAGGTAGGAAATCTTTCTCTCTGCTGTGTAGTATTCCATTGTATAAATGTACCCCCCTTTTTTTTTAAATCCATTCATCTACTTTTGGGCACTTCAGTTGTTTCCAAATCTTGGCTACGGTAAAAAGCGCTGCTATGACCAAAGGGGTGCATAATTTTGGATTGGTGTTTTGGAATTCTTTGGGTACATTCCCAGCCACGGAATTGCTGGGTCAAAAGGCATTTCCATTTTTAGTTTTCTGAGGAAACTCCACACTGTTTTCCACAGTGTCTGTACCAGTTTACATTCCCACCAACAGTGCACTAGGGTTCCCTTTTTTCCACATCCTCACCAGCACTCGTTGTTTGTTGATTTATTAATGATAGCCATTTTGGCAGGTGTGAGGTGGTATCTTGTTGTGGTTTTAATTTGCTTCTCTTTGATGGCTAGTGCTGCTGAACATCCTTTCATGTGTCTATGAACCCTCTGTATGTCCTCCTTGGAGAAGTGTCTGTTCAGGTCCTTTGCCCATTTTTAATTGGATTATTTGTCTTCCTGGTGTTGAGTCATACAAGTTCTTCATATATTTTAAAGATTAAACCCTTGTCCAATGTATTGTTGGCAAATATGTTCTCCCATACAGTTGGTTCCTTTTTTATTTTGGTGATGGTTTCTTTAGCTATGTAGAAGCTTTTTAATTCAAAGAAGAACTAACACCTATCCTTCTTAAACTATTCTGAAAAATTTAAGAAGAGGGAAGACTTCCAAACCCTTTCTATGAGACCAATATTATCCTAATTCTAAAACTGGGTAAAAACACAACAAAGAAAAAAACTACAGACCAATATCTCTGATGAACATAGATGATAAAATTCTCAGCAAAATATTAGCAAACCAGATCCAGCAATACATTAAAAATATCACACACCATGATCAAGTGCAACTTATTCCAAGGATGTAAGGATGGTGCAATATCTGCAAATCAATAAACATGATACACCACATAAGCGAAATGAGAAACAAAATTCACATAGTCGTATCAATAGATGCAGAAAAAGCATTTGATAAAATGCAGCACCCATTTATGATAAAGACACTCACCAAAGTGGGAATTGAGGGAGCATTCCTCAACATTTTATAACTTTCTTGTTTGATCCTGTATCCTCCTGCCTGAAAAGTTCTTTCTTTCTTTGTCTTCATCTTATCTTTCCTTCATGGTTCCTCTGAAACTGCCTTCTTCCATGAAACCATTTTCCTCTACTTTAGAAGGTGGCTATTTCTCCAGTCTCTGGTTGACTACTGCAAATAATTTCTCTGAAATTTAATCAAATTCTGCTGGGTATTTTATTATAGTGTGTGCATCAACAGACCATAAACTGCTTAATGGCAGGAATTATATCACATATTCCTTTATGTCATCCATAGAGCTTAGTAGTTCCAGACTTCTGGAAGTTTCTACTAAGTTTTATGTAAAAGTAGAACTTATCTCTATTAAATTGACTTCGATGAAGATTTTTTTATATATAGATTTCTCTCTGCTTAATATATGTCTTCTCAATTTGGTTAGTTTTCTTTTTTTAACTTTTAAACAATAGATTTCAAAATTGGGTCATTAAAGACACAAAAAGCTACTCAGGATGTTTAAAATTATGGAGAGCCCTGACTTGTGTGACTCAGTTGGTTAGGGCATCAACCCATAAACCAAAAGGTTGTGGGTTCAATTCCTGGTCAGGGCGTAACCAATTGATGTTTATCACGTCAATGTTTCTCTCTCCCTCTCTCTCCCTTCCTCTCTTTTTAAAAGCAATGTCCTTGGGTGATGATAGAAAATAAAATGAAATAAAATAAGAAGATGGGGAGACTTAAAATGTGAGCTTCTTTTTCTTTTTCATGATACATGAAACTATTTCAATTAAAAAGGGACTAATAAAGATTATTTTGTTTTTTGTGCCTAAATTAATTTATTGGCATTTTCAAAAGAATGACAATTCAAATGCCTTTGAGGCAGAAAATACATTTTACTATTTTATTACTGAACTCAAAGACACACACTTCTTCAAAATGGGCTTGATTCTCATTAAATTGATTTTAAAGTCTTTGTTTCTTTTAATTATACATGTCCATCTACTTTCTAGGTCCTTTTGTTTGACTTAAAATAGTATTATTTTTCTGACACGTCTAATCTCTTGTAAGCTCCTCAGAGAAATTTAGTGACACTGACTTTGTCACAAAATGTCACATGACCACAACCTAATACCCCTGCTGAACACAGGAAGCTGCTGCTTCTCTGGTTCATGTCTGACTCTGGCGCCTAAATTTTCTTCTCAGACTGCAGAAGGCCAGCATCGCTGAGTGCTTTGCCTCTGACTCTTTCCTCTAGACATTCAGGTCAGCTGGGGCTCAGTAGCTGGCAGGATTTCTCCTTTCTCCTTCCTCATGGCCAAAGTCATATCTTATAAGACTGACAGTGAAGGCAAGGACCAGATGGAGAGTCTCTCTTTGGCTGATGTGAATTTATAATGAACAACTGCAATAAACAGCTGTGGTTCAGAACGAGCCATAGACTCATAGTGGGACTGTCTCTCCTGTCTTCATCTTAACCTGTGCAGAACCATCGGCAAGCTAGCACACATCTCAGAGCTTCTGTTTAAGTTCGTGTCAATGAACATGATAATACCTATGTGGCCGGATTGCTGCAATAATTACACAATGTAATAAATGCCCTCCAAAAAGGAAATGAGCATAAGAAATACGAGGTCTACCCAGAAAAATTCCAACCATTTTTAACATAATGAGAACATTTTGTGCAATATCAGTATAACCTGGCAGCCAAGAAGAGTGGACTGGAATGCAGATGAGTGAATAATAAGGCCTTCACTGTACTAGTCAGTGGGGGTGGTAGACACCATTGAATGAGCATGTGTATGGTGTGGCCATCACATTCAAAATGACTGAGCAAGTAGAGCAATGAATCTGCATCAAATTTTGCATTAAGCTTGAACGTTCCTCCATGGAAACTATTCAGATGATTCAGAAGGCCACAGCTATGGGCCACTAGTGATTGGCAGCTTCATCACAGCAACACGTCCACTCACGCATCACGACTGGTGCAGACTTTTTTCCAAAACATCAAATCACCCAGTGACTCAGCCCCCTTATGGCCCAGATTTGGTGCCCTGTGACTTCTGGCTTTTCCCAAAACTAAAATCACCTTTGAAAGGGAAGAGATTACCATCCATGAGATTCAGGAAAGGATGATAGGGCAGTTGATGATGATTGGGAAAACTGTGTGAGGTCCTGAGGTGCCTACTTTGAAAGGGACGGAGGCATCACTGTCCTATGTACAATGTTTGTTATATCTTGTATCTTCTACAAATGTCTCTATTTTTCATATCACGTGGCTGGATACCTTCTGGACACACCTCGCATATAAACTTAACTTCTAAATGTTAGCATTTCCCCAATTCCTCCTTTTAGTTTACCATTTAAACAGAAATAGCTCAACACATTTCCTTAAAGCTAAAGTCAACTGGGATTAACTAAAACAATTCAGAAGTTAAACCACTCAGGGTATCCTGAAAATTCAGAAGAACTAAACTTTTGTGAACTCTCAAAAACAAACAAAAATAGTGAGCTAAAAGAATAACATGCCAGAAAGAATGGTTTTACTCTGTCCCCAGACAGGCTCCACATCTTGGCCGCCAGTCTCTCTGTCACTGCAGTTCTGCTCTAAGGCGGGAAAGAGACGAATTGGCACGGTATGAGGCTATGATAGCAAGAGAAAACTATTAATAACGTTTAAATAGATCATCAGTTACAATTATATATTTGCAAGACACCTTATAGCTTGTATAGCACCTCATTATTTATTGCTTCCTACCTAGAAGTTATTTTATATGGGTATGTGTCTAAAAAAAGGGACCCAGTTGATCCCCAGAATCACAAATTATGAGTCTGTAGAACTCTGACTGGAAACCAAAAGTCCAATCTATCCACCTCCATGGATCCCACTCTCCCTGTTATTTTTTCTAGGGGTCCCTAAGTCTCAATAATTCCCAAACTTGCAGGACCCTCAAGCACTAACAGACCCAAGCCTAGTGTTTTATAATTTACAGGACCTCTGTTTAAATTCCCAAACAAGCCTATTCTAAAAGCCTTGTGCCAGTCACCTGTCTAGTAGGGTAACCCACATCTCATTTTAACCCTGTTTTACAAATGAGAAAACTAAGGTTCAGAGAGGCTAGGTTATTTTTGTCAATGGACTTTATGTGTACAATATTGTATCTCTAGTTCCCAGGAAAGAGTACGTGTGTAAAAAAAAAAAAAAAGTCCAGTGTATAAATTTAGCCAAGACTAAAACAATAATAAGCAGCTGATTTGGGGGTTGAACTCATGTCTTCCAATTCTAGTATGTGTTCCAAAGTTCTACGGTAGTTTCCTGCTTGATAAATTATTGGTTATAATCCTAAACTTTTAGAATCCTAAACTTTTAGTAGAGCTCATGGAGTCTCCAGATACACATTAATATGAGAAGGAAAACATTCTGTATAGGATTATCTTGCCCATGCACAAAGGTTCATAGCTATCTTCAGGTGAAAATCCCATTATTAGAAATGTTATCTTTGGAATAAACCTGTACCTTACAGAATAGATAGATGGTGCAACACTTGCTGATTCTTATCATGATTTCTATGAGTTGGGGAATTGCTGAGTACGGCAAGGTATATTTTCAAAGTATTAATAATTATTTCCTTTTTGTGTGATCTAAAGCAGTGATGAAAATGCCAAAATCTGAAAAAAAAGCTTTAGCTTTATTATTTTCACTCAAGTCTTATTTACATCCTGAAAAGCATTTGCCTACCTTCAACTTCTGTAAAATGCCTACAGTTTTTTTTAATAAGTTCTATCTGAGCAATTCTTTTGGTAGATTCGAACAATCATCTATTGCTTAAACATTTTATGTACTAGGCCCTGGGCTAGGCAATGGGAAGGTACATCAAGGTAAATTAGATACACTCTTATTCACAGGAGACTGAATGGGGGAACAAAGAATAACAAAACCACAACTCAAAAAATTAAAAGGGAGTATTATACAAGTGAAACCAATAATGTACTTAAGATTCTAAGTAAATATCACACAAAGATCGAAATTAAAAATTGTTTATAGATTAGGTTTTTAAGCTGTACTTTGAAGGGTGAGTAGGATGAAGACTCACTGAAGTGAGAAAGAATCCATTCATTCATTCACTCACTCATTCGCTTAGTAAGCACTTTTGAGCACTACTAAGCAACTGGAAATTATAAATACTATGATACACACAACACATACCTCCCTGCCCTAATATAGTTAATGGATTAGTGACAAAGACAAGTAACGTATAATTATATAAAACATGGTAATAGTGAAATGAATGGTGTTTTGGGAAATGTGGAAGGAGGGGGACCAAATCTATTTCAGAATATCAGGCAAGACATACTGCAGTACCTAAGCTTAAAGCTAAAACCTAAAGATTAAGTAGAAGTTAGCCAGATGAAGAGAAGCGGGCAGAGTATTTCAAACTGAAGAAGCTGTGTTTCCAAAGATCCCAAAGTGGGAAAGACCATGTGACTTCCAGGAACTGAAGTAAACTCAGAATGTTAGCTTAAGAGCATAAGGAAGTACCAAGAGATACAACTGGTCACAGACTTTGGATGGACGTGTTCGATCTTCATCCAGAGAGCAGTGAAACCACTGACGGACTAGAAACAGAGATGTAGTGTACTCAGATGCGTATTTCAGAAGGAGCACTTCCGTTTTTGGAAGTAAAGAGAACAAGGGGAGACTTACGGAGTAATGGAGGGGTCTAGACAATGAATGATGGTGGCCAAGTTGCTGACAGTGGCGGTGGAGAGAAGTGGATGGATGCAGGAGATACTAATGGTGATTCATGGAATGAGAGGGTGTGAGGGATGTGGACTGGTACAGAATAACAGGTTTCTCACCTTCCCAACAAAGATGGGGAAGACTAGGAGAGTCATAAGATTGTGGGGAAACCATGGAGGGCTTTGTTTTGAATATGTTGACTTTCAGGTTTCTGAAAAACATGCCATTGAAGCTGGTTTCCATGGAGAGAAAAGGATGGAGGTACAGAAGAGGTGGAAGCTTATTGAAGGAAGAGTCTGCCTGGGCAGTAAGAGACTAAAGGAGAGAAGTATGAGAAAGGCCAAAGCCAGACTCTAAAGGGCTTAGAAAACCAGGCCAGAGTACAGCGTGCATTCATTCAAATTAAAACACTATGAGAAAGAATCGCAACCACCCCACTGTTGGTTTGGGACAGGAGTGAAAATATTGGTTTCCTAAGGAAATTAGGGTCTGTATTGAAAAGAACCCCTGGAACCTGAAAAGTTAATAAAGGCTCTCAAAAAAGTTATCCTTTTCCTCCCATTGTTTGATCAGATCAAACTCAGAGCACTCTCAATAGGGCTAAATCCTTCTCTTGGGCGCCCACCCATGATTCTTTCCCTTCTAGGAGAAATGTGCACATCAGGTCAGTCTTGGAACATGGCTATCTTCAGTAAGAATTAAAAGTAGTACCTCCCTAATTTTAATTTGAGCCCATTGTCCTTCCTCCTGGGTCTGGTAATTTCTTGGTTTTCAACTGTATAGCATAGTTTTTGAAATTACAACACACACCTCCAGGTGCAAGCACTACCTATATTCAATTGTCACAGATCATACAAGGTGGGTGGGGCAGCTATGATTGGTCATTTTTATAATTATCAGGAAACTAAGGTTTAGGGACATTGTGATTTATCTAAGGACTCAACTCAGTGAGAACAGGTCTTCTGATGCTGGGGCAAGGCTTGTTCCACCCTGCTGATAAGAAATTAGGGAATTTTTTAAACACATAAATCAGAAAAATATAATGTATGGCACATGTATCATTAAATTCCACTTCTTGTAGGTAGAGCAAACATCAACAATGAATCATGGCATTCTTCCCCACTGATTCTAGGTGCAGCCTCCAACTCTTTGTCAACATAATAAATCAAATAGCTACTACCCGTGAATGTAAGTTGGCATGTGATGAAAACTATTTTCAATGCTTACCTTGGGTACTTGCATTTTTAATCATGACCCTGAGATACCTAAAAGCTTTATATGCATTTATTCCATGACTTTTTGTTTATACATTAAGTAGTTTTAAGATCTTGAGGTGTTACTTTACAAATCCGAGTCATTCCTTCACCTATAAATGGATGACAGCTAAGGTTTCTTCTGGTTCTGACAGTCAGCGATCCTATGAAAGTTCCGGGCATGGTGACAGCATGTGTTATTCTGGAGCAAAGGTGACCTTCCCATTGTTACTCCAGTTGCATCATTTTTCTTATTTTCTTCTGAGTTCAGACATGCTAATTACTATTTATGTTTCACAGCTCATGCTAGTCCATATATCGTTGTAGAAAATTAATTCTTTAAAATGTAATACAGGAAACTCTCTAGCATTTGTTTTAGTCTCTTAAAAGGTTGGAATTATATATATTGTGTACAGATTATAGGAGTCAGAGTGGTTTAGTTAAAAAAAAAGAAAAGCAGGGATCTTAGGGTCAGAGAGAACTGAATTCAAATCCTGGATCAATCTTTGATGGATGACCAGGAACCTTGGTAAATTTAACATCTTTAAGACTTGGATTCCTTATCTTTTAAACAGATACAATACATCTAACTTATGATGTGTTCCTGTCTGAATTATAAATATGTGTGTAAAGAGTTTTCAATCACAGAGTATGGCATATGGAAGGAAATTAATGTTAAATATGATTATTTATGGGTCTCTAATACCAATTTGAGACACTACCCAGTTGCTTATTTATTTACCTACCCAGAGACTTAACTTAGGGTGGTGAACACATAATATAATATACAGATGATGTATGTCAAATTGTATGCCTGAAACCTATATAATTTTATTAACTGATGTCACCCCAATAAATTCAATAAAAATAATAAAGTGAATAAGGTGGCAATGTTTGGTTCTACATGTACTCCTTAGATGACTTATAAACATTTAGTAATAGCAGATCCTACCCTATTCCCATATCATCTTCTGGGGGGGGGGAATTTTATGATATGTAGAAACATGGCTATAATTTTTTGATGTTAATTCCAACTCTGTAAATCCTGAGCACAGCACGCACCCTACCATGGCTCAGAGGCAGGAGTGTGCTGCATTTCCTGGGACCACCAACCTGGTCTAAACAGAGCTCACACAGCTGACAGAGTAACACAAGCCTGTTCCAATACTACCAGATAAATGGTTATGTTTTAATCCCACGTCTTCATGCTGGAAGGAGGCTTTGTCTGAGACTAAATAAAGATAGGAGTTTAAAATGAATATAGTATTTATCCATTAAAGAGTCGCTGTAGGTTTGAAAAGCAAATATTATTAATGGGACACAACACCTTTCGATCCCACTGAAGTGTGCTAAGCCTCTGTAAAGCAGACTGATGAGAAAATTGGTGTTTGATGGAAGTAGGAAGAATGGCAGGGTAGCTCTGCGGGCTCAGCAGCAGAGAGAGCAGCTCTAGAGCTGCAAGCAGCCATCCGTCATTCATCTCAGCCCTGCCTGCAACTTTCCAAGAGACTTAGGGCAAAGCATCACTCCTGCAAGTCTTTGATTCTATAGCTGTAAAATGCAAACGACTATTAAGAGTTATCATGAGCCATATAAAAGTGAGGAAAACAAAGAGTTGGATGGTTCAATGAATGAGGTGATGAAACAAAATACATTGATGTATTTGTGGTGACTGCTTTTGACCAAAATATCTCATGTCTCACAAGAACCAGTGTCCTCTGGCACTCCAAATATCAATCATTTGGGGGTTTTCTCTTTGGATTAAGGCATCGTGTCTCTAAGAATTCCATTTTTCTACCTCAATTAGCTGTCAGGAGGAGTAAAATATTAAGCAACGCTTAGCTTTTAGTATTTTTGTGTGGGAGTGACACAATGACCTAATGACGAGGGACATAAGATAGGTCCATTTTAATGGAGATGAGTTTGGGGAGGGGATAGGTTGGCAGCATGAGGAATAATATATATAAAGACAGGCTCAGAGGCTAAAGCGGGTGACAGGGGGGAAGGCTAGTAAGTTCTAGATAGCCGAGGTATAGGAAGACTGGAAAGCTGATAAAGATATCTTCAAAGGGGATATAAGAGGGCACAGAATATTTACTCCTCTTGCACTGCCAGCATTTTCTGCATCAAGTCGAGGAATCAAACTACCATAATGGATCAAAGTTGTCCTTCACCTTTAAGTGACACGGCATCCGTGTAGTGAGATTGAGATGAGGCTCCTCCCCTCTCTCAGCCTTGGGTCCCTAATGTGTAAAATGAGAAGACTAGAGCACACGGACTCTGGGACCCATTCTAGGGCTATTACACAATGTCTCCGTCAGGAATGACAAATACACTAAGGTATCTTACCACTTCCTCCACACAGAGGTCTTACAGACAGCAATGATCTATTATGATGTTTTTCTGCTGAGCAAGTTTTAGGATCCTTTTCAAGGAGGGAACCACTAATAATCTATCAGAGGTGGGCAGGGGTTGAAATCCACTGACCATCACTGATAAATGTATTTAAACCCCAAAATTGTCTCAAAGACTTGGACAACTAGTAACAGTGGCTCCAAAATGACGATTCAATTCTGCCTTAGTAGCTGAGTAGATCCTATGGTGGTTATATGGGCAGAGCCAGCCACGGGAAGTGGAGAACTGCAAACAGAGTCAGCTGATGCCTGGAGAGATCTGAGGAAATAGTGAGCAGAGATGTCTTCCCTTATTGCCCAGTTTTCCACAATCATCACCTCATTCCAACACTTAATGTCTCCTCTAAAATTAAAACCACCCTGAAGCCCTGGCTGGTGTGGCTCAGTGGATTGAGTGCAGGCCTGTAAACCAAGAGGTCGCCAGTTTGATTCCCAGTCAGGGCACATGCCTGGGTTGCAGGCTGGGTCACCAGTTGGGGGCGCATGAGAGGCAACCACACATCGATGTTTCCCTCTCTTTCTCCATCCCTGCCCCCCTCTAAAAATATAAATAAATAAAATCTTAAAAAAAAAAACACCCTGAAAGTAGTCCAAAGAAGAAAATGACATAATTTGTATAAGAATTAAAAGACTTGGATTACATTTGACAGTGTGATCTTGGGTAAATAACCTCTGAGCATTACTTTGCATATATTTAAGATGAAGAGGAGAATACTTCATAGCGTTGTTGTAAAAAGTAAATAAGATGAATCAAGTGAAAATGCTTTGAAAAAATATAAAGAAATACACAGAAATGTGACGATAGTATAAGCCCTTTGTTAGCTAACAACTTTGGGGAATTTATTTGACAACCAATTAAGATTAAGAAATGAGCCTCAGATCAGACATCTCGGTGCCAAGGAAAGAAAAGGGCAGTGTAAAGGAGGAAGGAGAACACCAAACTCACATTTTATCGTGTGACTTTCTCCTCTCACCCTCCATGGATTGCTAGTCCTTCAACAAAGGGCCTCCGAACTTACTCACGGAACAGCTGCTGAGACTTTGATGTGTTCTTCTCAAGCTCAGCATTTTTCATTCATCTGCTGTCCTTCTTTCCTACTCATATTTACCTTGGAGTGCTCTTGTAGTTGATAGAGGCCACACAAACCCTAGATCCTCTGCCACCACTTGAAAAGATCAGTGGCACAATGTCAGCGAAGAATGTTTGGAATTTTAAGGATTAATGAACTTTTTGAGTGAATTCTGTGGAGGTCTTAAAAGTTCTATCGTTTTTCTATTTAGCATGGTGTTGGCTAGAAAGCAGTTTCTCAGCTTTCCCTCCATGGTAGTAAAGTTCAGACAGAGACAAATCAATAGAGCAAGTGACATGATGTTCCTGTCATATCTGGAAAGACACTGTTACCTGGAATGCCATCACTACTATGTCTCTTAAATGTCTCACTTATCATGGGCACACATCCTGGAAATGTGGAGAGGAAAGCCAGAGAAAGAGAGACAAAGGAGGCAAATCCAAGCCACTGTTTATTCTAATTGTGTAGAACATATGGAGCAGAGTCGAAAAATAGCAGAGACTTATATAAATAATCCTCAAGAATGTTTTACAGATTAGAGACAAAAATAGAAAAAAGACTTAAAGGCTAAGGGGTCTTGCATCAAAAATATTTATTATCTGCCAAGTTCAAGAATTTTGAATTAAAATGGACCCCAGATCACCTGATCCTGTCCTGTTTTAAAGTATATTATTCCCCCCTTTTGTAGTTGAGGTTAATGAATCCCAGAATAGTAAAGTAACTATAAATGATGGATGGCTAAGATTTTCCTGCTACTGTATCACAAAATAAAAGACCAACAGATTGCATGACTACAAAAAAGTTTAAAGAAGAGAGAGGTAGGAAATGGGGGAGACCAAGTTCTAACTACCTGTTAGACTTGGGGCTACCAATATAGTTTTTTTTTTAAGAGGGGATGTTGAAAAGAGCACATATTCAATTTCCCTTAGAAAATTGTAGAATAGTATTTAGGGAACTAGTGACTTATTAGTTCCTACCATGTGTTTTCATTCTTGACAGAAAAATTTTTACAGCAAAGATTTCAGTGTAATCCTCAAATAATTCAATGAGGACCATCTATGTCGGAGCATCATATGATGGCTCCTTTTCATTCTGCCACCATGTGAACGGACCACAGTGAGAGATTTCCAGTGATATATTCAAGGTCACAAAGAGAGATAGTGGCTGTTCTGAAATAGACAGTAGAAAACATAAAGAAATGGACTTTTACCAAAGACAGAACTTACTAGAATATATATTCTAACAATGTGAACAGGACCGAGAGAACTAGAGTAATGTGGAGGATGGGAATATCATCTCCAGAAGGGGCTGGAGCTAATTCATCTCTGTAATGTCCCTGACCTAACACAGTGCTTAGCCCATAGCAGACTCACACATATGTAATTTTTTAATTGACTTGAATCTTATCAACTAAGATCAGGGACTTTTTTTAATGGCTCTACCATAGCTGTGAAGAAATCAAAATGTAGACTCCCAATGGGCAATGTCAGCTAGTGTCCACAAAAGAATTCCAGAAAACCAATACAATCTTCAGAGGTATAGTAATCAACAAATTTGTCAGAAGAAACAAGAATAAAAATGAGAATAGTGTGTAAAAACCGTATGTGATCATAGAGAAGTTAACCTTTAGGAAACTCAGTTTTGGCTCTGAAATAACAAAGTCATAATTATATCTCTTCCAGACTGAGCACTCTTCAATTCTAAATAATTGGTGTGTGTGAGAGTAGATGTTTACAAAACTTACAGCAGACTATTCCCCGGAGTTCTATATTTTGGAGCCTTGGAGAACAGCTTGGGTCTATTTTGAGAAAATTCCACATTGATAACCCTGGACTCTTCCGGATGTGGAATTCAGGGAATGTTAAATATGAGATCATTTCAGCTCTGTGGAAGGAGTTACACTGTGGCTTGGGCATGAGCTAGTTATCACTTCTCAGGGGCTCTAAGAAAAGTATTCGTAACACTAGTTCTACACTCTGACCTCTTAGCTATCAATCAGTTTTTAAATAGTGGCTCCTGGGGGTTTACATTTGTGTCGGAAATAGAAATAAGTCACCAATCTTTACCTCTAGGAAAGCTCAAGTTCAAGTGGAGTATTTGGACATGCAAGTAATGAATGCAATATGCTTAAATGTCATAATAAAGAAATTAAGTTTATAAGAAGTACTCAAGTATTGTAAAGAAAAAAAGATGTCTCTGCCTCAAGGAGCCATCCCACTCATCCAAGTGTCCTAGTTCATGTGACACTATATGAAAATACACAAACACATAGAAAGGTTTGCAAATCTCTTGAGACTCACATAAAAGTAAATATCTAAGGAAGCTGGTGCTTAGTTTCCAGCTAAAATAATGAAATTTCATAGTTTCAGGCTGTGGCATCAGGCTACCACCCACCACACTTGGGGCAGCCTTGACTCATAAAAATGCTGGTTTCTAAAATAAATCTAAAATTATTAATGATCCCACAAAGACTTGAACTGTGAGTGATAAGGGCTCAGCTCTTTGCTCTTGCTCTAGACTTTAAAATCCCAATATCTAAAGCTAATAAAGCCAGTAGAATTCAGAGTCTAGGATAAAAGTCAAGCCTCAGATCTAGGAGAATTCTGATTCAGTTTATTTGAAGTAAAGATTTAAAGACTATATAGCTAGTGTGCTGTCCTCGGTCTCCTTCTAGAATATATTTCAACATACCAGTTAACAGAAGATATTAGATTACCTAGAAGAGTAACCTTTTTGTGGGTTAGAACTAATTGGGCTCTCAGTTGAATTTTACTGTGAAACCGATGGCCTAGCTATCAGTAGGGAACTGGCTAATTTTTTTTTAACCACAAACACACAGAAAATATATTAACAAATATGAAACAGAATCTTTAAACAAACAGACCTTATTATGTTTAGTGTTTATAAAGTTTTTATTAACATGAGAATATTTATTGCTAACTTTAGAAGTTGACTTTTGAGAAGGAACGAGAAGAATAATCCTAATACAACTAAACAACTTCAGGTCACGGAGCATGAGGTTTAACCAGTAAGTTGGTTTTGAGTAGGTCCCTTTCCTTCTCTTCCTGAGATTCCTCCTTTTTAAATGAGGAGGTGTCCCTCACCATAGCCTTGCATCACCATTCCTGCCCGGGACCAAGACCTCATGGCCCTATGATGACAGTCAAGGTAATAATAATAATAATAGAGAACTGGCCCCCTGCTCACCTCCCCTCAGCTCGGGTTGTTGGGTGACTCGATGACAGCCTTGTGAAGCACTTGGCACACACGGCACCTGGCATGTTGCAAACGCTGGGTGAATGAGGTAAGTTGCATTTTCCAGGACAGCCACCACAGCGCATCACATCCCACATGACCTCCTTTCTTTTCCATCCTAGCATTCGTTGTTTTAAAAACTGAGATACAATTGACACACAGTAAACAACACACATTGAAAGTGTCCAATTGATAAATTTTGATATGTATAGCCCTGTGAAACCATCACCACTATCAGAAGATAAACATATCCATCAATTCCAAAAGTGTCCCTATGCCCCTTTGGCATTCCTCCCTCCACCTACACTTAGCATCTCCAGACAAGCCTTGGTGTGTTTTCTGCCACTACGCATTTGTTTGCATTTTCTAGACCTTTATATAAATTGAATAAAACTGCACACATACTTTTGTCTGACTTCACTCAACATAATAATTTTGACAGCCATCCACATCATTGCATGTATAATAGCTAATTTATTTTTGTTGCTGAAATGAATTTCACTGTAGCTTTACCATAATGGATTTATCTGTTCACCTGTTGATGGACATTTGAGTTGTTTCTCATTTTGAGCTAGTTCAATAAAGCTGCTGTAAATAAATAAATAAATGCATAAAATCATAAATAAATGGTGCTCCTAAGATTATATATATATATATTTCATCTGCTTCCAAATTAAACTATCACTTACAGCTTTAGGAACCCTAATCACTTCATCTCTCCATCTCTGAAAGACATTTGCTTATTCAATTATTTACAAACATTTTGCATTTATTACACATTTTATAAACACTTATTGAGCACTACATATACACCAGGCACATAGAATGAACCAAACAGCAAAATTGTCTGCTGCTCTGGTGTCATTCCAGTGGTGGACAGGAAGGAGGAAACAAATAAAGGTAAGTCATAGGGTGATAAGCAGAAAAATTAAAAACAAGAAGGAAGGACAATTATTTTAATGAAATAAGGTGTGACAATTTTAAGTAGAAACTCTCACTAAAAAGGTGACATTTAACCAAGTATCCGAAGGAGATAAGGCAGTGAGGCATGTGAAAACCTGAGGCAGGAATTCATAAATAGTCCTCGCTAAATGTTAGGGGCTTTACAGGATTAGCTAATTGAACCTTCAGACTGCTAATGAGAGGAGAATCACAATGATTTCTATTTTAGAAATAAGGGAACTGAAGTTCTTTGTGGATAAATACTTGCTCAGAAGATCTGAACTGAGAACTAGCTGACCTCTAAGCCTAAGCTCTTCCTCCAGGGTCTACCTGCTTTACCACGCATTCCATTCCATGACTGTCTTACCGAAGGACAGAGAGCAGTTACAGAAGAGGGACTGAATCTGAGACTCACCTGTCTTCTCCTGAAGGAAAATAATATGCACACAGATTTCCTTGAATGGAAAGGGTGATTGCTGAAATGGATTGATGTGTTTATATGAAACTGGGATATTTTTACTCCATAATTAGTTTTTGAACACTGGTAAATATAAATTTCATTACACCTTCAAAAAAGCTACTTGTGTGCCTTACAATCACTCTCTGTCATCTTAGAGCTTGAGATTCCAATATTTAATTAATGTGAAAACCATAACCAAGCCGCAGAGCTGCACAACATTTTGAAGGGAAGACTCACAAAGCCTAGTTTGCAGCCAATGTCAGCAACTTCGACATCAGCCTAGGTGTGTGGAAATTGGATGGGGGAAATCACATACTTTCAGTAAACTTAGGATGCAGGGGCCCTGGATTCTTCCTCTGATAGTAGCACCATACCCTTCTCCCAGAGTGCTCTACTGAGAGGAACATACAAGGTCTGTCCAGAAGGTATCCAGCCATGTAATATGAAAAATAGAGACATTTATTGAAGAAGACACAAGATAGAAGAAACATTGTACATAGGACATTGACATCTCAGTCCCCTTCAAAGCAGGTACCTTGGGACCTCACACAGTTCTCCCCAAGCACCATCAGCTGCACCATTGTAATTTCCTGAATCTCTACATTCTGCAATCTCTTCCCTTTCAAAGGTGATTTTAGTTTTGGGAAAAGCCAGGAGTCACAGGACACCAGATCTGGGTTGTAGGGGAGCTGAGTCACCTGGGTGATTTGATGTTTCACCAAAAAACTCTGCACAAGACATGATACATCAGTGGGCACATTGTCGTGATGAAGCTGCCAATCACTAGTTGTCCATAGCTGTGGCCTTCTGAATCATCTGAATAGTTTCTGTGGAGGAATGCCCAAGCTTCATGCAAAATATGATGCAGATGCATTGCTCTACTTGCTCAGTCATTTTTAATGCAACAACCACACAGTACACATGCTCACTCAAGGTTGTCTACTGCCCCCACTGACTAGAACAGTGAAGACATCATTGTTCATGCACGTGCATCCCAGTCCACTCTCGTTGGCTGCCAGGTGACATGATGTTGCACAAACCATTCTCATTATATTAACAATGGCTGGACTTTTTCTGGACATAACTCCTACATCTGGATCAATCAATTAACACTTACTTATTGCATCCCTACTACGTGCCATGTACTACTGTTCTACATGTGACATGCCCATTATACCCTTCTTTGTGCAACTTCAGTCAAGAGACCTCAGATTTAAGTTTCTCCTACCATATGATCATGGGATTCAACTTGAATAGTTTTAAGTAACTCCAGACTAGGCTGTCTGGCACTCCTAACTCTCACAGTAGTGAGCACAGAATAAGCACAAAGAGCTCCTCCTTACTTACTAGTTGCCATAGATGGGATGAACACTGGACACAGAAGAATGAGTAGCCTCAGGTAAATTACTTCGTCTGTTATCCATCATTTCCTTGTAAATATTGGAATGATAATGGTACCCACTTCAAAACATTGGTAGGTATTTAATGACATGAATGGTGTAAATCAACCTGTTTAAAGTTCTAGCATCTTTAATAAATTGGGATATTATTATAAAGTGCTTTAAACTCTTCAAATTAATGGTGCATAAATTACAAGTTACTTTCTAATCCTTAATTTCTGGTTTCATAGAAACCCTGTTCCAAAGGGGCATGGAAGCAGATTTCTCCCATGTACACCTAACCTCTTGGAAATTCCCAAATCCCCTCTATCAGCCCCATCCACAAAGGACTGTTTTTAAGCATTCTGTTAAAATTCCTTCATTTCTCAAATGGGCCAATAGCACAATACATTTATATTCTTCATTTGAGGACTAGCCTAGCAACTCTGGTTCAGTATGAAAACAATTCCTGTTAAAAACAAAATGCAAAAAAATTGCTATTTCCAACACATCCTCAGTTTTGATTATTTCACCATAGTGAGAAATACTCTGATTTAAGCTTCCTTATTCATACTTCACCTTGAAGGATGTTAAATTTTGTCATGAAAAAAATTAGTGCCTTACATGGCTGCTTTCAGAGATATTTAGCTGTTTCAATTCCTTTAATTTTCAGAAAGAGGAAAATAGTATCTCCATTTTTCCATTATGTAAGTTCAAATTCAGAAAAACGAGATAAAATGTTCAAGGTCACACAACTACCATACTGTAGAGTGGAGATTCAAACCCTTAACATCAAATTGTGTTGCTAGTTTTCTTTTTACTATGTCTGGTAACTGGCTTCTGAAGACTTTTGATATTCTCACCACCTCCTTCCCATGTCCATGACATGTTTTATCTGGCAGTATTATTTTTAAAATTATTCATTCATTAAATAAGGATTTACCTCTTCTATTTGATACTATGTTAGGATTGGGACCTTAGTGATAACCATAAACAGACTTAATTGCAAAAGCAAATGTAAAATTAGAACTGAGAGGAGTGTTTTGAAGAAGTATATGATGCTGTGAGAAAATACGATGGGAAGATTTTATCTAGTCTGGAGAGTGAGGTTAGGAAATACTTCCTAAAGAAGTGACAACTAAGCTGAAATCTGAAAGATAAGTGGCATGCATCTATGCAGGCAAAAGGAGAAAACTATACTGGGAAAAACGCAATTTAAAGTTATAAGGAAGCCAAGACACATGGAGAGTAACACTGAGCTGGGGGCCCTAGTGTGAAAAGCTACGTATTTCAAGGCGTTAAGTTCACTGAAGCCACCTTGGACTCAGAAACACCTTCAGCTCCAGCTCTTCTGGGTTTGTTTGGCTCTTTCCGAGATCCCACATATTCATACAAATTCCTTGCTGTTTGAGGAAATTTGAGTTAGTCTCAATTTCTTAAAACTAAATTGGTCTATCTCGGACAGTCTATCAGACATCTTTTAAGATGGATGATACATCAAATATTCTCAAAAGTACTGAGTCAACAATATTTTTATTTCAAAAATCATTCACAGAGAGCTCTGTTTAACTGGCAGTTAGTTATCTTAAGCACATATAGGAAGGTAAAATTTAATGGCAATGACTGATTGTTCTGTATTTTCAATGAGAAATGAACAATTAAAAATGGAGTCTTCAATTTTAATAGTAGAAATTTAGACCAGATTCTCTTTAAAAGTAATTAGATTTTTACACTGAAAAGACTACAGAATGAATCTTCTCTAGATGAAATAGATAGCAAGTCATTTTAGAAAAGCATAACATTTTTTAACTGTAGTTCAATGTACACATCCCTCTCCGAGGCTTCATGTGCCATGATGGTTGCACTTACGGTAACCAAGAATCAGCTCATCAGCTCTGGTGTCCACGGAGTCTCTGGGGGCCATTTGGAAATGATTACAGCCTGTATGTCTTTACTTCACACCTTGGGAGGGAGTGTGATGAAAAGCCACATGATCAGTATTTAGAGTCATAATTCCTCCATTGAAGGTTTAACTCTACTCATTCTGAGTTTCCATTTTAGAATCTGTAAGGTGGAGGTAGGGATACTTTTCATGGATACTATAAGGATCAAAAAAAGTTACCATGTATAGCTTTGGCCAGGTATCTCAGTAAGTTGGAGTATCATCCTGTACACCAAATGGTTACCAGTTGGATCCCTGATTAGGGCACATACCTAGGTTTCAGGTTCAATCCCTGATAGGGGCACAAACAGTAGGCAACCGATCTATGTTTCTTTCTCACACTGATGTCTCTCTCTCTCTCTCCCCTCCCCCTCTCTCTGTCTCTCTTTCTCTCAAACCAATAAACATATTATCAGGTAAGGATTAAAAAAAGTTACCATGTATGAAAGCATCACATAAGCTGGACATCACCATACTGTTAATATTTGTGATAAGAAGAGTTTTCTTACACAATAAGAAAAACTACCTGTGAAATTGACTCAGGAGTTAAGAGCGCTGACTTTGGGATCAGGGAGACCTAGCTTTGTGAGTTTCCTTATTAGATCACTAACCCCTTAATATCGGACAAATTATTTAAACCTTTCAAGTTTAATTCAATTTCATCAGCTATAAAATGAGATAAAATAGCACCTCATCACATAAACTGTTGTGACTTTAGATTAAATTAAATTAAATTATATGAGATCATGACTGTAAAGCATTTAGCCCTATGATTCACACTTATTATACACTCTAAAGATAAATTAATAGCAGTAGTAGCAGCAGCAAGTAGTATTTCCAATGTTATTTGTAAACATACAATATCATCCCAGACCCAAATAACATCTCAGATTGCCTGTTCCCAAGAAGTAACTCAGAAAGGCAGCCTTGTCTATGAATCAATTATATTTTAATTATTTATTACTTTTTTATTGTTGTTCAAGTATAGTTGTCTCCATTTTCCCTCTATTACTTTCCTCTGCCCCACCCTCAATCCTTCCCCCCTTTGGCTTTGTCCATGGGTCCTTTACACATGTTCCTTGATGACCCTTTCCCTTCTTTCCCCCATGACCCCTCCCCCTTCTCCTCTCCCCTCTGGTTACTGTCAGTTTGTTCTTTATGTCACTGTCTCTGTTATAATCTAATTTTAATACCACTAGTGAATGGCTTTATTTAGAAAGCACAACAGTTTTCTATTAACTTCTCACACAATTAGCAAAAGGAAATTAAATGAAGCTACTTTTTCCAGCCACAAAATATGAAGTTGCCATTTAGGGAGAGGTTAGACCATATATTCCCTTAACAGAGTTCAATTTATTGTTTAAAGTTTTCTAATTTAGCCTACAGACAAAACTGAAATCTGACAGAAAGAAAATATCCTGTGCTATAATAAATGAACACCTACATCCTTAGAGGATGTAATTTTGACTCTTCTTTAAACATTTTTTTTCTATTTACTCAATCATTCACACATTTATTAGCAGTGGATTGAACATGGCCTATTTAACAGTAAACAAGGTATGCATGGTCCCTGCCTTTTATAGCTAATAGAACACTGAATGTATAGGTAAGTTAACCAGCAGTTACAATAATTTGTATTAGTGTTGTGATAGGAGAAATATGCTTTCTTAGTACCTAGGAAGGAAACCTTCCCAGATTTTGGAGAAGCAATCCATAAAAACACCAAACTTGTCTCTTCTCCCCTATTAGATGATAAACCTCTTGATGAAAAATCTGGTTTATTCATCTCTACATTCTCTATAGGACCTGAAATATTACTTTACACAGGTACTTATCTGGGATGCCTCTAGCTGATTGGTTCACTCAACATCTATAACAACCTCCTTATATTATCCTTCAAGATCAAATAGCTAAAAATATTTTCCAAACTCCCTTTCATATCTGGTTACGGATGTGACTTAGATTATGCCAGACACGGGCACAAAGTGTTTCGGAAATGAGTTAAGTAGAAGCAGTACAGGAGCATCCTCACTGGTGTGCGTTTCAGAAGGCACATGAGGCAGGAGCCGACAACTTCAACAGTGACTTCCTGGATTATGGTCAAGGTGGTATAAAGTTGGAGCCAGCTGGCTTTTTAACTGTAACAGAGCTGGCAGCTCTCTTGATGGGACACTTCCACAGTGTTCCTCTTTTTCTGTAGTCATTCCCAGATGCTCAGCCTAAAATATGCTTCTCTAGCATTTTGAACAATGTTGACATAAACTAAATCCTTGAATGAAGCTCCTTTCTGCTGTTCCTTTCTGCTTAAACTAGCTGGAACCATTTCTGTTATCTGCAGCTAAACCTTATTGCAGTCTTTTGAGTCAAATTGAATTAGTCAGAAATTGGACAAAAGTAGGTTTACAGTTAGTTGTGAGTATGTGAAACAGTTTATTCTTGTATTATTTATGAATTATTGTATTATTTACTTGCATTACAACTGTAAACCTACTTTTGCCCACTCCTGTACACTAAGCTCCACAGTTAGTACATATAGCACTGTAAGAGAAAACCATCCACTGCGTGTGGAAATGGTATCATCATACAATGTACGCACTTAATCAACTACATAAATAATTCTTCTCTAGATGGTCTGTGAATGTCGTGTTTGTCAGTAATCTGAAGCCACTCCAGGCCAATCAGTGTGGCTCTGTTGCATGCACAGAGCTGGCATGCAACAAGGTGGGCAACCTAATCCATCACACCTAAGAAAGTGTTGTGGTCTTCACAGGATCTAGAAAGAAGGAAATCAATGATCGTGAACAGGTTAGTGTGGCTTTGGTATCTCAGACGAGATGGTGACCCGACCAGCAGACAGCAATCAGCTGCCCTGGGAAAGTACGATTCTGTAGGTTATACAACAATGACACTCACCACAAAGCTTCTCTACCTAATTCCAGTGTGTCTGTCTAGAAATTCATTACAGATTTTTTAAATGTCTAGCTAATTGCCAGTCATATGATGAGTAATTTGTATACATAAATTCGTTGACCTCTCTCACCGAACTCTTTCTAAATTCATTTTATAGACTAAAAGGCCACAACGCAGTTCATGGAGGGTAAGTGATACATCCCAGGTTTCATAGCCAGTAGTTTGCAAAGCCAGGCTTCTCTGGCTCTTTAATGCTATGTGCAAAGGCTTGAATGGCAAATTCTATCACGTTGCTTCCTGCAAGATATTTCCTTCTGACCAGAGAATGCATTGACCAGCTGACATTAATATTTGGGTCCTCTTGCCAAAATTGTGTCTAATTATAAAATAGTCCCTTCTGAGTGGAAGAGCATGATTTTGCAGACCCCATTTACTCCCTCAAACCTGATGCATTAATTAGGTCAGTTGTAGGAATCAACATAGTTAAGAACAGGCTCCATAGCATGCTGAAACCACCAAAATGCTGCCTCCTGATGGGTCCAGCCCCAGCAGCCGTTTTTTACATCCCTTCTTTTCAAAGGTTATGGCCCCCATCCCTCTTCTCCTTCTGTCCTCAGGAGGCTGTTGTGGTTTTTGAATGAGGCTCTTGGGTGTTCACTGTAACTGCATGGCACAGATTTCTGAGCTATTTTGCTGAGAGGATTGCCCCATGTTATTCTCATGTGAAGAATTTTCCAAAGTTTTATAATTCCACAGCTCAGTCTTATCTTGTCTAGTTTCTTAAGCACAGGCTCTGTCAACAATAGGGAGTCTTTGCAGCTGTTCTGTGATATAATTTCAGGGTCAACAAGAAGGCATCTCTAACCCTCATAAAATGATGTCTCCATCTGCTCAATGGTGTCTAAATATTCACAGTAAGTTATTCCTTTATACTGTGGCTTCCTGCATTTCCCACAATTCAAATCCCCCTAGGAAACTAGTATATTAAGCTTTTTCAGTCATTAACATCCTACTGAGCCTGAGTTTATCAGATCCTCTAACTATAGGAAGTTTTTAAAAGTAGGACCAGAGAGGGAAGCCTCAGAGCAGAAGGCTGTATTTAAGACACAGAAGAACTGCGGGTATTGTCTGACTTTCCAGACACCGATTCTAGGAGGCATGGGCAGGGGAAAGGTGAAATGTGTGGTTCACAGTCATGTTCTCCGTTGCCTCCCCCCGCCCCGCCCGGTTCCACATGCTGTCTGAATTACCTTTGATGTTATTCTTTTTAGTATTAAAATAAGGGGTTCAAATTTGGCCTATCTTGCCTACTTAATACTAGAAAACAATGTGGGAAGTCAACTTCGGGATCTAAATACCCCTCCACACACACCTCTTATTACCTTTGGAAACCAGTATTGCTCTTTTCCGTGTCACTCAGCTCCGCAGTTGGCACTGCCGCTGCCCTTGTAGTGTGGTCATTGAACTGTAAGCTCCCTAAACAGCAGGAATCTTGCTCACCGCCATGTCCCAGTCACATAGAACTGGGACTTCCACAGAGTCCGTGCTCAATGAGCATTCATCGAAAACCATTTTTTTGTGAAACAATGACTTTCTGATAGGCCTTATTCAGTTCTTAGCTACTTAGCTCTTTGGAGCATTTTTTCATCACCTCCCCATTCTTGGAACACTTTCTCCCTTTGATATTTGTGTTACCATGCCTTCCTGGGGTGGGTTTGGGGGTGGGAGGATGGTAGTAATATATAAGAAATTGGATTCTGCCCTGGCTGGTGTAGCTCAGTGGATTGGGCACGGGCTGGAAACAGAGGGTCCCGGTTCGATTCCCAGTCAGGGCACATGCCTGGGTTGCAGGCCGGGTCCCCGGTGGGGACCATGTGAGAGGCAACCATACATTGCTGTTTCTCTCCCTCTCTGTCTCCCTCCCTTAACCTCTCTCTGGAAATAAATAAATACAATCTTTAAAAAAAAAAAAGAAATTGGATTCTGGAGTCAGATGGGCAAGGTTTAAATCCAAGATCTCCTATTCATTAATTATGTGATCCAGGTAGGTGCTTAACTCTCCTATCTTGTTTCTTCATGAAAAATATAGGGATCTGAAGAGTTTTTGCCTCATCAGATTGCTACAAGGATTGTATAATTCTTTTCAGCAGCCCATAGTGCCATTATTTGAATACTTTATAAGCCTTTGGTTACTACTTCTTATGTCCTTTCTCATTCACCTGTGACTTAAATATCTACCGTTGTGAAAACTAAGTAATCCTCAGGGTTCCACGCTCTTTTGTTTTTAACTTCATCTACTTTTTATGAATTCTCATCAATTCCATATATCTTATTGATTTATAATCCCTATGGTCCAGATCTCATTTCTGAACCATAAACCTCTATATGTCAGTTATGAGTTCACTTAAACTCATTTTCCTTACCTCTTTGATACCCTGCTAGACTTCATTTCTCAGCCTCTCCTGTAGTTTCATATGGCCACATTGTGTGAATTCTGTCAATAGAATATAGTGTAAATAAAATGAACCATCTCTATGATTGGCCCAAAAAATACTTTCCATATGATCTTCCATCCTTTCTCTCTTCCCATCAACCAGTTGATGTAAGAGACTTGGAGGTCCTAAGAAATTGTCAGATCATAGGACTAAAGAAGCCAGTGTCCCTAAATGACCATGAGGAAAGCTGTGTTCCAATCAGGAACATTTGCATTGGACCTTTCATGAGCAAGAAATAAACTTTTACTGGGTTAAGATGTTGAGATTTGGAGGTATTGTTACAAGAGCTAGTGTTACCTTAATTAGCATACCCTTTATCTAGCTGTCTAGAAGACCTTTTACTTAGCTGTTCCTCCTGAAAAACAAACACAGCATATGAATTCATACTTGAATTTTTTACAACAGATCACTAGGTAAAAAATAAAAGCAAGATTATCTTCCAGAGCTGCCCGCATTTCACATCACAGAATGCTATTTCTTTGGTGGAATCACTTCAGTCTTGGGTTAATATTAGTAGCTCAAGTTCTAATACTACCAGCATAACAAGAATGGCTCAGTTTTTCATGGGCAATTTCACAGTAGACAAAGTTATGAGGCTGTTTTTATTAAACAAGAATAAAATGTAATTCATTTATACTGCGAATTATAACTGTCAAGTACAATGTCTATTTGAACCACCCTCACTAACACACTGTCTCCCTTTAGAAATACTACAACTAAATTAGAATTAACAGAAGATGTATCTGTAATCAAAGCAAAAAGAATTTATTAACGATTTCAGGGTTTAATGATGCTGGCCTGTGATAGTCTTATACTTAATCTAACACCATTAACATTAGAATTACCCTTCGGTCGTCCTCCCTTCTGTTCCACCAACACCTGCTCTTCCTTGAGTCCATCCCCACTGTCAGCATCTTAGATCAGGCCCTCGCCACTCAGACCTAGGCTAAAACAACTCCTTAATCAATCTCTTTATCTCCCCTTCTATTCCATTTTAATAAATTCTCCACAAATTTAACACTTACCTGTCTAAAACTGCATGTGAAACCACATGGTTTCTCCAGTTTAGAGCCCATCAATATTTTTCCTTAGTATAAAATTCTAAGGCCACAATGTGACTTTTAAGCTCTTCCATAAACTGTCTTGGGCTGCATGTCCAATCTCATTTATCACCAATTTCCCTGTGCTTCAGCTGTGCTAAAGTGTATGAAATTTTCTCTGAATAGGATGGGCTCTTTCTCTCTTTCTTGCCTGTGTTCACGCTCTTTCCTTTATACACAATGACCTTCTCCTCCTTTCTTCTTTCTCCTTTCTTACTCTTTCTCATACTGACTTAGCTACTCCTCAAATGTACCTCCTAGTAACCTCCACGTCCATCTGTCATAGAACTGCCATACGTGTGGATCATAGATCTAACATAGAGGCTAGCATACGCTAATTTTCTTGTTTAATAATTGATCTTCCACTAAATGGTGAGCTCCTGAAAAAAAGGACTTTTCTATTTTAACTAACTTGTGCTATAGTGCTTAGCACATAGAAATTACTTGGTTAATATTTATAGAATAAGTACATGAATGAGTCAGTGGAATGGGATTGTGTGAGCACTATCATATTTTCCTATTTACTAAAAAACAAAATTCCAGCCCTCCCTCCACACAATTAAACTATGCTTTTAAATTGAATGTTATCAATTCCGAAGTTAGAAAAATAATGCAATTATGGTTGCAAAGGAAATGATAGTATTTTTATTGCAGAGAAATAACTTTTAAACTATTCATTTCTAGGTAAAGAGCAAAAATATTTAATGCTTATCATTGACTTCCTCATATGTTGTTAAAAACCTGTTCTGAGAATAGGTTTTTAACAACATATCACCATGCTAATCTATTGTGAGAACTTAAGTGCTGAATTACCCCAGGAAAAATTGGGCAAAAAATAATAACTGTTTTAAGATGTCAAAAACTTGGAATTTTCTGAGTTCAATTTTATTTTAAGAAGTCTGAGGCTGTTACTGGTTTCTTGGATTATTCTTCCTCTCATGTACATGGTACTGCAGAGAGGCCTGAAATAGCTCACTCTTTCCAGCTGCTCATTTCTAAATGCAAAGAAAAGGCTGAAAAAGAGACACATCTCTCCACCCCAGCAGAAGGTGAGATGAGAACACCCACCAGGCAAGCGCTGAAGGGAATGAAAGCTAGTTGGAGGCCACCTAAGTAAGAGCTGCTAACTAGGTCGGGCATTTTCACCAGCATTATGCCATTTTCCCAGTGAACAGACCTCCAATGTACCTCCTAGTAACCTCCACATCCATCTGTCATAGAACTACCATAGGCGTGGATCATAGATCTAACATAGAGGCTAGCATACACTAATTTTCTTGTTTAATAATTGATCTTCCACTAAAGGAAGTCAAGTAACTTGGCCAAAATACCACAGAGTGTGGGCAGAATCCAGGTTAAAACCTAGCTTGAAATTTTTGTTGGATGTTTGGGGCACTTATTACTTTATCATTCCCTCCCTCCACTGGGATGTTAACCAAGAGAAGATAAACCTAAGTAACAAAATGAGGGTCAAAATAGATTTACAGCTATTTGTTACTAGCAAAGCTAAACTGAAAAACAGAGGGGAACCTCCTTCTCCCCTCCAATGACCTAGACTTGAAATTTACATGACACAGAAGTTCTTCCCTCATGTCAAGTAGGAAACTCAGAGTACAGCTGACCTACTTCATCTCCCATCTCAACAAGAAGGAAGCAAGAACACACACTGTCTCTGAGCAGACACAGGACTGACATAAAACAAGAGCAATGACCTATATTGGCCATATTTCAATAGAATGACCCTGCCTCCTGGCTTTCATGATCCATTGGGTGCCAGTCACTCCTCCCATGAGCAGAAAAAGTGGGAGCCAAATGTCACTGCTCATACAAGAGAAGTAAAGTGGAAGTCCTTTGTGAGAATGAGCACAGAAAGATGAGATTGCCCATAACAGTATTCACAGTATTAATAGCCACATGTGCAGCTTCTGTAGACTACTATACATCAGTATAACCTCTGTAGACTGTGGTAAGTCTGTATTATAAGACTATGAAAGTTTTCACTTAAGATCATGATCCAAACATGGTAGAAACATCATAAAACCACCATAATATGGGGAAAGCAACCTCTGGTAACCGTTTCCTGTGTAGCACTTGCATTCAATATATAATATAGTGATCATAATTATTAACTTTTTGAGAATTAAATGCTCTTCCTCTCTTTAATATTATTAAAACAAGGTGATTTTACCTTTGATATTTTCAACTGGTTCCCTCTCCAGGGAGATTGGGAGCAGGTTTTCGCATTGTGTTTCCCACGGGACATAACCAGTGTTGCAACATTCACTAAATGCAGAATTGAACTAACAGTATTTCCATAATGTAACAATCTACTTAAGGCTAATACATATGTATTCTTCTACATCAGTATTCCTCAGAGTAGCTAGCAGTGAACATGTACTGAGATATAAATGATTTACTTAAAAAAACAGGGGTATAGAATGTAGCAAAAGGCTATCTTGCTCTTGAGAAAGTCCATGTTGTTTCTTCAAGAATTTGTTGCCACTCTGGCAAATATTTTAAGTATGTATAAAGAAATATTCTGCCTCAAGCCTGGCATTTAAGTTTGCTCCTGAATAGTCTAAACTCATCTGATCTACATCTTGCTCTAGTTTCCTAAATCCTCCAGCTACCTATCTTACTGCCGTATTACTTTTATAATCTCCTCTTCCAGCTTGGCACACAACTACACTTTCTAGTAACTGAGCTTTTCACTCACCTCCTTAGGTAGAGTATTCAAAGATACCCTAAAAAATAATATTTCCGAGTTCTGTCAGATTCTTGGGATCACCACCATCTCCCCAGGCTTCTCACCAAAAATAGCCTGATCAAGCTTTGTGGCCAGAATACAGAATGTGTGTTCTACATATGCCAAAGAAACCAAACATTATCCCTAGAAAAGCAACTATTTTTTTTTATTTGGTGTTAGCTACATAACCCAATGCTGACCAGTTTGCCTTGTTGCCAGGAAGTTCAGAGCTGCAGTGAGTGCTCAAAGCAACAAAGATGTAATGTCCAGTGCTGTTAATTTACTTCATTTAAATTTTTTGTGCAATTTAGTTGTCATTTACAGCTTCCCTGATCCTATAGTAGTAATCATAATCATAATAATTATAATTAATAACCACTATGTGTCACTTGCTTTTCTAAGCTGTATATGTATATATATCTCCTGTACATCAATATATAATTTTTGTGATCAGTACAGTTATCGCTGTTTTGTAAAGTAAACTGAATTGCCTAAAGTTTAAGCAATTTTTTTTTATTTATTTTTAGAGAGAGGGGAAGGGAAGGAGACAGAAAGGGAGAGAAACAGCAATGTATGGTTGCCTCTCACATGGCCCTCACGGGGACCTGGCCCACAACCCAGGCATGTGCCCTGACGGGGAATCAAACCCGGACCCTCTGGTTCCCAGCCCGCGCTCAATCCACTGAGCTATACCAGCCAGGGCAAGTTTAAGCAATTTGACAAAGGTCTAATTATAATTTGCTTCATATCCCTACTTCCAAATCTTCCCTGACAATTTCTGGAAATTCCTGGATGTTTTATAATCTCAGAACCACCTCAATCCCTGAGCTCTTGCTTTTCTTCTTTGATGCATCTGATGCCCATTTGGGGATCTTATAAAACCAATAAATAGAGTCTTCCTTTCCTTGGTTAGAACAAACAATAAATGAAACTTGATAGCTAGAGAGATAGATGTCAAAATGTCAGTTACTTTATCAATAAAGCTGATTGGAAAAGGTATCTTTAGATATACAGCCAAATATACTTATTAATTATGTCCCATAGAATTATATGGGCCCATTCACCTGGTGATGTTCACAAATGAAAAACCACCATCCTCCCCACACCTTCCTCTGTGAGTTCACTACATGAAGGAGTAGCAAGTTTGGTTCAAAAGAAAAAAATACCCAAAAAACTCTAAATTTATTTCTTCTCCCAATCTCACCAATCAGGTAAGTCATTCTCCTTCCCCTAGGGAGAGCCAGAGCAATTATTCCAAATGAAATTCTTCTTTCTGGAGACATGAGGCAAGGGAAGTAAAAGTTCTCCCTAAAAGCCAGATATCAAATTTGGCCCATTCCTCAGTTGCCATGTATTCAGTAGATTTTATTAAATATTTGAGGGGAAGATTGAAATAGGTTTAAGTCACAGAAATGTTCCAGTTCCTAATTTTATATCTATATTTCAATCTATCCTATAAATAAATTTAGATGGAAAATATGATTTTAAAAAAATACAATAGGACTTCCGCCAAGATGGCGGTGTAGGTGGACGCACTCGCCGCCCGCACATCCAGAGTGTCTAAACAATGAATGCAATAGCGAGAAATTAAACAACCAGAACGAACAGAAACGAAGTGAAGTGAAGTCCGACACCTAGGAGGTTGGAGAGGACGAACATCCAGGCCGGTCAGAGGGGCAGAACCAAGCAGAGGAGCGGAGTGAGAGGCAGTTTGCACAGAAGGACTCACACTGTGAGCGCCTAAACAAAACACGACCCCGAACAACGGGTGAATCCCGCAGGCCAGCTGCGTTTCCGGAGAGGCCAGTGGGAACCAGCAGGGCCGAGACTGGAGGAAAAGGCGGTGGGGAACTAGGGAGCGGAGGGAGATAGGGAGCCGGGGATGATCGGCAGATGCCATTGCTCCCTCCCAGGCCCCGCCCCCAGAGGAAACATCACCAAAAAAATGACCCAGGTTGCCGGCACCGGTGATCTGACAAGTGCACCGAGATAAAAAGAATGAAAATGGCCAAAATGAAAGATTAGAACAAATTACAACTAACGGATGATGACATAGTCAACCTATCAGATGCTCAGTTTAAAACGCTGGTAATCAAAATGCTAACAAAACTGGAAGAAAGGTGGACGCAAATAAATGAACAAATGAAGAACACGATAAAGATAATGAGGGATGATCTAAAGGGAACCAATAGGGAAAAAAAGGAAGCTGGGACTCAAACCAATAGTGTAGACCAGAAGGAAGAAACAAGAATTCAAAAAAATGAGGAGGGACTCAGGAACCTCAGAAACATCTGTAAGCGACCCAACATCTGGATCATAGGGCTGCCAGAAGGACAAGAGGAAGACCAAGAAATTGAACAGATTTTTGAACAGATAATGAACGAAAACTTCCCAGATCTGGCAAAGGAAATAGGCTTCCTGGAAATCCAAGAATCTCAGATAACTCCAAAGAAGTGGGACCCAAAGAGGAACACACCAAGGCACATCATAATTACATTACCCAAAATTAAGAATAAGGAGAAAATCTTGCAAGCAGCAAGAGAAAGGGAGACAGTTACCTACAAAGGAATCCCCATAAGACTGTCAGCGGATTTCTCAAAGGAGACCTTCCAAGCAAGAAGGGGCTGGAGAGAAATATTTCAAATCATGAAAAGCAATGACCTACAGCCAAGAATAATCTATCCAGCAAAACTTTCATTTAGAATGGAAGGACAGATAAAGTGCTTCTCAGATAAGGTCAAGTTCAAGGAGTACATCATCATTCAGCCTCTACTATATGAAATGTTAAAAGGTTTTGTATAAGGACTCAGGAGCGAAGGCACCGAGGCCAGATCAGCTACCGGGGAATTCAGATCAGTCACAGCCAAGATGCTTGTGAGGTAAGCAAGCAAAATACAACCAGAGAAACAAAATATAACCAGAGACATTGAAGTTTAGAACATTGTGGCAGTAACCAGAGGGGAGGGGGAAGGGGAGAAGGGGGACAAGGGTATTCAGGAACTGCTATAGAGGACACATGGACAAAACCAAGGGGGAGGGGGGAAGCAAGAGAGGGAGGTGGGTTTGCCTGAGGTGGGGTGGGGGGAGGGTAAATGCAGACAACTGTAAATGAACAACAATAAAACAATTAAAAAATAAAAATAAAAATAAATTTTAAAAAATACAATAAAAATAATTTCTCCTATATTTATATTTAACTCTTATTTTCTAAAATTTGGGCTTATAATCAGTTTAGTTATACAAACTTGCTTTAAATAAGTTATGGAAGTAGACATAACAAAATCTGAAATTAAATATCTGGACTATTGATCAACCAGGTCATATCTGATGACCCCGTATAAGTATTGTCCCATGGACGTAGTTCCATCAGAAACAAGAAAGACAGCACAAACCTATACTGTATATGTTTTAATTTCTTCTATTTTACATCCTAAGAGAAAGTGAAAGTGATTCTTTCAATAATTCAAAATAATATTTATTCAACATTTTCATTGAAATTTCCCAATCTACAGAAAAATAACAGATTGCATCAAAGTTTTATACTGTGGGAACTTCTCAGGGGCAAAAAAGGACCAATCCTGTAGTCTTGAAAAAATATTTAGTGGATTGGCTAATTTTAGAATCTCTTTAATTTATATACATACTTTAATTAAAATTTTAATTTAGAATTTTTATGAAACATTAATCTTCAAAGCACCACTGAGACGTGAATGAGGGTTACTAATATTCTTCTTTAGTAACTCAGTCACAAATATCCAATAGGGCTTACTGGTGCAAAGTGAAAGAAAACCATAATAAAATGGAAAGCAAAAATATTATCAATATCCTTAGGGTGCTCTTAGTGTAAGGAGCCCAGGAAATTTTATTGGCAAAAACCTAGTCACAAACATTCATAAACATAAAGCTTAGAAATATATACAGTTAAGAATGGTTACAAAAAACCAAAATATTTTAACCAAGTGTGATAGGCCAATAATGGCCTCCACCTCATGCCTCAAAAGATGTTCACACTCTAAGCCCTGGAACCTGTGAGTAGGTTACATTATATTATAAGAGAGATTTTGCTAGTGCAATCAAGGTTTGAGCCTCTAACATAGGGAGATTCTGTCCCCATTTCCCTTGCTAGTTCAGTTTGTTCATTAGATTCTACATATGAATGAAATCATATGGTATTTGTCTTTCTCTTAATAAATCATATTGTTTATTTCACTTAGTATAATGTTTGCCAGATCTCTCCATACTGTTGCAAAAGGTAAAATTTTCTTCTTTTTTAATGGTTAAGTAGAATTCCATTGTGTAAATATCCTATAGTTGTTTTATAAACTCATCTATTGATGGATACTTGGGCTGCTTCCACTTGGCAACAGTAAATAACGCTGCAATGAACACAGGAGTGCTTATGTTCTTTCAAATTAGTATTTTGGGTTCCTTCAGATAGATTCCCAGAAGTGGAATCACTGGGTCAAAAAGCAGATCCATTTTTAATTTTTTGAGATATCTCTGATGACAGCCATTCTGACAGGTGCAAGATGGTATTCCATTGTGGTTTTAATTTGCATTTCTCTGATGATTAGTGATGCTGAGCATCTTTTCAGATGTCTGTTAGCCACCGGCATGTCCACTTTGGAGAACTGTCTATTCAGGCCCTTTGCCCATTTTTTAAGTAGGTTGTTTGTTGTGGGTTTTTTTTGGTGTAACCCCTTATCAGATGTATTGGTGAATACGTTCTCCCATTCTGTGGGTTGTCTTTTTATTTTGTTGCTGTGCAAAAACTTTTTAGTCCAATGTAGTCCAATTTGTTTATTTTTTCTTTTGTTTCCCTTGCCTGGGGAGATATAGCCAATAAAAAACTGCTACAAGCAATGTCCAAGATTTTACTGCCTAAGTTTTCTTCCAGGATTTTTATGGTTTCCAGTAATAGGGATAGGGAGGTTAGGGTGTGGAGGGATTGAGCAAAAAGGAAAAAGAACTCATGGACATGGACAACAGGGTGGCGATTGCTGGAGGGGAGCAGGGTATAAGAGGACTAAATGGTAGTGGGGAAATGCAATAAGATAAAAATAGTGTCTAAAAAATAAAATAAAATAAAATAGGAAGACTCTCCTAAATTGCCTTAGTGAGCTCAATCTAATTACATGATCCCTTAAAAGCAGAGAATGTTCTCTTGCTTGAGTCAGAGAGAGATGCGATGAAAGAAAAAGACAGAGACAAGTGGTGGAAAGGGAATTTGGATTGATGAGGCAGAAGAGGAAGCCAGAGAAAAACTCAAAGTTTGAGAAGGACTCAGCCTGCCATTGCTAGCTTTGAAGGTAGAGGAAGAGGACCAGGAGCAATGAAATGCAGGCAGCCTTTGGAAGCTGAAGATAAGGCCCAGCCAACAACCAGCACACAATGGAACTTCAGTACAATAACCACAGTAACTAAACTCTGCAAACAACCTGAATGAGCATGAGTATTCTCCTCATACCCTCAGCTAATCACTCAGGATGGCCAACACCTTAATTTCTGTTTTATGAAACCTAACATATAGACCAGACTTTAAAAATTCATTTAAATAATAAACAACTCATAGTTTTGCTTAGTATTCCCTTTGCAGTGGGTTTACTAGTGCTCCCCCCAAATTCATGTCCATCTGAAACCTCAGAATGGACCCCTATTTGGAAGTAGCATCTTTGCAGATGTGATTAAGATAACAATCGAGATGAGATCATACTGGAAGAGGATGGGCCCCGAATCCAAAGAGAATGTTCTTAATAAAAGACAAAAGGCACCAGGAAGAAGGCTCTGTGAAGACAGAGGTAAGGACTGGAGTGATGCTGCTATAAGACAGGGACACCAGGAACCATCAGAAGCTGGAAGAGGCCAGGAAGGATTCTCCCCTAGAGTCTTGGAAGGGAGCATGGCCTTGCCAACACCTTGATTTCAGGCTTCTGGTTTCCACAACAGTAAGAATAAATTTTTGTTGTCTGACATTACTGTGTTTGTGGTAATTTGATACAGCAGACCTGGGAAAATTAAACAGCATTTAAAAAACAAAGAAAAGTATCCTTACATAAAATAAAAATAAAGTGTGTATATGTATATGTGTGTGTGTGTGTGTGTGTGTAAAATCTCCCATGCCCACTCAGGTTTTTTTGGCCCTACTCTTAGCCTCCCTGATACTTGAATGCTGGGTGCTGATTACCTTCTCAGTTCTACATTGCAGTTTTATGCAAGTTAGGAAAAGAATAAAATTAATTACTTGCACTCCTGCAGTTGATAGTTTTTTTTCCTATGCTCTTTCTTTTTTTTTTTTTTTTTTGACAGTTGCTGAAAAGGCCAGAACTGTGAGTAACTCTCTCTTGTCCTAAGTGTATGTGATCCTATAGGAATTCATCTTCTGTTTCTCATTTGTTCATTAGTTTAGGATAACACAACTGATTGGTCAGGCACAGATGTGCTGTCCTTGAAAACACATCTAGGCAACATGGTGGGAGTGTTGAGCAATGGTTGCTTCATTATTTCTGTGATTAATTAGAAATTTTGGATTTGTCAGCAGGTCTACCTCCTCTGGGATAATATGGGTTTCAAATGGAATATTAAGGGTTGCTTGTTGTGATGTTTAATTTTATGTGTCAACTTGACCAAGCCATGTGATGTCCAGATACTTCATTAAACATTATTTCTGGATGTGTCTGGGAGGGTGTTTCTGAATGAGATTAGTATTTAAATAGGTAGACTGAGTAAAGAAGACCACCCTCCCTAATGTGGGCAGGCATCCTCCAATCTATGAATGGCCTGACATGAACAAAAAGGCAGAAGGAAGAATTCGCTGTCTTCCTCATCACTTGAGTTGGAGATCTGTCTTCTGCTGCACTTGTACTGGGGCTTCCATTATTAACTCCTCCGGTTCTCAAGCCTTAGGGCTTGGACTGGAACCAGACCACGAGCTTTCCTGGGCCTCCAGTTGATAGATCACAGGTTATGGGAATTCTCAGCCTCCATAATGTGTGAGCCAATTCCTTATTTTATATAAATATATATAATATTTTATATATAATCTATGTAGATTATATATAAAAATATATGTATAAAGATTATATATATATAATCTAAGAAGATTTTATATATATATTATATATTAAAAATTCATTATATATTATATTTATATATATATATATATATAAAATCTAAGTCTGGGTCATTTTTTTTTTCTTCTGCGAGAAAAATATGAGGAATCTTAGCACTTCTTCTTAGGGGATTGGGGCAAGAAATCCCCTACACAGACATTCTACTGTTTTCTCCTGGAACTGCCAGAAACTCAGTACTTATCCACTAGTTTGGGGTCATAATGAGACTGGGTATAGAGTAAGCACCTAACAATTAGCTTATTTGATTATAATGTAAGTGCTTGACATTAAGTTTTTGATTGCCCAAATATCCACTTGAAAAATATCTATCTTGAATAAACACATTGCCAGCTACAGGGCTAGACAAAGAGGTAGGCCAACCCATCCATGAAGTTTCCTTTTTCAGAGATTCCTGGTTGACTTAGATAACCGACCATTTGACCACATACATTTTCCTAATTAGCATCCTTTCATTTCAGCATCAAGAAGCCCTTTTTTGTAAGGCAAGTGTGGTGGTGATGAATTCCCTCAACTTTTGTTTACCTTAGAAAGTTTTTATCTCTCCTTAGTTTCTGGAGTTTTGCTGAGTAAAGCATTTTTGGCTAGCATTTTTTTTGTTTGTTTCTGTAGTTTGAATAGATGATCTCACTTTCTCCTGGCCTATAAGGTTTCTGCTGAGATAGCCTATGGAGGTTCCTGTATAAGTTACAGACTTTTTTCCTTCTTGTTGCTTTTTAAGATTCTCTGTTTGTCTTTGATTCTTGACAGCTTTATTTTAATATACTCCTGAAAATGATTTATTTAAGTTGATTCTTTTTTTGGTGATCTATAAACTTCATGTACTTGGCTATCCAATCTCTCCCCAGATTTAGAAAATCCTCAGCCATTATTTCTTTTAATAAGCTTTCTGGCTCCTTTGCCCCGCCTTCCTTTGGAACCCTAACAATTCACAAATTGTTTCTTTTCATGGTTTCCCATGGAAATGTAGGCTTTCTTCACTTTTAAAAAAATTTTTTTGATTTTTTCTCTTCTGACTGGATAATTTCAAAGTTCCTGTCTTATAACTCAGATTCTTTCTTCTGCTTGATCCATTCTGTTGTTGATTATCTCTTTTGCATTTTTAAATTTCATTCAAATCTTTAGTTCCAGAATTTGTTTTTTTATGATTTTATGTTTGTAAAACTTCTCATTTTGTTTGTGCATTGTTTCTCTGAATTTGCTGTATTATCTCTCTGTTTTCTTGTAGTTCACTGAGTTTCCCAAAAAGAGGGTTTTTTTTATTTTAATTACTTTATTGTTGTTCGATTGCAGTTGTCTGCATCCTGTCTCCTCCCCTCCCCCCACGTCCTCCAAACCTACCTCCCTCCCCTTCTTCCACCCTCCCCCTTGGTTCTGTCCACGTGTCCTCTATAGTGGTTCCTGAAAACCCTTCTCCCCATAGCCCCCTCCTCTCTCCCCTCTGGCTATTCTTAGATTGTTCTTAATTTCAATGTCTCTGGTTATGTTTTTCTTGCTTCCAAAAAGAGTTATTTTGAAATCTTTTTCTTTATTATCTTTTTAAAAATATTTTATTTGTTTATTTTTAGAGAGAGGGGAAGGGAAGGAGAAAGAGAGGGAAACATCAATGTGTGGTTTCCTCCTGTGCACCCCTACTGCGGACCTGGCCCACAACCCCAGCAAGTACCCTGACTGGGAATCGAACCAGTGACACTTTGGTTCAGAGGCCAGTGCTCAATCCACTGAGCCACACCAGCCAGGGCTATTTTGAATTCTTTATTGGATAAATCACAGATCTCATGCCCTTGAGTTTAATGTTTAATTATTGTGATCCCTTAGTGGTATCATGTTACCTCGAATTCTCAAGTTCCTCAAATTTTTATATTGCTGCCTTCATACTTGAAGCAGTCACGCCCTCTAGTTTTTACTAACTGATTTTGGGAGAGAGAGCCTTTCTGACAACTCTGCTGGAAATTCTAAGGCTTCTTGTTCCTTCTTGTGGAAGAATTCTTAAGCTTGTATGTCTTCTCTGGATCCTAAAATGCAGCAGGCTATTTGCTGACTGTCTCTCTTTTGTTCCTAAAAGTTCTACTAAAACCCAAGTTTGTGTTGTCTCTCTGGCCCACATATTTAGGCTAGCTTTCTGTGCACGCTCACCAGCTGTCTGCCAAAGCTCACTCTCACCACTGCCTTTGGGACCATGCAAAGGGATCCAGTAACAGGATGGGGGTGTATGGGGGTGAGGCACATACAACACCAGGGGTATCCATGGGTCAGTTGGGGGACAAGTGGTTGAGGCATACCAGTGATTCATAGCAGGCTTCTTAATGGAGTTTTCCAAGCTGTTAGTGAAATTTGCATCCCTTTAATGTCCAAGAGCATCTTATCTGCTTACTTCCCAACATCTTCCCTCCCCTTAGTAATATAGCTCATTACACTATACTCTAGATGGAGAGAGAGAGAAAAAAAAAAGAGCCCTTTTGGCAGCATCCTGGAACAACTAGGGAAATAAGGTGCTCACATGCCCTCTCCTTTCCCTGCAAGAGAAATTATGGACAGAGGAAGATCTCTCTTGATCCTAAGCTGTGCCACCTTGGGAGAAGGATGCAGGTAGAGTCAAGCTGTTCTTCTTATCCACTCCAGTGTATCCCCATTCATATTTTATTTTTTTCTGTAATGGTATTCTGGAACTTCTCTAGAAACCTGGACTTCCAGTAAGGCTCTCCTGTCCATTGGTAGCTTTATAAGACAATGTTTTCCAGGTGCTCCTGGACTCCAACCGAGATTGCCTAGAGCCAGTTAACAGAAATACTACAGTACCCATGTCTAGGACCAAGGTCTGTCTGCCTGTTATTCAACACTCAGGTGGACAAGACTCCTCCCTAGTTCCTTAGCATTTGATGCTGGATTCCACAGCCTCCTGGAAGGCATATGGAAATATCTGAAGAAATTTTGGAAGAATGATGAAGGAAGGTTTACTCTACCCCAAATTATTTACAGGTATGGTAGAGGCACAGAGATTGACATATAAGTGACAGAAAAAAGTCCATAATTAGACCAAAATATTTCTGAGAAATGAATACATAACCCAATTAGCATTGGATTAATGATTTGTAGTAAGAGAATGCACCATTTGAGAGGGGGAATGGATCCCAACATTAGCATATAAAAATACATGCTAGTGAATAACAGATTTAAATGTAAATATTGAAAGTACATTCCCAATTTAGGATCACAGTGTTAATTTATAACAGTTAAGCCCTAGATTAAATGATTAGAGACTGGATCTGTGCTTAGCTGACAGGGATAGCACCAACTGATGAAGCCAGGCAAAGGGGATCTGCCACCCAGTAATGAGTGAGTTTCAGTCAAGTTCAAGAGAATCTACTGATCTGGGGGGGAATGTCATCTTCAAGGGTGAGAGACCTCAAGCTAAGAAACTCACCAAGGCTAGTTACAGTCATGCCCCATGTGTTAAGGGCTAAGGATCTCCTGAGACCACTGCAATTTATTGGACACATGCTGAAGAAACCTTTCTATGAAGACAACTTACAACTAAGAATCACAAAGCAGCTGAGGGAAATTAACACTATAAAAAGCAAATATACCGAGAACACAGAAGTACTTGAAGCTCAGGAAATCAGCATAGTAGACAACTCTAAAAACATAAAATAAGTATTTTTAACATTTTCTAAATTAAAGTAGTAAATGAGAACCAAAAAATGTGAGACGGAAGGCTAATAAAAATATAATCAGTGATAATGAAATAAAAGTGAGTGGCTGGTTATTTTAAAAGAACCAATTAAAAAATTAAAAGTAAATATTTAAACAGATGTTTAAACATTAGGCCCTGGCTGGTGTAGCTCAGTGGATTGAGTGCGGGCTGGGAACCAAAGGGTCCCGGTTTGATTCCCAGTAAGGGCACATGCCTGCGTTGCAGGCCAGGTCCCCAGTGAGGGCCATGTGAGAGGCAACCCTACATTGCTGTTTCTCTCCCTCTCTTTCTCCCTCCCATCCCCTCTCTCTAAAAATAAATAAATAAAATCTTAAAATAAAAAAAATAAAATAAAAATCTTAAAATAAATAAAATAAAATCTTAAAATCTTAAATAAAAATTAAAAAAAAACAATAAAATAATAGTAAATAACATAACAATTTTCCCAAGTGTAACAGCAAGTTGGCATACAATTTTTATAGTTCAATGACATGGAAACTTTGGAGAACTAGCCTCAAGTGAAGGAATGCCAAATTAAAGATTTTGTCTTGTTCAGAAGAAAGATCATAAATTTTGGACACAGCTAGGAAACCTTATTAGAATAGTCACTAGTTAAAACCAAAATAACCACCTAATTGCCAAACTAATAGAAAGGGGGAAATGAAACAAATAAATTTTTTAAAATTTAAGTAGTTTAACAGAAAACAGGAAGACAATATAAAATAAAAAATATCACAGAGCACAAAAGAAGATGGTAGAAGGTCAAACATATCACTAAACACAACATATTTTAAAACATTCAATGCATCCTTTAAAAAAATGTATTATTCATGTGAATGAATAAGAACACCTAAAACTGACACCAAAAAATTTAAAATTAAATAGATGGAAAATGTTAAACTAAGGAAACACCAACTAAAATAGCACAATTTTAATCATAATTGGAGTCTTTTAATTACATTTTTGAACTTGAAAAATTAAACAAATAAAATATAACTATGATAGCTATAATAAGCATTAATAGATTTAGAACAGAATGACAATAAAAATTACTTCATGTCAAATGCTGTGGAAGCAGATAAAGTGATAACTACAGTCTTAATGATATTTATTAGAAAGCAAGGAAGACTGAAAACAAACAACCTAGGTTTTCCATTCAATAAGAAAAGAAATTAATGTGAATGCAACAACTAAAAAAAGGAGAAAAGAACACAGCAAGGGTAAAAGCCAAAGAAGAAAAAGAATAAAAATTAAAGCAAAAGCAATGGAGATGATCAATAAAACAAAACAAAAAAAAATTTTTTTTTAAAGTCAAATGAAATAGACAAATATCTGGTAAGATACAAGAGATAAAGGGAAAAAAGATGAGATGTAAATAGATAATATTAAGAATATGAAAATGAAAAATAAATGTATATAAAGTAGAACATTTATAATCCTGAAAATGTTATAAATAAATTTATTTTTATTAATATGAAAAGTATATAAAAAGGCTACTTTCTAGAAAAGTTTAACTACTAAAATCAGTTCACAAAATATATAAATTTGAGTAAACCAGTAACTACTATGAAATGTAAATGATAATCAGAGATCTTCTTACTAAAGAAAATGTACCAGGCCCAGATCATTTACAGAACTCTGCCAAATTTACAATGAACAAATAATCCATATTTTATGCAAAGCTTCAGAGTTTAACAAAAATAAGAAAGCTCTCCAAGTCATTTATAAGGCTGGGAAAATGATGATCCCAAAACAAGGTGGAGACAATACAAGAACACCATGGGTCAATCTTACTTACAAACACAGAATCAAAAATTATATTTTTGATAATGAAATTCAGCACGTAGTAAAATAAAAATACATTGTGAACAAGAGGACTTATCCCAACAATTTAAACTGATTCAATGGTTTTTTTAAATCTATCAATTTAATTGATGATATTAATGAATTAAATGAGAAAAACACCAATGATCTTAAATTTTTTAGGGCAAAATTCAAATTACCTCAACCATCAATAACAGCCTTTCATAACTTTAAAAAATATAAAACTCATGGAATACAAAGAACAGAAAGAATTCCCTTAAACTGGTATCTATCACAGTCTTACAGCCAATACAGAAACTCCCATCAGAGTCAGAAAGAAGATAAGGATAGCCACTATCACTGCTACAATTCAACAATGATGTAAGTCCTGGCTAATGTGCTAAGACACAGAAAAGAAATAAGTATAAGAATTAGAAAGAATAAAATGATAATCATTGTTGCACTCATTTCATCTGGCCAGCACCCCTCTCTCCTCTGTGTGGGTCCACAAACTAGCCCTTGGACACCGAGGGCAAGGAGAGACCGGAAGTCAGGACACTCCAGATCGGTTGGTGGCAGGTTTGATGCAAGGGAACTTACTAACGAGGTTTGTCTTTAGTGGATGCAAGACAGGTAGATCTCTGAATGAACATGCCAGAATCTTACAAGTTCCTATATAAGCCTTAACTGGGTTCAGTCCCAAATACCATGCAGACATTCTCAACAACACCTTACTCCTCAAGCCTGTGTCCTTGGAACTGTTCCTAGCCCAGCAACAGTGGGCAGAGCATATATTCCAAGGACAAGGAAATAGGTAAGGAGCCTCTGATTGCCAGGTTCATCTTGAGGGTCAACAGGGGCTCACTTCCTCTCAATGATCTCATCCAAAACTGTGGTAACAGGGCCCAATCCCAGTGTCCACAAGGTTGAGTTCACAACTTACGTTGAGAGAATCCTAGGACATGACAGCCTTAGCTATGGTTATTCCCGCTGGATTGGGCACAGGAAGCAAGCCAGACAGGTTGAGTTCCTCACTAGAAATGTTGTAATGTTAGCTCTTTCCTTTTGTCACTGAGCTAGAAGGTAAAATAATTTGGCTGCACATCTCCTTGCATGTAAAGTCAATCCATTTATAAGAGAAGAGAATAAAGCCAAGCACAAATGAGCAAAAATAAAAGAACAAGAGAAGAAGCATTTTAAAAGTAATGATTTCCTGGTTCTAGTTCCTCTGAACTAGGATTCAAGACACTCCTGGAAAATATTTTTCTTCCCATTCTACAGACTTTTCATTCCTTCTCCACACCCATCTTTATTCTCGGAAACTGGGGAAGGGGCAGAACCGATTGTGCAAATCCTAATATAGGTCTGATTTCAGTTTCTTTAGTTCCTAGGTCTTTCAGTTTTGCAAACTTCTCTAGTATCTTTCCATTAATATCCATAAAGTCCTGATTAATGTTCTTTGTGTATTCTATGAAGGCAAAATACCATGAAATTAAACATTTAGAGACTTTCCATGAGAGTTAAATGACTTTGGGAGTAAGGGAAGCAAAAGGACAGACAACACATATTATTTACTATAAGTGATAAGCTAAGTAATTAATATATGTTATCTTCAAAACAATATGTCAAGTTAAGCATTGCTATCTCCATTTTACCCAGGAGTCAACTGAGATTCAAAAAGATTAAGTAAATTTCCTAATGTCATGCAACTAATTAGTACTGAAATAAATTTCAAACCCTTGCAGATGACAGCTAGTTAGGGGGTGGGAGGTTAGGGGGTGGGAGGTTAGGGGTGGAGGAATCAAGCAAAACAGAGAAAGGGACTCATGGACATGGACGACAGGATGGTGATCGCTGGGGGGAGGAGAGTATAAGGGGACTAAATAGTAATGGAAAAAAATACAATAAAGATTAAATCAAAAGAAAAAAAGCAAGTTTGATTTCAAAGCCAATAATCTTTACAATTTACTATGGGTCTTAAAATGTAACAAAAATAGAGCAATTATTTAGCAATTAAGCTCAATTACAATCACCATTATTAAGATAAAAATGCAAATTACTCCTTTAGATTTTAATTGTCTTCTTTTGCTTAAAGAGTTAAAAATTTCTTCCAGTGGGTGGAAAACAGAGAGAAGACTGAATCTCTTTGACATTTAACTTGTATTCTGCCCAGCCTGCTGGGGCACTTCTTATCTGCTTAAGGAAGTTTTCCATTTTTATCTGTGATCCAAATAAACTTGCCTGAAACTCTCTGATGCTTTCTCTGGGTCTTTGTCTTCCTCAAATCCATGAAATGCAAATATTGCCTAAAATTCTATCATAGATTTTATTTTCTTCTTTTTATGTATTTCATTGTTCAGCAAATGCATAAAGTTTCATATCTTCAAATGCTATATTCTAACAAATGTTTACCAAATTTTCATCACTGTCCATGGATGTACTCAAAACTCAAGCCCCACATGCAAAATTGAGACATGTATGACTGGACATTTCAATAATACTCCAAATTCAACATAACCAAATCTGAACACAGTTTTTCCCACCAAACGAGCTTGTGCTTCTCTGTGTTTGTGGTCAGTCGTCTTTCCATACACTCTGGCTCAAAACCTCAGAGTCCTCTAGGTCACTTTCTTTCCTCTCACGTAGTGATGGACTATTAAATTTCATTCATCTGTTTCCTTACTTATTTCTTTCACACCCATTGTCTCTATCCCATTCTTAGTTCAGACTTTCACTTAGATCATTTGTTTTAATTGCCTAAGTTTTCTACATACATCCAGTATCCATATCTTCACTTTCAGTCTATCCTTCGACTCCTGTAATCTATTTATTCAACAAATATTTTTTTAGCACAAACTCTATATCAAGCATTGTTCTAGGTCCTGGTGGTACATAAATGAACAGGAGGCAGGTATTCAATAAGTAAACCTATTCAGGGGTGTCAAACTCATTTTCACCGGGGCCCACATCAGCCTTGCAGTTGCCTTCAAAGGGCTGAATGTAACTTTAGGACTGTATAAGTGTAACTACTCCTTAACTAGGGGCAAGGAGCTCGGTGCTGCCGCAGGGTTGAAACAAGGTGCCGGGCCAGACTAAGCAAGGTGGAGGGTCGGATTCGGCCCGCAGGCCTTGTGTTTGCCACCTGTGCTGTAAGTATAACATACAAATACACACTATATGTAATATACCATGAGAATTTAAAGGAGGATAAACACTTTTGGGGTTCAAAGGAGGCTTCCAAGTGGAAGTGACATCTGAGCTGAGTCTTGAGAGACATAAATGAACCCTCAGTTTTCCCGTGGGTCTTGTTCATACTTGTCATAGCATTTTCTGTTTTGGGTACAATATGTAACCCATGTAACAGGCTGGGTGTTTTTTACTTTATTTTTCCATTACAACTTACATTCAATATTATTTTTCATTAGTTTCAAGTGTACAACACAATGATGAATCATTCACTTCACAAAATGCTCTGGTACCCCGATATTTCCAGTACCCACCTGACACAATACATAGTTACAAATTATTGACTATATTTTCTATGCTATACTTTACACCGCCATGACTGTTTTGAAACTACCAATTTGTACTTCTTAATCCTTTCACGTTTTTCACCCAGCTTCTCAATTCCTCTCCCCTCTGGCAACCGCCATTTTGTTTTCTGTATCTATGAGTCTTTTTTAATTTTGTTTGCTTGCTGATCATTTTCTTTAAATTCTACATATAAACGAAATCATACAGTATTTGTCTTTTTCTGACAGACTTATTTCACTTACCATAATACATAATGGGTTGTTTTATTTCTTACATTTAACCATAGGTTATTTCTCCAGATATTCTCATGAAAGGGAGTTGTTTGGGAAATAATTTCATAATTCTTTCAGTTGGGTTTATGTCTGTAACTGGATGATTTTCTCTTCCCAGGAGGATATTCCTTACATTGCTTCCCATATCATTCTCTGAATCAAATAATTGCTGGATAACAATAATGGTTTAAAAAGCCCCTTAAAGAATGGCTTCAAGTAGTGGAGGAATCAATCAAGCGTCATGTCATGAATTTAGCTCCTTAGATCTCCACTACAACACAAGTTGAGACTTATCGGCCTACCAGAGGGGGCTACCCAATGTAAACTTGCCTCTTGCTGTCTGATTTACATTTTCTCCTTAACCCGTCTCACATTCAGTTAAGGATCCCTGCAGAAACAATCAAGTCTTCAACAACCCTTTGTGCCATGTTACAAAATTTTCATTCTTTGTTGTAGAATGCTAATGATTTACTCTTCTGCCCAGTTCCTAATGCTCTGCAAAAAGGCTGGCTCTAGTCTACGATATCTAACATGAGGACTGAAGGGAAGAAAGGTAAAGGATGAGCTCTGATCCCACAGATGGAGGGGGGTATAAAATGGTGAGGACTTCTATTCTGGAATATTGCTATTTTTTCCCCATAGAGATTCCAAAAGCAACTAGATGTTCTGAGGATTTATTTCTCTTGAATGGTGCTCTACAAAAAAACTGATTGTACATAAGGACTAATAGTCCTTCTATTGACATAACTTTATATTTCTCATGAACTAATACTTCATTTTTACTGTGCTAATTTTCCCTCCCCATTCTGAGTTATATTGTAAAGTTTGTATCTTAACTTGACATTAAAATATACCAGTCCAATTCCTTTGTCTCAATTCCTAGAAAGTGTGTAGGAAGCACAGTCAGCATTGCCTTAGAGTGTGAACTTTTTGCATCAGTAACCCTGATTTTTCTTTCATTTGACCAGGATTTAGCAGAGTTTGGCACATAGATGTTGCTTGGTCAACACAATGAAGGAATAAAATGCAGCAGCTTGCCAAACCCTCTTCCATAAAAACTGCCGCCCTGACCCTGGCTGGTGTAGCTCAGTGGATTGCGTGCAGGCTGGGAACCAGAGGGTCGAGGTTCGATTCCCAGTCAGGGTGTTACAGGGTGCAGCCGGGGGGTGGGGGGGCAAATGAGGATTTGTAATGGGGTCCAGGACTCAAGGTGTCCAGGAAATACTAGAAATATATGTAAGATGTCCTCACCCCCACAAGTCAGAACAGGCCGGGGATGGGACTCCTGGAGCAGGGCCATTCAGAGCTATTTTGCATAGCAGCAGCCTTGCAGATAACCTCTGGCATGGTCATTTGACATATCTATAACCTTTAACTGGTTGTATAGATATGTTAAATAGCTGTGACCATGTTTTGAGCCGGGGGATGGAAGTGACTTCCACCCAGGATGTAACTGAGAGGCAACTCCCCCTAGACACAGTGCCTGCACGAAAGCTTGGAGATGATTGGCGCTGTACCATGGGGCCACACCTGCCCACAGTTAACATGGCAGCTCAATAAAGCTAGAGGAATATGAAGTGCTGGCAGGTGTAGCCGATTGAAGGAGGAGTCGGAAATGGGGCTACAGAGGAAGATTGGCACGGGGGATTTAAACCCAGGTACAGCAGCCATATCTCTCTCTTGGACCGCGAGGCTTTGTAGGAGTGAGGACCCCTCTGCCTGAGAGACAGGCTCTCTCTCTCTGTCTCTCTCGCTCTCGCTGGACTATGAAGGGTAGGATTGGGGACCCCTCTGCCTGAGAGACAGGCGCTCTCTCTCTCTCTCTCTGGCTCTATGGAACACACGGCTTTTGGCGAGAGGGGAGAACCCTGAGGCTTTGGGGCTCCCTTTGCCACGCAGCATAGGAAGCTTGGAAGCAAGATGTAGCAGCAATGCTGAGCTCTCTCTTAGCAGCTCGGAAGAATGCAGGAGAGACTCTGCAGGAAGGGGTCTGGACCACGAGGCTTTGGAGGAGCAGGGACCCCTCAGCCTAAGGGACAGACTCAGGACTGTGTGGCTTTGGGTGGCTTCCTTTGCCACGCAGCCTAGGAAGCAGCAGAGACTTTGCCTGGAAGAAAAGGGGTGAAAGGACTCTTGCTGGTGGGCCATGAGAAGGTGCCACGTGGTTTTGGATTAACTGGAGATCATGGTGGCGACACAGTGGATAGTGTTGGAACCGAGGGTCTTCCTGAATCATGGACTTCTACTTCTTTTCCTGAGATACGGTACCCTGGACTGGGCAGGGGGAGAAGGAAAGACTGTGTGCATTTGTGGGTATTCTAGAGAACGGGTATTCTAGAGAACTTTAGTATTTTAAAGGAGACCTTAAGTCATTACTCCAAGCCTGTAAAACTTGTAAATAAATAATTCTTTTCCTTTTCACAAGTCTCTGGCATTGAGAGACGTCTTTCCATTGGCAGTGAGCATAAAGAAACTGGAGCAGGGTTGGGACATCATTGGATGTCCCCGGCCCTTGCTCTGTAACAAGGGCACATGCCTGGGTTGCGGGCCAGGTCCCCATGAGGGCCATGTGAGAGGCAACCACACATTGCTGTTTCTCTCTCTCTCTTTCTCCCTCCCTTCTCCTCTCTCTAAATAAAAATAAAAAAAAAAACCCTGCTGTCCTGATGCCCTTCCTCATTCTGTTATATCCCAGGCCCATTGTAAGATAATCTATGGAACGAAATGTAAATTTTTGTCTCTCCCTTGTCAACCCGAGTTGAAATAATCAGGAGCAACTAGATCTGAAGCAAAAATAGTATATTATTAAAAGTCATAGAAAACCTAATTTAAAAGTGCTATTTATGAGTACGCTTTGCCAATAATCCAATACTATTTTAGAGACTAACTCTTGTCTCAAAGCAATATTCTGTGCTTGAAAAAAAATAACATAGCTAGTTATCTGGCCTGAATTTTGAGGCTACCATGAAAAATCCCTAATTCTTTTAGATGCAAATAAGATAGTAAAAGCCTGAATATAGGGTACAGAATATTTTCTTATTGTAATATATGTTGTATCATTTTGAAGATGCAAATGAAAGGTTTTTCTATAAAGGGTTAGTTGTAGTGAAATTTAAATCATTGATACTTCTTAGAAATAGAAGTGAGGTGATAGGAGCAAAGTGCAGTAGACTTCAATGCCCTCTTCAGGGAGAAGTATCACTAGCTGTATTGAGGCATAGGAGTGGGGAGTAAGAGAGTTAGTATCAGGCACTGAGAAGTTTAATCTTTCCAAGGGAGTTTTCTGAGTTCATGCAGGGATTTACCACTTAAGCTTCAGCCTGACACTGGTGGGTAAAGAATCCTTGAATTTCAAAGTTGAAAAGACCCTCAATTTCAGCAAACCCACATACAATTTGCATACCCTATTTTTCATTCTACTCTGACTTACAAACCTCCAGTAAGAGTAATGATAATTTGGTCCTGCTCCAAATGCTCATGGAAACATTTGGTCTATGCCAAAGGTCCTTGATATTTGGTCCTACCAAAAACATTCATGCCTTTTTCTCAGACCACAAGGGCCTGAAACTAGAAACCAACCTCAAGCAAAAAACTCAAAAACAATCAAATTCATGGAGATTGAATAGCATGTAATTAAACAAAGAAAGGGTTAAGAATAAGATCAAGGAAGAAATCAAAAAGTTTCTGGAAACAAATGAAAATGAACACACAATGGCCCAAAACTTATGGGACACAGCAAAGGCTGTCCTGAGAGGGAAGTTCATAGTGATGCAGATCTACCTAAAAAAGATACAAACATTTCAAAAAAATAACCTAACCCTACAACTACAAGAACTGGAAGAACAGCAACAAACAAGGCCCAGAGCGAGTGGAAGAAAGGAAATAATCAAGATCAGAACAGAATTAAATGACATAGAGACTAAAAGAACAATTCAAAAAATCAATAAATCCCAGAGCTGGTTCTTTGAAAAGATAAAGAAAATCAACAAGCCTTTAAGCAGACTCATCAAGAAAATAAGAGAAAGGACCCAAATAAATAAAATCAGAAATGAAAGGGGAGAGATTACACTTATACCACAGAGATACAAAGGATTGTAAGAAATTACTACAAACAACCATACACCAACAAATTTCAAAACTTGGGTTAAATGGACAAACTTCTACAAAAATATAACCTTCCCAAACTGAATAAAGAGGGAAAAAGCTTGAACAGACTGATAACAGCTAGTGAAACGGAAGCAGTAACCAAAATACTCTTGGCTCACAAAAGTCCTGGACCAGAAGGTTTCACAGGAGAATTTTACAAAACATTTAAGGATGAGCTAACCTGTACCCTTCTCAGACTATCCCAAAAAACCTAAGAAGACGGAAGATTCCCAAACTCTTTTTATGAAGCCAACATCATCCTAATCCCCAAACCAGATAAAGACACAACAAAGAAAACTATTGGCCAATATTGCTGATGAACATAGACACTAAAATCCTCAATAAAATATTGGCAAACCACATCCAGCAATACATTAAAAAGATCATACACCATGACCAAGTGAGATTGATCCCAGGGATGCAAGGATAGTATAATATTCACAAATCAATAAATGTAATACATTACATAAACAAAAGGAAAGACAAAAATCATATATATGATCATATCAATAGATGTGGAGAAAGTATTTGATAAGATACAGCAGCCATTTATGATTAACACACTCAGCAAAGTTGGAATAGAGAGAGCATACCTCAACATCATATAAGGCCATATACATGAAACCTACAGCCAACATCATACTCAATGGGCAAAAACTAAAATATTTCCCACTGAGATCAGGAACAAGACAAGGATGTCCACTTTCACCACTTCTATTCAACATAGCATTGGAAGTCCTAGCCACAGCAATCAGACAAGAAAAAGAAATAAAAGACATCAAAATTGGAAAAGGAAGTAAAACTGTCATATTTTCCAGATTACATGATATTGTACATAGAAAACCCTATAGACTCCACCAAAAAACTACTGTACCTGATAAACAAATTTGGCAAAACAACGGGATACAGAGTCACTATTCAGAAATCAAAGGCATTTTTGTACACCAAGAATGAAATATCAGAAGCAGTCATCATGAAAAATATCCTATTTGATATAGAAACAAGAAAAATAAAGTACCTAGGAATAAACCTAACCAAGGAAGCAAAACACCTTTACTCAGAAAACTACACAACGCTAAAGAAAGAAATTAAAGAAGACTCAAATAAATGGAAATATATATGTTGTTTGTGGATTGGAAGAATTAATATTATCAAAATGTCCATACTACCCAAAGCAATATACAGATTCAATACAATCCCTATTAAAATACCAATGGCATATAGCACAGATTTAGAACAAACATTTCAAAAATGTATATGGAACCATAAACAACCCCCAATAGCTGCAGCAATTTTGAGAAAGAACAACAAAGCAGGAAGGGTCACAATACCTGATATCAAATTATATTACAAGGCCAGGGTAATCAAAACAGTCTGGTACTGGCATAAGAACAAATACATAGATCAATGGAACAGAATAGAGAGCCAAGAAATAAACCCATGTCTCTATGGTCAATTAATATTCAACAAAGGGAGCAGGAACATAAAATGGGAGTAAAAATAGCCTCTTCAACAAATGGTGTTGGCAGATCTGGACAACTAAATGTAAAAAAATGAAACACAACCACCAACTTACACCATAGACAAAAATAAACTCAAGGTGAGTAAAAGACTTAAATATAAGCCATAATACCATAAAGGTCCTAGAGGAGAACATAGGCAGGAAAATCTCAGATATTACATGCAGCAATATTTTCACTGATATGTCCCCTAGAGCAAGGGACATAAAGGAAAGAATAAACAAATGTGACTTCATCAAGTTAACAAGCTTCTGCACGGCTAAAGAAAACATCAACAAAATGAAAAGGGAACATGGGAAAATATATTTGTAAATGATACCTGAGACAAGGGTTTGATCTCCAAAATATATAAAGAACTCAAGTTCCTGGCCAAGATGGAGGTGTAGGTAGAAACCCTTAGCTTCGTTGCACAACCAAAAGGAGGATAACAACCAATCTAAAATCAATAAACAACCAAAAGCGTCAGAAAATCAAACTGTGTGGAACTCCTACAACCAAGAAATTGAAGAAAAAAATCAACCAGAACACCCAGATTGGTAAGGCAGCAGACCTTGCAGGCAGACTCAGAAAAACCTAGGTGAGGCAGCAGACCGTGGGGGTGGGGCTGACTGCTGAGCTCCTCGGGCTGTGCAGGAGGGGCTGACTTAAGGGAAAACTGAGACTCAGAGCTGACTGTGGACTACAGCAGGGATTGCCATGGTAGGAGAAACTCCCAGTCTCACAAGAGAGTTCCTTGAAAAGTGCACTAGAGAGAAGCAGGCAAGCTATGCTGTTCCCTATCTGGCCCCTCCCCCAGAGGCAGCATTGCAGTGCAGCAAGGAGAGTAGCCCTGCCCCAGGGGGAATACCTAAGGCCCCACCCCTTTACAACTTATCAGCTATGCCAAGACAAAGAAATAGGGCTGAAATGAAAGAACAGAGCAAAGCCTCAGAAAGAGAATTAAGTGAGGAGGAGGTCACCAACCTATCTGATGGAGAATTTAAAGCCCTGGTTATCAAAATGCTCACAGATCTGATTGAGCGAGGTTGAAAATGAAAAAACAAATAATGGATACCCAAAGTGAAAGAAAGCAAAATATTCAGGGAAACAACAGTGACAGGAAGGAAACCAGGACTCAAAGCAACAATTTGGAACAAATGAAAAAATTAAACATCCATCCAGAACAAAATGAAGAAATAAGAATTCAAAAAAGTGAAGAGAGTCTTACAAACCTCTGGGACAACCTGAAATATTCCAATATCTGAATTATAGGGGTGCCAGAAGGAGAAGAACAACATAAAGAAATTGAAAACTTATTTGAACAAATAATGAAGGAAAACTTCCGCAATCTGGTGACAGAAATAGACTTCCAGGAATTCCAGGAATCAGAGAGTCCCAAAGAAGTTGGACCCAAAGAGGAACACACCAAGGCACATCATCATTAATTTACCAAACATTAAAGATAAAGAGAAAATCCTAAAAGAAGCAAGGGATAAGGAGAGAGTTACCTACGAAAGAAAGAGTAACCATTAGGCTATTAACTGATTTCTCAAAAGAAACCTTATAGGCAAGAAGGGGCTGGAAAGAAGTATTTCAAGGCATGAAAGGCAAGGACCTACATCCAAGATTACTCTATCCAGCAAAGCTTTCATTTAGAATGGAAGGGCAGATAAAGTGCTTCCCAGATAAGGTCAAGTTAAAGGAGTTCATCATCACCAAGCCATTAGTATATGAAACATTAAAGGGACTTATCTAAGAAAAAGAAGATAAAAAATATGAACAATAAAATGACAACAAACTCACAACTCTCAACAAATGAACCTAAAAGGAAAGAAAAACAACAAAGACAAAAACTAAGCAAACAACCAGAACAGAAACAGAATCAGAGAAAAGGACATCACATGGAGTGATTTCAGTGGGGAGGGGGAAGGGAGGAATGGGGCGGGAGAAGAAGCATAATTACTTAGCATAAATAGAGGGGGAGAGATAAAAAATGGTATAGGAAACAGAGGACTCAAAGAACTTATATGTACAACCCATGGACATGAACTAAGGGGGAGAATGCAGGAGGGTTGGGGGGCAGGGTGGAGGGGGGAGAAAGGGGAGAAAATTGGGAAAACTGTAATAGCATAATCAATAAAAGTGCTTATATATATATAAGCATAATCAATAGTGCTTATATATATAATAGCATAATCAATAAAAGTGCTTATATATATATATATATATAAAGAACTAACATTACTACACTTCAGGAAGACAAACAGCCCGATTAAGAAATGAGCAAAGGACCTGAAGAGGCACTTCTCAAAGAAGGATATACAGAGAGCCCAGAGACATATGAAAAGATGCTCAGCATCACTACCCATCAGAGAGATGTAAATTAAAACCACAATGAGATACCACATCACACCAGTCAGAATGGCCATCATAAACAAATCAACAAACAAGTGCTGGCGAGGTTGTGGAGAAAAGGGAACCCTAATACACTGTTGGTGAGAATGCAGACTGGTGCCACTACTGTGGAAAACAGTAAGAAATTTCCTCAGAAAACCAAAAATGGAGCTGTCTTTTGACCCAGCAATTCCACTGCTGGGACTAACTCTAAGAACCCTGAAACACCAATTCAAAAAAATCTATGCACCCCAATGTTCACAGCAGCTCAATTTACAATAGCCAAGTGTTAGAAGCAACCTAAATGCCTATCTGTAAATGAGTGGATCAAAAAACTATGGTACATTTACACAATGGAATACTATGCAGTAGAAAGAAAGAAGGAGCTCCTACCCTTTATGACAGCATGGATGGACCTAGAGAGCATTATGTTAAGTGAAATAAGCCAGGCAGTGAAAGACAAATACCATATGATTTCACCTATAAGCAGAACCTGATAACAAAAGAAGGAGTAAGCAAAATATGACCAGAGACATTGAAATAAAGAATAGACTGATGGGAACCAGAGGGGCAGGGGAGGGGAATAATGAGGGGAAGAAGGGGAAGGTTGTGAAGGATCGTGTATAAAGGATCCATGGACAAAGCCAAAGTGGGGTATGATTGAGGGTGGGAACTAGGGATGGGTGGAGCAAGGGGGAGGGAATTGGGGAAAATGGAGACAACTGTGCTTGAAAAACAATAAGAATAATTTCACGCTTATAAAACATCTCTGAGTTCAAACAATTTGTGACATTTATTTATACTTTTGGTTTATAGAATTAATACATAAAAATACTGGATCAAGGACCTCTCGGTGTGGATCTAATATCTCAATGGACAGTTTGGACAGGATGAAATTCAAGGCCCTTTTTTCAAGGACCAAAGTCTCAGTGAACATTTTGGACAGGACCAAATATCTAGGACCTTTTGGCTTCCAGTGACAGGAAACCAACTTTCTTACAGGGAAAAGCATTCAAGGGTTGAATAGATCTATTAGAATTACAGAGGGAAAATTACCTTTGACCATCTAATCTAGATTACTTCTGGATAGGTCTCGGTGCTTCCATAGTGTTGTGTGGGCATTTCTAAATATCTCTCATTTCACTGTGTTGCTATTGTTGTTCTATTTCCTTGACCTTCCAACCAAACTTTAAATTTCTTGAGGAAATTTAGAATCTTATTCCTTTTTGTATTTTCAAGTACAGCAGAGTATTGACACATGGTTGCTACTCAATATATATTTTTAACATACATTGAATTTAGAAACTTGAATTGACGTACATCTACTTATTTTTGTTCTAAATTTAAGAGCCAAAATAAGTTTAATCCCTCTTCCACATGACACCCCATTTAGGCATGGTTTCCAGGTCTTACGCAGAAATTGAAACAACACGAAGACTATTCTGGAAACATGCGTGAAGTAAGAGGAGCAAAAGATAATGATTTGTCATCTCTTCCCAACACACAAAGAATTATTTAGAGTCCTCTGAAATCTGTCAGAGAATAGAAAAGGAAGAGCCGGAGTATAATCTCAAAACATTCTTTATCTTATAAAAAGACAGGAACTAAAATGTTTATAAGGTTATAATGCGTTATCTTCCCTTTCCTCTCGCCACAATAAAACTGGGGCTGTGTTTAAGTCAGTGAAGCAAATAAACCAAACCAATGAAGACTCACTCAGCAACCCAGCTGGGCCTAGCCAGGCTGTTCAACCAATTATACAAACCACCAATCCAGCAAAGTGACTGCTTGTCATAACTAACTTGACTAGAGTGACTGATCAGGTTGATCATCCTCTAGAAGCAGTAGTCAGTGGTTGTGACACTCTTTGAGCCCTGATCATTATCCCCTAGCAAAGAAAAAAAAAGTAGGAAGAAAGTCTTTTGCCTCTATGAGCTTTCTTCAAAGTCCGTCAACATCTCAGCTACCGCACACTTAGGCCTCTTTGGAAAACCCTCTGAGACAGGCAGCATTCACTGGTTATTTACTGACATTCAAAAGGCTTACAGACTCCCTTATCCACACACACAGAAGGTCAAGGAAAACATGCCCCCAGAGACACATCCATTTTTCTCAGAGAAATTCTGCCACTGTAAAACTAGTGGGCAAGTCCCACAGGGAATGTAGAGATTCTGTAATTTTATCTTAAACCACAATTTCTTCATTACTCTTTTTTAAAAAATCTAATGCCCCATCAGTTAGTCCTGAACTGGTTTTAATATGTTTGAGGCAATAACCATTAAATTCAATAGTTATATTCATTTTATCTACAAACAGCTGTTTAATGCACTTATCCTGCTACAGGGCCATCCTGTGTTCCACATATTAATTTCTCCTAACAGTCCAAATTCTGCCCTGATTTACAGCCCTCTGATCTTCTCTAATCTCTTTATAAACAGTAGGATGCAGTGCCAATCACATCCAGATACTCAGGATGTTTTCATGAAACACACTAGAGTTGTTTTCTTATTTCTTTTCAGAATAAGTTCCAAAAGAAACTAATATTGTAACCACTCAATCCCAACCTCTTTGTAATATTTCCTCATTTAGGATAATTTTATAACTCATTTTCTTTCAATTTTATGGGCTTTTGCTCTACTCAATCTGTTCTTTAAATGGTAGGCAAACTAGACAGAGCTCCATCTTGCATTGTATTCATTCTTTCTCAGAATATTTTTTGAAGAACTATTTTGGGTATACTATGTGATGTGCTGAAAATGCCAAGATAAATAAGACATAATCACTGACTTACAAAAGCTCTAAGTCCAGGGGGAGACACATACATGAAAGCATAAATTTCAATACAATATAATAAATTTGTATTTGTAAATACAGTGGGTATGTTCTCTCTACTCTGCTTTTGGGAAAGCTAGGGAGACTACGTAAAGGAACCCCAGTGGCATTGTCCATTTTTCTTCTCTGTTGGAAATCAACCTGAATTATATATGAGTATATATCTAGTCCAAACAATTACACACTATTGATTAGAATTTTTATATGTATATCAAACTCCACAAGTCCTCAGGTTAATGAAACTGAACTACTCCATTTTACTTTCTTTTTAGATTTTATGTTGCTCCTACTTTATCTCAGAATTCATCTTTCAGCTGTGCCATTGAAATACATTGAAACTAAATGACTTTATGTCCAGTCTATCCCTGTTGCTAATCTATCTTAGGCATTGAAATCAAAGTTTATTTCTGAAACACAAAGTTGATCACATACCTTCCTTATTAAAAAAAAAAAAAAAAAAAAAAAAACCTTCCAATAATATTTGCTCTCATTTATAGAATGAAGAAACACCATGTTGATGTGCCTAAAACATGACAGGCACATCTATCAGTACTCTGTGTTCAATAAATATTTTTTAATAAATAAATAAACCTCTTCACTGTATCTTGTAAATAGTCTCATGTGTAGGAGCAGAGCGGCCTCCATATCCCAATACCCAGAACCTGTGAATGAGTTATTAGATGACAAGGAGAATTAAGTTTGCAGATTGATTTAAGGTTGCTAATCAGTTGTCCTTAAAATAGGGGCAATTATCCTGAATTATCTGGGTGGGTCTTCATCAATGGAAGAGAAGGACAAGAGAGTCGGTGCCAGAGTGAAGTGGCATGAGAAACACACCATCAGCCATTGCCGGCTTTGGAAGGAGGCAACGGAATGTGGGGAGCCTGTAGAAACTGCAAAAGGAAGGAAATGGTTCTTGCCTGTGGCCTCCAGTGGAACACAGTTCTGCCAATATCTTGATTTTAGCCCATTGAGACCCATTTTGGACTTCTAACCATATGATAACCAATTTGTTTTGTTGTACACTACTAAATTTGTGGTAATTTTTTTCACAGCAGCAGTAGAAAATGCATACAGCCCATCATAGAGTGTGAAGTATTTTACTGTCCAGAAGTATTTACATATCTGACTTCCATCTTAGACCGGGAGGCAGTTTTATTCATTGGTTTATACTCAACATTAAGTTAGATGTACATAGTAGAACCTTAATAAATATTTGTTCAATGAAATATAGAGAGGTTTTTATTTTTACCTAATGCCTTCAGAATTTCTTAGGGATTTGACGTGAACTAAATTTCCACAAATATCGAACATCAATTTCTTGTAAACATTCAAATTGTCATTGCTGTCACTTCACTCAGTTTACCATCATATTTTCCATGTTTTCCAATTATTTTTCAAGCTGTGTATTTTATTTTTCTTTACACATTGTAGACTTTCATGTTTCCCTTTTTTGAGAAAGTCTTAATTCCCAAGGTGGAATTTTGTTCATCTTCATTTCCTTAATTTAAAGTCTCTTCCTAATCAACAAAACAAACAAGCAAGCAAAATATAACCAGAGACGTTGAAATGAAGAACAAATAGACAGTAAGCAGAGGGGAAGTGGGAGGGGATATTGGGGGGAAAAAAGGGAAGGGTCGTCAAGGAACATGTATAAAGGACACATGGACAAAGCCAAAGGAGGGTAGGATTGAGGATGGGAGGTGGGGATGGCTGGGGGAGGGGGGGAGGAGTAATAGGGGGAAAATGGAGACAATTGTACTTGAACCACAATTTTAAAAAAATAGAGAGAGAAAATAACAATAAAATAAAATTTAAAACGATCCTCTTAACTCTACCTGTTCCATCTTTGTCTTACATAATCCTAGTCAACTAATTCCAACTCTTTAGTTTTGAATCATTCAGAGATTGTGTTGCAGAGTTTCCTCTTGTCAGTGGCATTTTCTCAGAAAGGACTTTTCTGTCCCAGATTCTGACCTGGACCTTTATTAAGAGCATGTATGTGAGACACACTGCGTGACACACTCACTTTATCCTATATCAATTCCCTGCAGTCCTTTAAACAAGATTTTCATTGTCCACATCTAAATGCCCATCCTCTCCTAAATAGCAATTTCCCTTGTTAACCCTCTTCTATTTCTCCTATTGTCAGCCCTCAGGCTTACTGCTCTACTATGCTACCTTCTCTGCATTTTTAAAATACTTTCCTTTTTGTTTTTCAGAAATCTTTTCTCTTTGGGAGTATTCCTTTCCCACAGTATTTCTATTGGCATTGTCAGAATTGGAAGTTGACCCCTTCCAGTTTATTTTTTAATCTGCTGATTATGTTAAGTGTGAAAACACAAATGACAGCTAGACAGAGGATAATACCTAGCTCCCTTCTTTGGAACTGAAAAGTGAGCTTCTTCCACATTTTCATTGGATTCCTCTGAGTGGCATGAAAAATGCCACCCCCAGTGAAATGATGTATCTACTGGTGTGAGCCATGCATCACTGCTACATAGGTAAGTTGGCAAAAGGATCTGATGAATAGGCCTTGTCTGCTTCCCAGACCCATTTAACACTTTTTCCCATTTATCAATGCTTTGTGCCTCTTGAGGTAAATACCGATCATTCTTACCGGATGATACCCTCAGTACCATTCATTTTTCCTTTTGTTTCCACTTTACATGACTTTGCACTTTGCTTCAGTGTTTCCTGTTCCAAAAATAATCTTCATATGTTTCAAATGTTGGCATTTTTTGTTATTGCCAGAATAACATCATCTGGAAGTTAGAACAGGGCTCATACTAAGTATTAGCTTTCATTTTGATCTTTATTCTTTGCATCTCTTCAATTTAAAATTAAATTTTCTTGGGGAAAGAGTGTCTCCAAGACTATATTCAATGATTGGCTGTGAGCAACACTTTCTCACTTCCATTGTCTCTTTGTTTCTCCCATTTCCACATGAGAATGTAAATTACCTCAATTTATATGTCTTAACATATATTGGCAGTTGTTCTAGTCCATACTATATTTGCCTATTTCACAGTATGATTTAATGAGATATTAATTTTTTTTCTGTTTTTACACTTGTAGTATAATTTCTTCCCCCGTTAAAGTAGCCAAGCTTTATGGTATGGGATCTGAACTGCTTGCATCTCTGAGGAATGGTTGCAGAGAAAGGTGAGATAAGAGAATCAGGGAGCATTCCTAACAGATTTTATATTGCAGGATATGGAAGTTCAGATCCTCCAGAATGCAGACACCAAGATGGATTTAAAAGCACAAGTTTAACTTGTAAAGGCTCAAGGAGAGAGGGGCAGGAGTAAATTGGTGGAGCCTCAGAGTAGGATGCGGCTCTAATATATGTGTGGGGAAATGAAATGAAGGAGAAGAGCCTCAGACTACAGGGCAGCTCTCAGGAAATCTTATCTTGGTCAATGGGGACCCCAAATATTGTCCATTAGAGGTGTCCACATGGGTAGGAATGACCTGGTTCTAGTATCCCTGCCATACTCATTAGCTGAGAGCAGACTGAGGACAGTGAGACACTGGTGTGGACAAGGGACTGGATTCTGGTGTATTTAGCTGGAGAAGATCAGCTAAATACACTCCTTTCAGCAGGTTCTCTTTTGAAGGGAGATCTGAGTTGCACACTCCCACGTCTACCACACAAGGCCCAAAGCAAATACTATTGTCTATGCAATTGATGGTTGCCAACCAATGTTTTGAAGGTGGAGAAAAGCCGAAGCTGACCTATGAGCGAACCTGACATGGGAGTACAATTTTTTGGGTCCTGTCCCCTTACTACCAGATTCCGGGAAATGGTGAAAACATAGAACCCATCTTGCATTTACACCCCACATCCCGAGTGAAGGGTGACTGCAAGTGCAGTGACTGGCCCCTGTGCCAAATGATAAGTGGTCAGGAAATCTAGATGTGAGTCTGCAGTTAACGGAGTGTTCTTGTGAACAGGATATGTTTCCTCAGAACTTCAAAGTCAGAGGCTGCAAACAGCATCAGGCAGCACGAGGAGAAACCAAAAGATAGGTGCCTTCAGTGGACTTTTTTGTGACACCACGTAAGCCTGAGTTTAAGACTTCATGTAAAGGAAAAGAAAAGAAGTAACTGAAGTTGAATTTATTGCAACCCGGTGTGGGAGGGGGGCTCAGAGCAGGTGGGCTGCATGCAGAGGGAAAACACAATGTAATCTGTATTGCTCCGTCATGTTTTGGGAATGAAATCAGTCCTGGGGTGTGTGGATAAATGCAGGGTGGATATGTGCTGTGATTGTGGTCTCGCGGCAGACTGGAGCTTCTGCCTGCTCTTGTGCAGTCTCTCTGCTTTGGGATGCCATCTTTCTGCTCTATGGACTGCAATCGCTGTGTTGCCCACAGTTATCTCCTCAAACCACTGGCAACCTCTTCTGAGCCACTCATTTTCTGTGTCACTGTGCTGTCTGCACAGCTGTCTACCTCATATAAATCTCCAATGCCCCACAGTCTTCTTTCCTGCAGAAGGGTCCTTCCTACTTCATGTGGCCACTGTTTCTAAAGGTGTTTACGTCAGGAGAGCTTTCAGGTCTCTGGTTACACCATTTTTGTTTTGTCTTCTAATATGATGGTCTTCTCATTCCCAGACTGCATAAACAATCCAGGACTGGAGGGTTGCAGAATTGAGTGTGTGGCTAATCAGGCACAGCTTTGAACTTCAATTGTGCCAGTGATGAAGTTACTGCCTCTCTACTCCAAAACCTACCCTTTTTTTGCTCTACTTAGTGATTCTGGAGCTCAGAATGCAAATTACATTTCTCCTTTGCCACTTAAGTCGACGTTAGGCGCTGTCAGTGGGGCTCATTAGAGGGACGGTGGCTGCCTGGAGGAGAAAGAAAGGGCTTTTCCTCTTCTTGGTTTGATTCCTCTGTGGCAGCAAGTGGATCGTCATGAGCTGGCCCCAGCCCAATTCAGGGGAGCGGTGGTGGCTCCCACATGTCTGCACTGAGGGGCCTCCAACGAATTCCCTGCTCCATGTGGTGATGGCAGCATGTTTCTGTGACAGCCATACTCTCTGCTGAGAGGCCTGCACCTCAGCTTGCAGGGCCCACCTTTATCTTTCCAAGTCTTATTTTTACTCACTTTGTTCTCGGTCTATGGATGGTAGCTGCTACCTTTATTATGCCTTGTGTTCTTTTCTACCTGTTAAAAGTTAAACATCTTTTACCTAATTAATAATTCTTTATAGTAAAGTTTCCCTGTCGGAGTTACTGGGAGACTTTCTGTGAGCCTGACTGCCGCCTAACTAATGGATTTCTAGTTCCTTCCTCATTCTGAGCCCAGCAGCCTACTCTGACACATTTCTTTCACACTCTGTCCTGCTGTTTCCCTCTTCAATCAACTTCCTTATAAGACCCACAGGACATAAAGCAAGTCAGTACGTCTCTGAATTCCAACTGTGGACAGAGTTCACTTACATCTCACCAAGGAATGCATTATGTGTCATGCAAATTGGTATAGCTGTGCAATATTTTATGTTATTAAACATTCCTTTATAGGTAAGGAACCTCAGAAAGGTAAGTAAGATAAAAATAACCAGTATGAGCTAGTAAAAAAGAGAATATTACATGAAGGTCTATAAACATTAGAAAGATAATAAAAGAATGTTATTAACAACTTTAGGCCAATAAATTTGAAAAGTTAGATTAAATAGACAAATTACCAGAAAAAATATCTCATGGAAACCAATTCATGAAAAAAAAAACTTGGATTGTTGCATAACCATTAAAGCAAGTGAGTCAGTAGTACAGTAGGCCGTCTACGGCACCTAGACTCACGCCTGCAGGTTCAACCAACAGTGGATCAAAACAGCATGCATTTTTTTAAAGATTTACTTATTTATTTATTTATTTACTTTTAGAGAGAGGGGACCGAGGAAGAAAGAGAAGGAGAGAAACATGGATGCGAGAAAGAAACATCGATCAGATGCCCCTCGCAAGTGCCCCAGCTGGGGACCTGGCCCACAACCCAGGCATGTGCTCTGACCAGGAATGGAACTGGTGACCCTTTAATTTGTGGGACGACACCCAACCAACTAAGCCACACCATTCAGGGCAACAGTATGCATTTTCAATCCACAGATGTGGAGGGCCGACTACATGCATTGTTTTATGCCATTTTACATAAGCGACTTATGCATCCACAGATTTTTATATACAGGGTGTCCTAGAACCAACCCCCTCAGATACCAAGGGACAACCGCAACAGTTTGGGAGGGGTCAAGAGTTATATGTGTATTTTCTACTGTGGGGAGTATTGGTGCCCCCATCCCCCATACTGATCAAGGGTCAGCTGTTCAACTTCTTTTCACAAGAAAGTTCCAGATTTAAGTAGCTTCAATACTAGTACTTATGCACACTCAAGAATCAAATATTCTACTCTTACCAGAATAATTCCAGAGGATAGAAAAAAGTAGGATCACTCCCAATTCATTTTTGAGGCCAGCATTTTGAGGCTGAATCTATTGAGAGAATACCTACAGGTCAATATGGAAATAGCAGTCAATAGAGAAGAAAGACCTCAGAGCAGAGAGGCTACAGAAGACCAATGTCCCAGGTGTAGTTTCAGAGCTTAAGTATAGCAAAATAGAGCAAAGAAGTGGGCTCTGGAAACCAAAGGGCAAAAGCCTGATAATACACAGGCTCATAGCACCTAGGAACAACATGTTAAATCAAGACCAATAATATAATACTTCATAACCAAGAATTATCGCAGAAAGGCATGATTGTCTGTTAATATTAAAAATAAGTTGTTGAAGTTCTTCTTATTAACAGATTAAGAAAAACATATTTCAATCAATGCCAAAAAAGCATTTGATAAAAATCAAGTTTAATTAATAATTTGAAAAACTCAACAAATGAAGAAGAGAAGAAACTAATTGATAAAAGGCATTACAAAAAAAAAAAACCTACAGGAAACATACTTCATGGTGAAGTAGTGAACCTCCTCCCTTTGGAAACAGGAATAAGTCAAGAAGACCCATGATTGCCTCTCTCAATTCTACTGGTATTCCTAGCCCAGTAAGCATACCAGGAGTTGTTTCTGAAAATGTGTATAATTCTTTGCTGCAAGTGGCATGTGTTTACTCCAGAGTTCCAATCTGATCTAGTCACTATTGCTGCCTAACATCCAACCTACAGGAAACAGACACTAACACTGAATCCCCAGAGTGGTACTATTTCTCAAGGAGAACAATGAACCAGCTTGTGGGCACTCAGTGGCCCATTCCATGTTTGAGAGAGCCAGTACTTTATTCTCATAAGAGAAAAATGAATTTATTTCAGTTATAGGTTTGTCTTCCTTGCCTCCTGGACCTCAACCAGCATCACAGTCCTAAGGCTTACGGGGTAGCATGGCATCCCAAATGAAATCATATATTACATCAAATCTGAGGACTCACTTCACAGCAAAGGAGATGCAAGAGTGAGCCCATAATTGTAGGATTCACTGGCTATATCATATACCCTACCACCCAAAAACTCTCCATCATGGAGACCTCTGTAAAACATAGCTGCAGTACCATCTTCCATATGCAGCATGTGCATTGAATCAAAGACCAGTATATCACAGTGTCTTCAATAGAAAGAATGCCTGGGTTCAAAAATTAAGGCATACAAGCAAGAGTTGCCTCATTTCTCATTACTCCCGATGGTCCCCTGGAAAATGTATGCTTTTAGGACTGGCTATGCCCTAAAATAATAAAAGTCCAAATATGGTGGCAAAATTAAATTATAGTAACCAAAATGGCCCCCAAATTAAATTAAATGTAAAAGGACAAAGAAAATAATGTTTTTGTCCTTTTTGCTGATTACTGAGCTTCTCTGTATTCTCCACATTAGGTAAACTGACAAATATTTTCTTCCTTCAACCAAAAGGGAGCCAACTAATTTATATTTGTAATAGTCACTAGTAATTTCCCAAAGATAAAGAAATAGAAGTAAATTATTTTTGAGCTAAGTTTTTCCTAACCTTCCATTTCTTAGCAAGCTCCCTACACAGCCGGCACAACACACGGAGGCACTCACTTATCTTGGAACCACACTCCTGCATCTCTTGCACTTATTCTGGTCTTTGTTATATTTTTGTGTAGGAGTTGATTGGAATAATGCCATGATTAAGCCATCCCTATCTGACTTACAGAAACAGAAAGCTGACAATATATACAGGGTGGGCCAAGAGTAGGTTTTTAGTTGTTCATATAGAAAAGAATACAATAATTAATAAATAATACAGGAATAAAGTCTGCATCTCATGTCCTTGCAAATGTAAACCTGCTTTTGCCCCACCCTGTACATGCATATGTGCACGTTTATGTACATTAAGCATACGTGTGAATCCACATCATATATGCACCTGTACACTCCTGTCCCTCTTCCTCTGTGGGAGCACCCCACGGATGCTTGCAGGGCTCTTGCACACACTGCCTACTGCCTCCATGGTGTAGCCATATTGTTTTTTTATTCCCCTGTCTCATGGCATGCCCTGAAATATCCCGGTTTACATAACATATTTTGGGATAACCACTACCCCTTTTGTGGCTGTTGAGCCCGAGGCTATGTAACGTACTGGCCTTGCAGCCACGCAAACCTAGGCAATTGGCTCCACCAATCTGCCTGGCTGCCCTCGGATTTTTGCTCACCTGTGAACTGGGGCTGATACCATCTACCTTTTAGAGTTGGTAGGGGTTGGCACTTACATGCTTCGTGTGCTCGTGGGGATTAAATGAGATATTTATAGAAGTGTGGCTTCTCCTCAGAGAACAAATGGCTCCCGGGACAAGTTCATAGGCTTTCCTCTAAGGGCTCCATTAACGCTTACCTCCCAATTAATGAATGTGAAACTGGTTACAGAAACAGATGCCTGTTGTGATTATTTAGTTCAATCTCATGAGACAAAAAGGATAGGATGTTTACCAAGAGTGTTGCTTGCTCCCCCAGTCATGCACATCATTGATTGAATGTACTTAGATTTAATGACTCAGATTTTTAAGCAGCATTGACATTCTTCTCCCTAGAGAATGCACCACCTCCTGAGGTGCTCAGAATTCCCTTTGCTAACTAGCCAGAGCAGAACGTACATTCCTCCATTTCTAACTAAATAAAAGTAAAATAAAATACTGTTCATTGAGCACCGATTTTATGTTAAGTTTATACTATGGTTGGTGGGATTTCTTTGTGTGATTTGTTTTGTTGTTACACATGTAGCACAAATAAATTCCAGGCCACAAACTGAAGTGCAAATAAGTATTTTCTCATGTCACTCAAGTTAATATCTTCCTTGAAAGCCCATTCTCTGTAAGTAAAAAAATATCATATCAAGTGGTTTGAAGTTTTCTCATATTCCCTTCCTCCCGCCCTGGGGAAATAATTTTTCTGTCTAGGAGCCTGAAGAAGAGAAACTCTGCCCTCATTCCTGTGCTATCTCTCAAATATTTTGTCTGCTGGAGTTTTGTTGGTGACCTCCTCAAGGTTACCAGCCTTTAAGGAGGCCAGAAATCATCCTTTTTATCCCCTTTGTTTTCATCCTATTTCTCCCCAGAAAAGATAGGAAACAGAGAAAATGGAAAAAATGCCTAAATTGCAAAAACATTATTCTGCCACTCGTGTTCATCGTTCTGTCTTCATTGCATCAGTCAGGGTTTTTAGATAAGAACACGGGCAAATTTAAACATAAAAGCAATATATTAGATGATATGAGTAGCTCACTGGATCCCTGGGAAGGCTGGGAAAATCAGAGTTTGAGTGTGGAAATGTTAGGAATGACGTCCAAAATTTCCCAGCACAACCAGCTCATCTCATGCAGATGCTGCTGCCTCTGGCACAGACACCGCTGATGCTGGACACCTGGTGCGACAGCCCCTGGAGGTTGATGGAGCTTCTCACACTGCCTCTCCCTCACCAGAATGATTTCTGGGCAGTCTCTGCCTCTTGAATTCACTAGCTCCTGAGGCAAAATCCAAGGTGGGTGCCCACAACCCAGCCTCGCTGCACCCTCACAACAGGAACGAAGCAGGAAGGGCTTCCACCATGAGTCCCAAGATGGCTAATCCTCTGAACGCAGTGTATGTGACCCAGTCTGCAGCACACCAGTGTGTGCAGCACTGCCTGTCCCCCGGGCCCTGGCCCTGGGCCTCCCTTCCCTGCCGGAGCACGTAGCCAAGACTGACCCTGCCACCTCGCCTCCTGCTGTCGTTGTCTCTGCACACCCCCACTTCTGAGGTGCAACTGCCTTTGGGCATTGTCTCAAGACAATGACATGACAAGGGAGGAGACTCAGCATCTATGATGCTCAGGTTCCACCCCTGCTTCTCTGAGAGCTACCCAAAGGGACCATGCCACTCTCCTGGAAGTAAAGGGCAGTTACAGTTTCATGGGGCAGGTTGGATCAACAAGCAAGAGGAGGTGGGAAGAATCCAGCTCATAAACTGCTGTTTTGTTCCTGAACAAACTGTTCTGAGGTTCAGTGACTCCAGAAGGGACCTCTGGCAATACTCTGCAGGACCCAGCAGCCCACAGTGTGTTTTGAGGCCACGACCGGCTTGATAACACATCCTCTGTACTTGCTTCCCTCCTCGTCTGCCTCACTTCCCTTTCGCTCTCACTCCTGCTTCCCTGGGGTTTCAACCAAGGGTTAGCAGACAGGCTCCGTCTCAGACTCCGTATCCCAGGGAGTGAGCCAAGATGCATGGAGGAACAAGGGCATCGAAATAATCATAACAGGTACTGTCTTCACCAAAACTCTAAAAGTTACATATATTTTATAGATTAGAAACTCGAGGCTCAGAGGGGTTAAATCCTTTCTCAAAGCTGCCACTGCCAGGTAGTGACAAAACCAGGATTTGAAACGAAGCCAGAATGACTGCAGCTGACATTCTTCTCACTTCACTGTGTGCACTGCCTATGTTCGACGGCCCCGTGGGGGGAAAAGAACAGTGGAAAACAAAGGCAGGGACATTTCTTCTAAATTAAAGCATCTCAAGGAGAAGTCTATGACACCAAAGAGGTTTTCTCCATGCCCTGGTCACCAGGGCCGCAGATGAGTTTATGTGCTTCTCTGACCTACTTTCCCAAACCTCTTCTCCAGAGTGGGAGGGCTGCTGGGTAGGCTTAGCTTTGAATAAAGAGCACTAGCAGAGTTAATAGGGCAAGACACTTAGAAGCTCTTTGGGAAGGATTTGAGAAAAGGAAACAGGGTTTAAGTGCAGTGGAATAGCCTTCAGATCTGTGAGACAGCATCACGCAGGGCTTCCCATCCAGCGTTTGGAGGCAGACACGCAGAGGTCCAAGTCCAGGCTCTGCCCCGACCAACCAAGGCGAACACTTTGTGCCTCTATCTTGCTAATCGGCAATGTGAGGATATTCATAGTCTCACTTAGCCCATAGCTAAGTATTTAGTAAGTATAGACCAAAGGAAAGACATTATTACTGTTATTAGACCTAAGGAAAAGCAGTATGAAAAATTCAGCATCTTTTGACTACCTTTCCTACATTTTGGTAATACCCTCCCTGAGAGCCGCATCTTCATAAGGTAAAATCCAGCACCCTTGCAGGACAAAGGCATGGCCTGTCATTAATACCCACGCAGGACTTCAGTTTGGAGGTGACTAACCTAAAGGAAGAGGCCTTGAGTAGGACACTATTTGCCGACATAGGTGGCAGCACAGGGGAAGAGCTCTGTCAGGGGTGCCCAAACTTTTGGCATCTCTGCGCCACACTGGAAGAAGAGTTGTCTTGGGCCACACATTAAATACATGGCAATTTGTAATCACAACAAAATCTCATAACTTTTAAGTAAATTACTATTTTGTGTTGGGCCGCATTCGTAGCCATCCTGGGACGCATGCGGCCTTTGGGCCATGGGTCGGACACCCTGCTAGACCATCGCACTGTTGCAGCGAGCTCAGGTCTCTGGCACCTGGGCAGCCACTGAGAACAGCATTGGCGGGGAAGTTTCATTGTAGTGCTTGCTCTGGAGTGTGGTTCTGAGTGTTGATGCTGAAAGCTCAGCTTAAATTCCCCATTTTCCTTCCCCAAAGAGCCAGAGTATATTCTTTCTCTGCAACAAACAATCCTTATGGAAACAAAGGAACTAACGTGTAACACCATTTTCAAGATATTCCATGACATTAGCATTTTAATTTTACAAATGATGAAAATAGGGCTTGGGAAGGGTAAATGACAAAACATCCTGATTCAAATTATGTCTTATTTGCTTCAAATCTGGCATCTTTCCCCCGGCTCCATTTTCCAAGGGAGGAAAAGACTCACGCAGATGTGCACCTTTCAGGGAATCTGATGAGCCCAAGGCTTTCCTGGGAATTTGTTTTTCGCTGGGGTGCCCACTGAGCAAGATAATCTTAGAACACAAAGTCCAATTCTGAGAAGTTGAAAAATGTGGGTTGGATTCATTTGTGAGCATGAAATGAGTTATCACGAAATAGTAATTTCCTGAAAGAGGACAAGAAGCATTTGTGCTTTAGGGACTAAGCTGCTGTGGCATATTATTACCTGACAATTCCTCAAAATCTTGGGTGATTCAGTAAATAATACAGAGCTGTGGGAACCTCAAAGGATAAGAAATAACTTTCTTTGGGTTCTCAGGAAATCTCTTTCTGAATGTATTCCTTTAAACTCCAGAGAGCCAACTTCTCAAGCAACAGGACAGTGTTAATACTTATTATGTATTTTTGATGTGTCATGACATTTTTTTTTTAAATCTTCAAAATTTGATGCAGGAAATACTTAGCTCACTGTCTGCTTGTAGGAGGGCCAGAATGTGTTATAGTTCTCTGGGCAAGAGAGTTAGCAAACCACCATTTACCTGGTATGATGAAGTATGCTTACCGCATGATAAAATGCCAAATGTTTTGTTTAATGGACAATTTCATGGAGAAACCACCACCGTGGTGTGGATGCTTTATGGGTATCTCTCACTAACAAAGAACTGGGGAGGAATGAGGAGAAACCGTTCTTCCGCAGGCCTGAGCCCATAGAAACCAGCTCAGTTTTTTCTTTTTAGAGAAAATTCTTCCTCTATGAAATTGCCTCTAGGTGGCAACTTGAACAAATCGACACCCAGAACACATTGCGGCTAGCTGGAAAAACTCTGAAATTCCACTAATGAATAGCATACTTCTTTTTTGTCTCTCCCTAAGTTGTCCTTCAGTAATTACTAACAGCTCCCAATTCACTACTTTTTATTCAGTTTTGATATTTGCTTTCTTCGTATCTCTCTTTCACAAGTTCCATGCAGGCAGAGTACTGCCACATGACGAGCTATAACATTTGTTGTGTCCTCGCTGTGCAGCGCCTGCTGTGCTGAGCGCTTCGCGGGCATTCACATTTAATCCTCGCAGACACTCGTGGACGAAGGCGGTGTCATACAAACGAGCCAAGCACGGTCCCTGTGCACTGACCCCTAGCCATTTATTTCTTCTCCACAGTCCGAAACCTCTCAGCTGGAAAGCCCACTGGCAATGAACTAACATTTTTGCACATCTAATTATTTTAGAAATCTCCCATACAAGTATATTTTTAGCCATTTAGAGCCTGGCTGTTTTACATACTGTACAAAACCTCCTCAACCTCTACCAGCAATAGAAAAGATAAACACCAGGCCGTGAAGACCCCAAACCACTGCTGCCCTTCTAAGTCCTCTGACCCACAGACTCCTCACTGTGAGCCTGAGGGGCATCACGGAGAGATGCATGAGCCCCCTCTCTGACCTCCCTTTCACCTGGTAGCTTCCTTGCCCTCCTCCCCTTCTGGATAGCTACCCAACTCCCCCGCAGCTCTAGATGGTCCCCCACCAGGCAAACCTGTGAAAACATACCAAATAAAGCTACTGTCACCTCATGGACATACATTTTTCCTTGCTCAGCCCCCAGATCCCTTAAACTCACTCCCTATACTTAGCAACCAGGATGGGATTTTGATGATCAGAAAATAAGATATGGGGGCACAGTGAGAAGGACAATCAGTTGGCAAAATGCTCCTGAATAGCCTCAAGTGGTTGGAAGTGAAATTTGAAATGCCTCTGTATCTGTTTGTGGGGCACTCCCCTGTGCAGTGTTATACTCTGTGTTTCTCATGGTCTCACTAGCCTGGCCAAAAGGTAGGGCCAGTATTGGAGTGAACCCACTCCATTAGAACTGACTTAGGTGTCAGAGGCAATGAGAGGTCTGGGAAAGCCGGCCTACCCACCCTGGTCCCCTGCTAGACAGCCGCTGGACATTGTAGGACCCGTGGGCCCAAGTAGGAAAAGAAGAGTGAATGCCTCCAGACCAAGGAGGAACTGCCCCAATCCCATGGTGGGCTACAGCAAGAAGAGCTACTTCCTGCTGGGCCAGTGGCCCGGGTGTTAGGAGAACAGAAATCCTTGTCCTTGGGGGTTGCTATGGCAGGCAAATGCACCTATAAGGTGGAGCCAGCAGGCTGAAGCCAGTTCTCTAAATGCAGCTGGAAAAGGTTTCTTTGTAAACAGACGGCCTGCAGCTGCTGCTATCTCACTTGCATATGCTGTTGGGAATGACGTCCTTCCATCTCCTCCCAGAGTAGTACAAGAACCCAACCCTTGGTCTGAGCCAGCTAAAGCATTACTTCACGTGACTAAAGGGAAGGAAGTTTACATTCCTGACCCTCTCAGGACTCCAAAGGAAGTTGTTATCTGACTGAAGGAGCAGCAAAGGAGGCTCAAAGCCAGCACAGGAGACTTGGGTTAAACCCAGCTCATAGCAGCTTCTCACCAGGGCGCTACTCAGAAAGGAGGTCAAGCCGAATTCCTGGGGAAACAGGACAGGGAAGGGAGGAACCAGAGGAAGAGTACTGGTGCCCTCTAGGGAGAAAAGGAATGCAGTGTTCCCATGCCAGAGAGTGGAATAATTTCCTGTCCCCTTTCACAGTAAAGGCCCACAAAGTAACACAAACAAGTAGACAAAGGGCGAAGGCCAGGAAGGAGGGACAGGTTTGCTTGGAGGAAGACACAAATGTCCTCTCTTGCTCTGAGACTGTCTTGTCTTAAGGCTGAAGAACCAAATGAAAAAGGGTCTGGGCAGTTAACACATCTTGGTGCCTGTGAGTAAACAACACTCACAAGAGTAATGTCAGCATGATGGAGACAGAGGAGGCTCCTGACTTTCTCTCCTTCCAAAGACACACCGAATATACACCTACCCATGGAGCAGTTCCCTCTGAGAGAAATCCAGGAACTAGCTGAGTGACTTATGCTTTAGGTGACCGAGGAAATACCCACAGGTATAGGTAGGAAAGGCTGAGACACACTCTCACCGTAAACCCCTGCCCTGGCACAGAGGCTTACAACTGGGATGGAACCAACTCCCAACTTCTCCCTGAGGGGCAAAGGGTTTGCACCATGTATAGAGTACCCGAACTTTGCCAGCTGCTGAGCGATGGACCCCTAACACCTAGCTCTGAGAGCCAAAGGAATTTGCATTCACAAATCCCACGTGACTATAGCAAACAGAGTCAGTCTCCCATGGCACCCCTTCTGGGCTCAGTGCAGAGGGAGCCTTCGAAAACACCCATCTCCAGTTTTCCCTCAGACATTTGACTGCACATGCCCTCAGCTGCTGCCTGAGGGTCCAGCTCCTAATAAACCTGCACTTTAGAGCCCACTGGGATCCTCCTGGGAACCTGACCGCTGGTGAGCCTTCCCCGCCTTCTCCCTCTGTGTCGCTGGAACAATAAAATCAAGTTGCCAGCATCTCCTTGGTGGCAGCATGTCCACATACCTAGCATCCAACATTTTATGGCTGCCACCAGAGGGGTGAGCCTTCTAATCACTTAGCTCGATAGCCGATGTGGCCTGGCATTCATGAGTCCCAAAAGACCACAGGAGACAACCACACCACCATGACAGCACGCAAATGGTACACAAGCACTTCCTCAGCTGTCTTACCACAGCAAGCTCCCTTCACCTGATCTGACCCCAAATTTACAGTTTTCTCTCAAACAGGACAGATCGACATAGGATAGGAAAGGAATTACCCAACATATTTGTGAAATAAAAACTTTTTAATGTTTTCCTTTCCATTATCTCATTTTAATCCTCATTTTGTAGCAGGGAAAGCAGTCTCTCTTTGACTCCATCTTGTTCAAGCCTGCTTTGTCTTGTCAATCATTAGAGGAATTCTGCTTGCATCCGAGTTTACAAAAAAATAGCCCCCCCCCCATTTCCCCTTTCTTCACTTTAAAAGAAGCCCGAACTCTGCACTTTATTAAGAAAGATTTGAGGAGTCACTAGGGCTTTCATCTTTTCAGTTGGCGCCTTCTTGATCAATAAACCTTTCTTTACTCCTAATTCTGACAGCTTGAGTTTTGGCCTTTCAAAGCCTTGGGCACACAGACTTTGGACCAGTAACAATTTCATCCTTTTTTCTCAGAGACCCTGTAAGTATTTGATCACAGATGTTTCCCATTTCTTTCCTGAGAATCAATACATCACATTAATTAAATGTTTTACTCTGCTTCAGCAGCAGAAGGAAAAGAGTTTTACTATGTCTTAAACTCTCAATTTCCATCAAGAAATTTCATGTATGTAGAATATATATGTATATGCATAGGCATGTATATATACATACAAAGGGAGCATACATATGTGTATATACATATACATATGTGTGCAGGCATGTTTGTGCATGAACATATACATATAAACTCACATATATAGAAAGAAACAGAACACCTGCAAAATCCTAAGCCACATGTCATTAGAAGAACAAGTAATTTGTACAGAGGACCGGGTTTTATAATTTTAAAATCTCCTTTTGCCTCGTTTCTGAGAATTAGGCTTATTCGACAATACAGCTAGAAAAGCTCACCTCTCAAAATGGCTCTTGACTCTCTCGGACTCCTTCCTTTATCTCTTGTCCTGACTGGAGTTCTCTTAGCCAGAAGTGAAGCCCAGGTAGCATATGTGTGTGTGCATTTACATAGGTAGACAGGTAGATGACACATAGATAATTAGTAGAGTACTATATCATTCATCAGTCAGGTAACACCTTCCGCTGAGGACGCCACCATTGACACTCAGTGGTAACTGTGATCCGGGATCAGAGGGCCGAAGTCAGAGGGCCGGCACCGGGGCAACCACCGCCACCGCCGCCTCTCAACCGCCAGACACTGAAGACTGAACACCAGAATACTCCCGGTGGAAGAATCTGTGTCTCTATCGGGTTGATTCGTAGCAGAAAACAGCCACTAGGCACAGAAGATGGCCTTTGCCTTACTTCTTTTCAACCCTGTGTGGTTGCCTCTAAAACCTAGCTGTGAAGAAGTCTAGGATATTTACCTTGACATTTCTGCAGGTCGAGAAAGGAGGGTGGAATGGAGCTGAGTGAGCAAACCGCCCTCAGCAGTAGCCATTATCAAAGGGAATTGCTACACATAAAATAAAACTTGAGCATGTCCTGAAGGTAAATTTAAATTGCACGAGCAGATGGCTTACACTCCCAGTGACCTATTCTTGCAGCGTGGCTAGCTCTCTGCCAACCCACATCTGTGGCTTCGTGAGGAGTTGCCCGAGATGCAGACCCCTCGACTGTGGTGCTTATTACGTACCTGGATGGATTAAAGTAGCAGGCATCTGTGAATTCACTGAATTTCAGAAAAAAGTGGGGCTAGACTTCAGATATGTATGGCTGCACTGAAATGAACAAGTTGTACCTTCTTCTGACAGATGAATATAATCTTTTGTTTCATTGATAACTGGCAGAGGAGATATATTATATATATATATATATATATATCTGTGTGTGTATAAATGTACATATGTGTATATACAGATATATATATCTGTTTCTCTGGAGAACCATGACTGATAAACTATCATATCCTCTAAGAATTAAATTCTTTGTTTTTCTAAACCCTCACTTGAGGACATGTTTATTGATTTTAGGGGGAAAGAGAGAGAAACATCACTGTGAGGGAGAAACAATGCTCAGTTGCCTCCTGTATATGCCCAGACCAGTATCAAACCCGCAACCTAGGTATGTGCCCTGACTAGGGATTGAACCTTCAATGTTTTGGTACGTGGAGTGATGCTCCAACCAACCGAGCCATCCAACCAAGGCAAGAATTAAATTCTTATAATTGTCTAATGGCCCCCTTCCTCTAGTTGCTGAGTACTGTGTTCAATACACTAAGGCTCATATCACATTACGTCACAATTACTGGGTGTATGCATGTATGTATGATTAGAATTTGAAATCCTTAAGGGCAAGATAGGGGTTTTACTTATTTTCTCTTACGATGTTTATTATGGAAAGTCTCAGACATCTGCATAAGCAAAGAGAAGAGTATACAAACCCCTTCTCACCATCCAGGCCAATCTCGGGACAGATTTCTTACACCCCACTCTCCTGTCCTTCCGAGTTTTTGAAACGACGCCTGTATGTTAATATCATTATATGGACAAATACTGCACGTATCTTGAAAAGAGAATTGTTTTGTAAAACATAATCATAATTCTATTATCCTTGCTAGTAATTGCATAATTCATTAAGGTCAATAAATGTCCAACTAGTGCTCATGTCTCTTTGACTGTCCCAGAAATAGTTTTTACTTATATTCTTTGAATAAAGCCTACAAATGCAACTGGCAGATATATTTCTTTTGTAACCCATAGATTCCTCTTCCCTCATATTTTTTTTTTTTTTGTTTCTTACAATTTATGTGTTTTCAAAAACTGGCTTGTTTGTCTTGTAGAGTTCCCACAGCCAGGCTTTGTGACCATGTTGTCACACAGATCATTCCCTGACAACCCCTGCCCCCATAGTACTTACTATGAATTGATAGTTAGGTCTAGAAGGCCAATAGATTCGGGTTAGAATTTCTGGCAATACTACTTTAAAGGCAGTAATATCTACCTCTTATTATGAGACATGTATTTTCTGAGTCTCTCTTTCAGTGATATTAACAGTCATTGATAATCACTGCATAGAACCATTATTTCATTAGGCAATTGTGTTTGTCTACTTAGTCTGCCACAACAAACTATCATAGACTGGGAGGCTTCAACAACAGACATTTATTTTCTCACAGTTCTAGAGGCTGGGTCTTCCAAAGTCAACGTTCCGGCACTTCAGTTCCTGGTGAGAACTCTTTGTGGCCACTTTCTCACTGTGTATTTAAATGACACAGAGAAAGAGCTCTAGTGTCTCTTTCTCTTCTTTTGAGAGCATCAGCCCTATGACCTTGCTTAACTTTAATTACCTACATATAGGCCCTACTGCCAAATACAGTCACATCTGAGATAAGGACTTCAGCATATGAATTGAAGGAGGGGTACAATTCAGTCTACAGCAGAATTGTGAAGTAAGATCTTCTGTCATTTACTCTTCATTCATTAGCCTAAATACCCTTGCAAAGCAAAACCTCTCATCAACAATTTGGATACCTTGAGGAGTAGTTTATATAGGGAAGATGAGGATTATTTCTCTACACTATTGGTTTTCAAATGAGTTTGGTTATTATTCACCTTTGTTTCCCAATGCTTTTAAGATATATAGCAGGTGCTTAATACACATTGGTTGAATTGAATTGACTTGTTTTCATATTGCCTTAATGAGCAATGCTAATTTTTTAAAATATCAATTTTCTCAAGAATAACATTTTCACTCTAACTTTTCCTGACAGTTTTCAAGTTTAGAGATTATTATTGTTACTCCCTGAATAAAATTGCCATTGCATGAGGGTACGTGATGGAGAACTCTGAGGGCTCAATCCCTTATTACTCTTTCAGAACTTGAAGGATAGATCACAAGAAATGCCTCCAAAATACAGCCAGGAAACCCATCTGCATAAATCAACCAACTCTTTAACTGCTCTATGATACAACTCAACATTCAGATTTTCATGAGGTGATGTAATATTTGCCACTTGCACATTGTAGAAACTGGAGCCAGCTTGTCTGTATGTCTTGCTGGGACGTTAACATAGAAGAGCCAGTGTGGGGGGCGGGACCATATTTACAATGACTCTAGTTTCAAATAAGAAAAATTAAGTCAGTAGTGAAGGAGGCTTTTCCTAGTGAAGATAACCAGCAGTCCAAGGTCCAATTGGAAGTGAGGGTAGCACCAAATCCTAATAACCAGCTATCAATCAAATCTTCCTTTTCTATTCCCCAAATTTAAGCACAGGCACATGCACACATGTGTTCAAGTATATGAATCTTCCATGTAGTTTGACTGAGGCTCCAGACAGACTTTTGTCAGGGCTTACAGCCAGAAATCAAACCTAGACCTATTTGATGCCAGAGACAAAATCTTTACCACTACATTGAACTGGGCCAGTATTTGCTTTAAAAAATTATTTTCAATCTCTATTGACATTAAATATTACATTAGTATCAGGTGTTTTTCTTTTTAATCTCAGCTTCCTCAAGCTACCACAAATCTTCAGAGTGGGAGACAATATGAATATATATGTATGTATATTTGAATGTATGTGTTTGTATATTTAATTTCCTATTCTTGTTTGTCATTGTAAGCAATGACTAGCACATTGTAGGTGTATAATAAACATTTATTAAATGAATAAAGCAGTTTAAACAAATAGGTCTGAATGAATGAAAGAACAAATGAGTACAAGGATAGAAGAATGAAAATGTGTTAGTCATTTTGTTTACAGAATTACTCAGCAAAGATCTATTTGTTTTAACATTCTATTCATGCAATAAATATTTTGAACAATATGCGGTCAATTAGTGATTGTATCATATAGCTAAAATGGCTCACTAAATCTAATACATCCCCTGTATATAAAATTATTCAAACAACTCCCAGACAGCAAACTGAAATAGGAAGTTACAAGCAGAGCAGGCATTACAAAAGGCATGATGTCCCACTGAAAAATAATACCGAGCAATCCTGACACCTGATCAAATTATTAGCTTTTGTGCTGATTTTTGTCTATTATGAAAAGAAATGCAACATTGACTCAAAAATATTTTCTAAAAAGCACTGAGAAGACAGTAGCAAGATCTGAACATCGATGTAGGACCATCTCATTTAGTTTGATTTGGCTTTATTTATTTTGAGAATATGAATGTTGTTTTTGTTTTGTTTATTTTCTATTCAAAAGGAAGAGGAGAAAGGGAATTCAGGCAATATACATCTACTATCAGCCAAAAACAGTACCAGGCCGTCCCTTTCAAAATAACTGGCAATATGTATTAGTATAATCATTTTAAAAATAAAGAAATTGAGACTCAAAGGTTAAGTGGTTTGCTCAAGTTTGGAAAGCAACTCAGCTGGCTACATTTAGGCTGGTTGGGTTCCCGTCAAGGTCGGCCTGTTTACAGCCGGTCTGCAAAATACTGTGCCACGTTTTTAACATGTAGCAAGAATAATCTTTAATAGTAACATTTAGAACTGCCCAGGCCTTGAGACTCTGTCTTAGTAACACCGGGAAATAGGTGCAAGGACACGCAGGAAGGCCCGACAGCGCCACCTGGCGGGTGCATGGAGGGTGTCAGATGTTGCTCAAACTGGCCACTGTAACCCGAGAGTTCTTTTGCAAGCTGTCCACATCGCTAGAGCCCACAGATCAAGTGGTGTTTCACCAGACTCATGGAGGCCATGGGGCCCACTGGGCAAGGGCTGAACAGGAAGACAGCCCTCCCTGCGCCGGTGCCCATGGGGTTCCTGAGGGTGTAGTGTTCTCCCTGGAATTGGTGGTGTCTCTAGCACTGGGCATCATGGGTGTTCCAGGAGACCACCTCCTGCCAGGGGGCCCACCTCTCTGTACATATTGATGATGGACAGGCCCTGGTTGTGAGGGAATTGGGTGGGGGCTGCATGCCAGCACTGTAGCCCTGGCTCCCTAGAGGCATCACCTTCTGCATCAGACCTCTGCTCTATTGCCCCTAATGAAGCAGGGAGGGGCTGGTGCCAGGGAGAAGGGGCTGGTGAGTCAGGGAGAGCCACCAGGGGCTAACTTGGCATCTGCATGGTGGGGCAAGTGCCTGGGAAGAGCCATAACATGAACAAGTGGGTGATGGTCAGCACCTTCTCCCTCCAGCTCACCGCCCCGCCCCTCAAAGCTACCGGTTCCTGCTGTGCCCCTAGCCCATAGCTGGAATCCCTCATCTTCAGGCCCAGTCCCCAGGCTCTGGGTGCATGCACCTCAGAGGGCAGCGGGGCGGGACTTGAGAGGAGGCTCTCAGGTAACCAGTGCATTTCCAGTTTGAGGAGCACATAGATGCGCTCAGTATTAGCAGTTAGTATTTCATAAGTGACCCCGCAGTGTTGAAATAGTACTGTACATAGAGTTATAAAATAGATATGCAGCTCTGCTCTTCCTATGTCTGTCATTCCTAACAACACATGAGGGGGAAATGGGTATAAAAAAGGAATAGAAATATGACACAATGTAAAACTAAGGGATGAGCATATAAAATAGAATGAGAGTTCAAAAGAAATTGTTATACGTTTGATGACCATTGTCATTTTAAGGTGCACAGATTTTTGTATATGTATGAATGTCTTTTCCTGATCACTTCAAGTATGTATTTTAGCTCTAAATAATCAACATGTGAATAGTAATGCTTTAGCAAAAATCAGCACGGCAACCAATTACAGAGCAAAATTGTTTTATCATCAATGAAATTCCTATAAAGTCATTTTTATTGAAGGAATTTCCTACCATTTTTTTTGAATCCTCACCCAAGGATGTTTTTATTGCTTTTTAGTGAGAGAGGAAGGGGGAGAGAGAGAGGTAAACATCAATGTGAGAGAAACATTGGTTGGTTGCCTCCTGTGCACACCCCAGACCAGAGATAGAAATGCAGCCTAGGTATGTGCCCTGCCCTGGGATCCAGCCTGCAACCTCTTCGTGTACAGGATGACACTCCAGCCAACTGAGCCACTCAGCCAGGGCCCTACCATTTCTATTTTGAAAATATCTCAACATAATATGATTATCCTTGGAATTATTCTTCACCAGTGATGGCACTGTTCCATAGCACAGAGCTACCCAAGCTGAAGTGGGCTTTGTTGGTGCTCCAAAAGCATTTGGCCCATACTGGGGCTTTAACCTATGTTAACGTTTTATCATTCTATCACTGAATATTAAAATGTAGGTGTTTTTTTAAACATTCAGCTCTATGAAGTTAGAGGAAATTTATTTTTCATTTACCTCTAGAGTACCTAGGGAATGTTCAGTCATTCATGCAACAAACTGGCTCTCACCAAGACCTGCAAGGTAGATATGCCAATTTCATTTGCCCAAAGTCACCCAATCACTAAGTGGCAGGGCCAACACTTCAATCAAATCTGTCTCAATACCAAACTATCATAGTACATCAACAAAACTGATTTTAGGAGTTCCGGCCAAGAAGGAGGCATAGGTAGATACACTTTGCCTCCTTGCACAACCAAAAGAAGAACAACAATAAATTTAAAAACAAAAAATAACCAGAACTGCCAGAAAATTGAATTGTATGGAAGCCTGACACCAAGTAGTTAATGAAGAAACATTCACCCAGACCAGTAGGAAGGGTGGAGATGGGCAGCCGAGTGGAGAGGACTCATAGTGAGGTAGCAGCTGGAGGACTGGGATGGGCAAGGCAGCGGCTGGCGGACCAAACTGACCCACATTTGTATGCGGATAAACTGGGAGGAACAACTGGGAAGTGAGACAGATCGCACAATCCAGAGTTCCAGTGTGGGGAAATAAAGCCTCAAAACCTCTGACTGAAAAAAACCTGTGGGGGTTGAGGCAGCAGGAGAAACTCCCAGACTCACAGGAGAGTTCATTGGAGAGACCTACAGAGTCCTAGAATGCACACAAACCCTCTCACCCGGGAATCAGAACCAGAAGGGCCCAATTTGCCTGTGGGTAGCAGAGGAAGTGACTGAAAGCTGGCTGAGAGCTCAGCAAGCTGCATTGTTCCCTCTCTGACCCCTCCCCTACATACAGAGCCACAACATAGGCACATGGGTTGCCTGCCCTGACAAATACCTAAGGCTTTGCTCCTTACTACGTAACAGTTGCTCCAAGACAAAAAAATATGGCCCAAATGTAAGAACAGATCAAAGCTCCAGAAAAAATACAACTAAGTGACGAAGTGATAGCCAACCTATCAGATGCAGAGTTCAAAACACTGATAATCAGGATGCTCACAGAAACAGTTGAGTATATTTGCAAAATACAGGAAAAAGTGAAGGCTATGAAAAGTGAAATAAAGGAAAATTTACAGAGAAGCAACAGTGAAGGGAAGGAAACCAGGACTCAAATCAATAGTTTGGAACAGAAGGAAAAAATAAACATTCAACCAGAACAGAATGAAGAAACAAGAATTCAAAAAAATGAGGAGAGGTTTAGGAACCTCTGGGACAACTTCAAATGTTCCAACATCTGAATCATAGGGGTGCCAGAAGGAGAAGAGGAAGAACAAGAGATTGAAAACTTATTTGAAAACATAATGAAGGAGAAATTCCCCAATCTGGCAAAGGAAATAGACTTCCAGGATGTCCAGGAAGTTCAGAGAGTCCCAAAGAAGTTGGACCCAAGGAAGCACACACCAAGGCACATCATATTTAAGTTACTCAGGATTAAAGATAAGGAGCAAATCTTAAAAGCAGCAAGAGAAAAGAAGACAGTTACCCACAAAGTAGTTCCCATAAATCTATCAGCTGATTTGTCAAAAGAAACCTTGCAGGCAAGAAACAGCTGGAAAGAAGTATTCAAACTCATGAAAGGCAAGGACCTACTAGAACAGGAACAGATTGACCAAAATACATATCACATGGAAGGTTATCAATGTGAAGGGGGAGATGGGAGAATGGGGGAAAAGGTGTAGGGAATAAGAAGCATAAAAGGTAGGTACAAAATAGACAGGGTTGGGAGGTGGTTAGAATAGTATGGGAAATGGAGAAGCCAAAGAACTGATATGTATGACCCATGGACATGAACTAAGGTGGGGGAATGATGGTGGGAAGGGGGTAAAGAGTGGAAGAGAATAAAGGGGAGAAAAAAATGGGACAATTGTAATAGCATAATCAATAAAGTATGTTTTTAAAAAAAGAAAGAAAACTGATTTTATCTCCAAAGCAAGTCCCAACGGATCCTGTACTGGAGAGAAGTCTGAACTTTATTGGACTTCGGTAAACATTTAGCTGTGTCTGCCATGGGCCTGTATAGAAGGGTGACTACAAACTTGCCATATATATATGTGTTGAATGGTTCCCCTCCAAAACTACGTCCACTTACCAAGCCTAAGAACCTGTAAATATTACCTTATATGGTGACAGAGTGAAATTACTTTATATGGCAAAAGATGTGATTAAGTTAAGGATTTGGAGGAGAGTTTATTCTGGATCATCTGAGTGAGCCCTAAACCCAATGACAGATGTCCCTGTAAGAGTAGGCAAGGCAGAAGAGAAAGAGACAATGGGACCATGAAGCAGATATGACAATGATGCAGCCACAAGCCAAGGAATGCTGACAGCCACCAGAAGCTGGGAGAGGCCAAGAATGAATTTCTTCATTGAGCCTCCAGAGGAATGCAACTCTCCTGACACTTTGATTTCAGACCTCTGGCCTCTATAAGTGTGATAGCATAAATTCCTGTTGTTTTAAGCTACACAGTTTGTGGTAATTTGTTACGCCAGTCACAGATAACTGATAGACCATGTATGCTATCTCTGTTACTCATGCTCTGTTTTGTTTAGGGTAGAAAAAGAGCTGGGACTTGCCCATATGCATTCTGACCCTCATAAGGTGATGTGCTTGCTATCCTTCTATAGGTTTCCCTATGCATAATTCTTCTTTTTACCCCTTAATTGTGAAAAAAAAAATTAAGCTGCTTCCTGAGACTAGAGAGCAAAGTAGAAGAAGAAAGAGCTCAGGACTGGCAGGTGCCCAAATATAGCAGTGCATAGGTGTACTGATCAAAAGGACAGAGTTTGGACACGTGAGAAATAACAGACTTCAGGAACAAAAAAAAAAAGAAGTAACTGTGTCAAATGTAAGCGATGTCAACCCAATAATACAGTCATTCAGGAAGAAAATATAGAATGGTGATTAAATAAATTGACTCTGGATGTATGACTTAGGTCTCAATCCTACTTACTAGAAGCTGCACCCTGTATAAATTGCTCAACCTCTCTGTTTCTGTTTCTTCATCTCTAAATAGGCCTGAAATGTCTATTTCATAAGGCTATTGCAGGAATTAACTGAGATAATTCTTATAAAGCATTCAGAAGAAAGCCTGGCATTTGGTTCATATTCCATAAATTTTAGTAGCTATTATCATTAGTATTGTAATTAATGATAGGAGCACTTATAGAAGCACAAATCAAGAAACCAGACAGATCAAGTAATAAATACACAAACCATAATTAAGAATCTGCTGTATGTGCCTCAAGCTGTCTTTTATCCCTATTTATTTTATTTCTGCCTACCAGGTCCTTAAAGGGGACACACCACTTCTGAACATTTTGGCTAGTCATTGGGAAAGAATATTGTGTAGGGATTTCAAAAAACAACTCTGATTGTCTTCTGTCAGCCTAGAGATTGAATGTTTCTATCTAAAGCTGGCTATGCGCCCAACCCTGCACATGGTGGAAGGGCCATGGGACATACTTGTATGGGTTTTCTGCCTCATGTTCCCAGAAAAACTCTTTGTTGCCATCTCCTTGTGGAGCTCAGCTTTGTCTGCTGCCTCAAATACCATAAAATGTTAAAGCTTAAAAGCCATCAATCCTACCCTTCTGATTGCAGAGATGAGGACACACGGGCCCAGGCAAGAGCATGACTTGACCAAATTCCATACCTACTTATAGAGAGTCAGATTCTTTAATGATCACAAAATAAAGGTGTGTGTGTGTGTGTGTGTGTGTTTTAGTAGTGGATGGGAGAATATTCCTCTCTGAAGGATTCTATCAATTTCCCTCCTCACTTTCAAGGAGAGATGACAGTGGGCTCATCTCTATGCTCTAGTGCCTAATTATATCCCATCAAACCTGCAGAATGAGTCAACTGAGTGGAAATCATTTCTAGGGTAAATGCTCCATCAAGTTATTTTAACTTCTATTCCTCAAGTGTGATATTCACAAAGTATCTAAATAGTAATTATACTTGTTCTGGTACATTTCAGAATCAATGGATATCCAGTACCATAGTATTGTAGCATTGTGATATATTTTGAAATTAGGAAGTGTGATGCTTTCAGCTTTATTCTTTTTACTCAAGATCGCTTTGGCTATTCAGAGTCTTTTGTGGTCCCATATGAATTTTAAAATTCTTTTTTCTATTTCTGTAAAAAAAAAGTGCCACTGGGATTTTGATGGGAATAGCATTGAATTTGTAGATCACTTTGGGTAGTGTGGACATTTTAATAATATAAGTCTTCCAATCCGTGAACATGGGATATCTTTCCATTTATTTTTCTCTTATTTAATTTCTACCATCAATGTATTGGCATAAAGACAGACATATAGATAAACTGAACCAAATGGAAAGCCAAGAAATAAACCCATGCATATATGGTTAACTGATCTTTGATATGAGTGCCAAGAATATACATGGGGAAAGGATAGCCTTTTCAACATATGGAAATCCTGAATATCTAAATGCATAGCAATGAAACTAAGCCCTAACCATACACTGTACACAAAAAAATTAACTCAAAATAGATTAAGACTTAAACAAAAGTCCTGAAACTGTAAAACTCCCAGGAGAAACATAAGAGGAAAGTTTCACAACATTGTTCTTGGCAATGATTCCATGGATATGACACCAAAAGCACAGGTAACAAAAACAAAAATAGACAGATGAAGCCACATCAAAATAAAAAGTTTCTGTACAGCAAAAACCACAATCCATAGAGAGAAAGAGCAACCTATGGAATGGGAGAAAATACTTGTAAATGATACATCTGACAAGATGTCAATGTCAAAAATATAATAAAAATGGACAAAGTACTTTTGAATAGACATTTCTCCAAAAAAGACATAAATAGCAAACAGTACATGAAAATGTATTTAACATCATTAATCATCAGGGAAATGCAAATCATAACAATGAGTTATCACCATATCCCTGTTAAGATGGTTATTACCAAACAGACAATAGAAACAGGAACGCTTATAAAAAATGGTATTGATGAGAATGTCAAATGGTATTGATGGGAATGTTAAATGGTGTAGTCACTATGGAAAACAGTATGGATGTTCCTTAAAAAATTAAAAATAGAACTATCATATGATCCAGTGATTCATTTATGTATTCATATCCAAAAGAATTGAAATCAGGATCACAAAGAGATATTTGCATTTATATGTTCATTGCAGCTTTATTCTAATAGCCAAGTCTTGGGGACCACTTTGCGTGGTATCAGAAACTGTAGCCCTGTGCAGCAAGACCTTGCCTGTAAGTCTCGACTGGAACTCTAGGAACGCAGGTGGCAGGCACGACCCAATACTAACACCAAGGGTTCCTGTGGGAAATCAGGCCTGAAGAATACATTGTATCCTTTGAAACTTGCTTTGCTTTGTATAGCCCTGTTGATATGAACCAGATGTTTAAGTTCAAAGTATAAGGGAGTGAACTCCTAATCTCATGAACCACACCTTAACAACCCTCTGACATTAGCATTTCTAATAGACCCTGACCTGAGGCAGATCTCTGTGTTTTTTCAATTGTTATCTATAGATAATATCTGTTTTCTGTAACTATGGCCTTTAGACATTGATTGATGACATTTGCATGCATATGGTATACCCCTGCATACCAATCCCAATAAAAGCCTTTTCAGAGAAGGGCTGGGGCATTCTCCACTAGAGGGAATTGCCACCCACTTTCCCGCCGGAACAACAGATTGTGTCAGGATGACTCATTCTCATCCTCAGCAGCCGGGAGAGCTCCGTGGGATGGGGCCTCCCACAGCCAAGATATGGAAACAACACAAACATTTGGATAAATAGATTAAAAAAATGAAATCCGATCATTTGCAACAACATGCAGCGACCTAAAGAAGAAGAAGGAGAAGGAGAAGAAAGAAGAAGGAGAGGAGGAGAAGGAGAAGGAGGAGGAGATCCTACTATTTGGGACAACAAGGATTCCTCTTGGGAAAACACGGTAAAATAAGTCAATCACTGAAGGACAAACACTGCATGATTATACTTACATGAAGTATCTAAAATAGTCAAAATTATAGAAGCAGAAAATAAAATGGTAGTTGTCGGGGGTTGGGGGTATAGTACAGAGGGAGCTGTTGTTTGATGGCTATTCAGTTACAGTTATACAAAACAGGTTCTAGAGATCAGCTGTACAATGCAGGCTTACACTTAACAATATGGTATCATGAACCTAAAAATCTGGTAAGAGGGTAGATCTCGTGTTAAGTGTCCTTACCATGTATGCATATACACACACATACAAAAGCATGAGAAAACATTTGGAGGTGATATGTATGTTTATGAACTTGATGGTGGTGATGATATCATAGGTGTATTCATATGTCCAAACTCATCAAATTGTATCTATTAAATATGTGCCATATTTGTATATTAATTATTCTTCAATAAAGTTGTTAAAATAAGAATGAGTGTTAATAGACAGAACATTATTGTATTATATTTTTACTAAGCATTTCTGGGGAAATATGTAGTTGCTGGGGGCTTTTGAGTCCCTTGGTTAAGCTGGTTTTCCCCATGACTGCGTGTAGTGGGTTGCTTGACTTCATTTACAAAAAAAGTGAAAGGGGCCTCCAGTTTACGGAAAGTCACACTGCAGTCACCAGCAGAAAAAAGATTCAAATTAAAGGCTGCTTCACTCTAATCACACTAAACCATATTGCTTTTCTTGTCATTATACTGTCAGATCTTCTTTCATGTGTAGAGTTTGCCACATGGTGTTCAATCATTTCCTAAGGAATCTCAAGGCCTCTGTCTATGTGACTTACAGAGATAATACCGTAAACATATGGAAACTAAAATTATTGAGTAAACCACTTTCCAGGGTTAAAATAACAAAATGCCCAAGCTAACCGGATTTCCTTAAAAATTTTATTTTGAAAAATATGGATACCTAAAATACCCAGACATGAATGTATGAAACCAAAGAAAGCAGAAGAAACTAAAGTCCCATTTTACAGATATTTATTGCACACCCTTTATGTATCAGGCATGTTGGTAGCAGTATGATGCAAGATGAATGAGATATGATCCCTGCCCCAGGAACTTTGCTTGTGTTGGGGAGAGATGAACACATAAAAAGATATTACTATGTGTGGGAAGTGTCAGAAGTATGAAGAGGTTACCATGATAACATAGAGGCATGGAATCATGGAAGGCTTCAAGAAGGAGGAAACTACTGAACTAAGATTCGAAAAATGATTTGGAGTTAGTTGAAAATAGAACAGACAGATAACAATGGAATAGGGGCAGGAAGAGGAATCTATGAAGCTACTATCATTAGAAAAGCATAAAACAGCCCGGCTGGTGTGGCTCAGTGGATTGAGCGTGGGCTGGGAACCAGGCGGTCCCGGTTTGATTCTCAGTTGGGGCACATGCCTGGGTTGCAGGCCAGGTCCCCAGTGAGGGCCATGTGAGAGGCAACCATACATTGCTCTTTCTCCCTTCCTTCTCCTCTCTCTAAAAATAAAATAAATAAGTAAAATCTTTAAAAAAAAATAAAAGCATAAAACAGTAAAACAGATATGACAAAACATGAGCAATTCTGTAATATTAGAGCATAAAGTGCTTAATTAGCAGGGAATGGCTGAAAGTGAGACCTGAAAAATAAGCAAAGGTCATTGTCATGGACAGCCATATAAGCCATTAAAAATGCAGGATCTTATCCATGGGTAATAGGCAATACAATTCAGAAAGATACAAAAAGACAAGAGTGATGAGAATCTAAATAAAAAACAGCATATAACATCCTATAGAATCGTACAAGTAATAGTGAAAGAAATACTGAGGGAGAGCAGGAGCTAAGAATACAATTCTTAAATAATTACAAATACCAACAAACAAAATGTTATAAGAAGGAAATTCCTGCTGTTAGATAAATGAGATTAAATTAGGGCTTTAATCTTCATAGTAGGAGAACATGTGACTAAGTATTAATATGATTTATCTCACCAAGAGCCATTTGAAGATTCTTCATGACAGATATTTTTATAGGATAATATTCTACTATTAAGTACAAAAACTGGCGAGGCCTTTTTTACCCACACTTTGTGGTCATAGGAGTTAATTTTCATCTTTTAATAAAGCAATTCTCATTAGTAAATTATAATAGTATATAGGTGAAAATATAGATTAGAAAGAGGTTTTTTTGCTTTTGCCCTTTACCACAAGCAGATAGTATTTTATAAATAGGGAAAGGAACACATTGCATAATATAAATCACTGAGATAATAAGTTTAACTAAGACAAAAAAAACTTTGAAAATAAATACTCATGAAATTCCAAGTGCGTAAACTTGGTCTTGCTCATTTCTTGGAAATGATTCCATTGTTTGCTTATTTCTCTCACATACAGAGGAGGGAGGTCTGGCATTAGTTAACTTCTATTTATCAGACCAAATTAACAAAATGAATTCTGTGCTTCTTCAATAAAATTCATGGTGCGGCACATGGAGAGGCAGAAAGAATAAACTGTAAAGTGAATGGGATGCATCCGAATTCACTGTCCTCGTTTCTAACATGCCTAATTGAAATGCAAATGATAAAAATGCCTTGAGGTCATCTTGTTTGGAGCCTATTCTTGGTGGCAGCTGTGAAGGAATTCCTGTCACTGCAGAAGACACCTTTCTTGAGGCAGGTAATTTTATTTTTAAAATATTTTTGCTCTCTATTATTTATATTTTAAAACTAGAAAAAATTAAGGAAGGCATTTTTATAAACCACAAATATTCTTTCTGTTTTAAAAGGTCAGCTTTCCCAGACTGCAGTTTCTAATCCTGAGAACCTGTAACAAGAAACGTATATACAAGCCCCTTTGTCCAGTAAAAGGTGAAACAAAAGGGAGTCACTTATGTGAAGGGTTTTAAAATTAATCTAGAAAGCTATTATGGCAGTGGACCTTATGCAGGTCCTCACTGCTGAACCGTGAACTTGTGAAGTGGGCTAAACTACAAACGTTCCAAAGACGGCAACTTGCTACGGTAAGAGGCCTTTGCTCTGCGTTAACATTAGCAACCACCAGGCAGAGCAGGACCTGCAGTCATGTGTAGAGCATGCGCAGTAGCGCAATGATGCTGGGGACTCGCGAAGCCCCTCAGCATGCGCAGTACAGTGTGGCAGACAGCATGTGCTTATCTGAAGGGTAACACCACCCTCTCAATGACGTAAAACAACATGTGTCTGTCAGAGCTGATGTAGACGACATGTGCCTATTAGGACTGAGGAAAATAACATATGCTTATCCAAATTAAGAAAAACATGTTTACAAGAAATTGTGGAAAATCAACAGGACTTTGCAACCAAAAGAAGCATAAAAGCAGACCTCAGATCACGAAGATGCATCGGAGAGTCGCTTTGAGACATCCTGCACGTTCAGCCTCGGGAGAAGGAGCTTCCCTGTGCTTCAGCCCCTCTGATTTTGCCTTGCAAGAAGACGTCGATGCCTCTGTTGACTCCGGGACCGGACCTGATTGGACTCTTGGGACTCGGGTTTGTTATTCCCCCCATTCTCTTATGTGATATTATTGCTGACTGTTTGAGTGATTACTATTTTCACTAGGTTAGTATGGATTTGGATTGAATCTGCATTAGTAAAAGCTGAGTGAATACCATAGTTACCTGTGTTTACTGACTGTTATCCCTAGATGCCAGCTCTCACCTGCGGGGCTGGTTGTCATAGAGGCAGCCTGGAGCTTTCGGTTCCTGAGGCTGGAGTCAATTCTGGAAACATTAGCTCCTAACAAACACTCATGTTTAACCAAGACTAACTTTCTGCTGCCAACCAATCAAAACTCTTTATAAACAACTTCTGCAAACATTCCTCGAAAAACAAAAACAAAACCCTGAGTTTGCCCTCTAGTGGGGCACCATTTGGGTTGCTACCCAAGTCTGTGTATGCCAAATTGATCCCTAATAAATACTTTTGCTTAATTGTTGCCTCCTGACAATTTCATGTTGATAGTCCCAACTTCCCAGTATATGCAAGGCAACTAATTGAGTGGAGAAAAAGAAGCAAGAGCCAAAGTTTCTACCAGTTAAACGTGCTTCATCTCTCAAATAGGAGAGGGACAGGTGCCCTCTGCTTTCTTTCTATTTCTTCTCTAGACTGGAGAACCTAGCCAATGCTTTCCTGAAACTAAACTGGCATCTGCCTTTCCATTTCCAGCACACCCACAAACTAATACCACCATCTTTTGTTACCCAACAGAAAGAGTTTGTCTATCTGGTTTAATGGAGCCAAACACCACACACCCAGAACTACAGTGGAGAAAGATTGCCTCTTTTATTATGAATGGAGCCACTCAGGAGAATGGGAAGCTAATGTGCAATTCTAGGTTTGGGGCAGGTTTTTGTGGGGATAGGGGGAACAGTTATGTGGAAGCACTGGTGGGCAAGTTTTAATTGGAGGACATGGAGCTTGGCCATTTATATTAAGTAGGCATCAACAATAGGTCTTCCTAAAAAAAATCAACCCTTTGCTTTAGAAAGGGTTCTGATGTTCAAGCTCTGTTATGTCTTGGCCCTGTGGTTTCCTATGGGGGGTGGGGGAGTAGGGGGAAGGAGACTGTGGTTCCCATGCAGCTGGAAAGGTCAACGTTCTTTCCTCTGCTCATTCTTCAGCTGCATGACTTGTGGTTTGGGTCTGTTATTCTAAGCTGGTTGTATGATTACATTTTGTCCAAGTTTTTGAATTTACCAGTAAGTCTAATTGTCCACTTTGAAAATTAATTCATTTAATTTAAATAAATGGGACAAGATGGAGTCTTCTTTATTCCCTCCTTCACTCAGTCTATTTCTGTGAGTGCACCTTTGGCAAGAGGGAGTAAGGTGGCATGACAGCCGGGAAGATATATTGTCAGTTTATCTTCTAAGGAGCCTGTTGAAAGAAGCTTAGTTGACTGATGGCCCAGGGCAGCTCCCTGCAAAGCCTGCACCACGTGGCTGCCAGGTTTCTTGCAGACAAACACAGAGCATCACAGGGAAACTAGCCCTGTTCTATTCCTACCCAGTGTAGGGTCGCTCTCAACAGCGACTTTGACCCTGGCCTTGGATGATTTGATTGCCTATCAGATTCCCATCCCACCCCCAACTAGTGCAGTTAAGTGTCTGAAAACTCTTTGTTGAATGCATTTCATTATCTCTGTCTCCATTTGAGAGCTGTATTAAGCATTAAGGATGTGCCTTGGAAAGAAATCTCTAGAAGGCAGACAGTGGGGAAAAAGCCCCACACTTCAAACCAAGGAGGCTATATTTAAAGGGGCCAATGGCACTTTTTATATCACACTGCTAATTCCAAACCTCATTAATCTTATCTCCAAAGTCATTTTCACAAGTAGAAATTAAAAACGCATTTGAATTTATAACTTCAGTTGGCCAGTGTAAAAAGTCCTCTAAGAATTATTTTCACATTACCTTAGTCCTTAGACCTTTAGACATTCTAAATTCAACTCCATAAAGAGCATCTCTGAGAACTTGACACCTCCTTTTAATAAAATTATGTCAAGTTTTCTTCTGCAGGAACACTATAGGCCAAATGTTTTCCAGCAGTGTTGTTTGTTTTTATGCAGCAAAACTCACAGTGTGCTTTTCCATTCAACTGTGAGCTAAACAATAACAGTAATATGAATAAACCCCATTTCTTAAATGATAGCTTTACAGAATGGTTGCTTCTAGCAAGAGGCCTTACAGAGCAAAAACAAAAATAAAAAATTGCTTGTGTTTAATACATTTTCTTTCTACTTCTTTACATGAAGATTGCTTTTACAATACAAATAACTACGTCTAAAAAGTTATTAGTTTGAGCATTTGTCCTTGAGGAACACACATGGTAAATAAAAACCTATTTGAGCATGTAATAAGAAGCAGATAGAGAGAAACAATTGTTCAACTCATTCTGTTTTTTAATTGCCATTTCTCCCACTCATTTTCTTCCCAAGAGCTGGTTCTTTGAAAAAACAAACAAGATTGACAAACCTTCAACCAGACTCAACAAGAAAAAAAGAAAAAGGACCCAAATAAATAAAATCAGAAATGAAAGAGGAGAAATAACAAGACACCAAAGAAATACAAAGGATTGTAAGAAAATATTATGAACAAGTACATGCCAACAACCTGGACAACCTGGATGAAATGGATAAATTCCTGGAAATATATAAATTAGCTTTTAAAATTGCTTTAACCATGAGTTAAGGCTGCACATTTTTTGCTTTTGCTGGTCAGTTCCAATTGCTCCACCTTTTCCCCGCTGCTCTCCCCTGTGCGGCCCCATCTGAGCAGAGAAGAGTGTTCGCAGTAGTGAGGGAGCAGACGTAAAACAGCGTTGAGGTGTGAGTCCAATTTTCGTTTACTTATATAATAAATTATAATAAATATACATATATTTTTATTATTTAAATATATTCATCTTAGTCATTATAATCTATTAAAATATGTTAATATATATGGAGAGAGAACAGATTAAAATGCTAGAAAACTACCTATTAAAATTTAATAAAGGAATTGTGGGGAAACATGGAAATTGGAAAGTGGGACATTTACTTGATAGATATGAATTTCCTTGCTTTTTGAAAATAAATGTCTATTACTTTTACAAAGGAAAAAAGTTAATACTTTTAAATTGCTTCTGTTGCACAAAATCCAATTATTTTCAAAGCTGTCCAAACTTTATTCTATTACTGATACATGACAGGATTTTGACAAGGATCAAGTTTGGTGGTGACTGCTTCCCCTTTTATTACCATAAAATGTAATTACCTCAAAAAAATGCTATGTATGCTGCAGACCGAACGCACAGACCTTCCACTTGGGACTGTCAAACCCTGCCCGTCTGTACTTCCGTGGCACCTTTCTGCATAGAACCTCCCCGCCGGGCCCCAGCTGTTCCCACAGAGGCCAAGCGGCTGCTGCTGTGCACTGCCCCTGCCTGCCCCTGTCCGCTTTGCGAAGTTAGCAAGTGACTGCTTCCCCTGGGAGAGCCAATGGGCCATCACAGAAATCAATTATAAAAGAAATCAGACTCATAGATACAGAGAACAGACTGGCAGCTGCCAAGGGGTGGAAGGTTGGGGTGGGTGAAAAAGGTGAAGGGATTAAGCAAAAAAATAAAATTAAAAAAAGTCACTGTACAAATGGGAACCCAAAGAATAATTTCAAAAACAGTAATAATTAAAATCATAAAACCTTGTACGTGGAGAGTGCTTTGTACTTCTCATTGTGCTTTTTCGCCCATTCTCTCTTTTGATCTGCACAATAATTCCATGAGCTAAGAGAGCAAGTACAGAGAGTCCCTATTTTTTGCCACTTTGCATTTCACTGATCTGCTCACACAACTTTGCTAAAATCCTTACACTTCATTTTTTTTCCTGATTAACATGCTTAATCATCAATTCACCTGCAGTCTCCCAAAAACCTCAGGGCTTTTATATCTAGGGAACATAGCTGAAATAAGCATTTTTTTTTTCTCTTCTGGAGGAAAAAAAAAAAAACACTGTAGAGAAAATGCATGGCAGTTGGAGTCAGAAAGACTTCGGATCTAACCTTGGTTCTGCTACTCACTAGCTCGTGCAGCCTTGGTCAAATTACTTAATGCTTTAAGCCTCCATTTTCCCCTCTGCAAAACAGGTATTGTAATTCTGATTTAATCGGGCTGTTGTAAGGATTGTGTGAGAACCTGGGATAAAGCAGCTGGCTTAAGGAAACCTCACAAAGCATTTGAAATCTGACAAAAATCCGTTCCCTGGCCCCATCTGCTGGAGATAAAGAGTAAAAGTCATGTTTATAATTAAGCTCCATGTAGAGCTTTCAATAAGTAGCTGTTCTGTGGCCTCACATCATTTACAGAATTTCGTAATATTGAAAATCAGGAATTGACTGTATCAATTTTTTTGTGTTAAGGTGAGAGAAACCAAGGGACCCAACTCAGAGTCATGCAACTAACTTAGAACAGAACTTCAGACTTGAAATCCACAAAACCAAGACTGAAAATGTGTAGAGTGAATGGGGGTGTAGATGGAAGTAACTGAGGCCTAGAGACCTCATCAGGACTCATGGGTTGTCACCTGGGTGTGAGTTGCTAAGGGGTGTGGCTGTGGGAAGAGAAAGATCCTATGATTGTATTAAAAAGAATATAACCCAAATGTCAGCTAAAGTCACCCTGTCCTTACAGATTTACACAAAGTTGGTTTAAGCCCTTCTTATGAAGGTAATCCAATAATATTCCTAGTTTCTGTGAATCTCCAGGGTCCTGTATACTCATGGTCACTTCTGGCTCCATTTCCATTTCAGGTGAAATCTCCTTCCTGCTTCCAAAATTGTGTCTCCTTCTATATATGCTCCGTATCAAACAGTTGTAGAAATTTTTGTGTTTCGTAAACCTTGCTCTAAGCAAGCCACTTAAATTGAATATCAGACATCCACGCTCTGGCAAGTTCTCCAGCAATTCTTCACTAGGAACTTTTCTCTGGAGACTCTCTGCTTCCCATTATTATTATTATTTTTTTAAAGATTTTATTTATTTATTTTTAGAGAGAGGGGAAGGGAGGGAGAAAGAGAGGGAGAGAAACAGCAATGTGTGGTTGCCTCTCACATGGCCCCCACAGGGGACCTGGCCTGCAACCCAGGCATGTGCCCTGACTGGGAATCAAACCAGGACCCTTTGGTTCCCAGCCCGCGCTCAATCCACTGAGCTACACCAGCCAGGGCCCCATTATTATTATTTTTTGGACCCCTACATCCCTTGAGTCTCTATTGCCCCCAAATTCATTTATTTTATAGAAGATTTCTAATTTCCCCCTGCTCTTCACTCATATTTGCATAACCAAACATTTGTTACTGGATCATATCCACTCCTTGTCCTCCCTTCTGTACCAGATAAAGTGCCAGAGACAAAGGTCCCAGCGTTTTCTGTCCGTACCCCAGACCCTGTACATAGAAGGGCGCAGTATAGATATCTGTGTTCCCCCTGAAATAAATAGTTCCAACTCTCCCCGTAGTTCCTCCCCAACTCACACATAAGCCTAAAAGGAAGAAGTGGCTACAGTTATTTTATACTTTAAGCAGCATTTTTTCATTCTATTACTCAAAGAACGAATACAATTGAAACAGTACTTATGACTGTCAAAAAGAAAGTGACGTCAAAAATAACATATCCCCAAACTCAGGAAATTGGAAGAAGAAGGAGTTGTGAAGCATGATAAACCGTTTAGTTTTGTATCTCTATGTGCTCTGGGCCTGAAATCCCTTGTGTTGACCACACAGACATTTTCGCCAGGCTCAGAGCAGAAGGAAGGGGTGGTCAGGATGGTAGCTTAGGTGACAGAAATAACATAAAAGTGATAACTAAAACTACGGGAAAAGCTGTGCTCTTCAAAGAGAAAGTAATAAAAGGAAATAAAGAAATGCCTAGAGTTAGCGGTTGGGGGAAGAAAGAGAAAAAAAACCATGACACAGAAGAGGCCTGAGTGTTGTAGAGTTTGGAAGGGAATCAAAACAACAAAAGGGACAGCAACAGAAGACGTCGAGCGAGAGTGGCCCTTCATGCCGGAGACCCCGGTGGGTCAGAGCTAATTGCCTCGGAGCTCTGTGGAAAGGCGTGGACTTCCCACCGCCTCACTTTTGCGGTGTGCTGGGGGTAAAGTTCACGTTGCAGGAAGGTAGTAGCAGCAGCGGCAGCACTGGTTAACCTTTATTGAGGACATCAGCGTATGTCTAGGGTCGGCTGGATGCTCATTTAAGTTTGAATTTCGAGACAATAATAAATAATTTTTGGTGTATGTTCCATTTCAGATAAATAATGAATTTTTTTAGTAGAAGTATGTTCAATTTCAGATAAAGAATCTGAAATTCAAATTTAACTGGTCATCCTGTATTTGTATTTGTTATATCTGGCAACCCTTCATATATGAGACACTATGCTAAGCATTTTACACACACAACTCAATTTATCCGTATAACATTCAACCTACTCAGGATGTCGTGCTTTGTTCCTCTTTTCCTCAAGCAAGCCTTACAGGATCTGTACTGACAGTAACGACAAACTCTAATGTTATATATTTGCATTGATTAATTAAGCCATTTATTAAAGTGCGCTGGTGCTGGGACTTCAATGGGAAACAAAACAGACTCTGTTCCTTCTCCTATGGAGCTTATGATATAGTATTTATTTGCCGTTCTTTCAAGGAAACCAGTACGATCATTAAATCCCACTCTCTCATTCTCTCTTTCTCTCTCTCTCTCTTTCTCTCTTTCTCTCTGTATTGATGCAATGTTTACTGAGTTTCTAAAGAGCTTCAAAGGCCTCTCAAATTAGAGTAAAATGCTCTGTCTAGTACCATACCATATACATGATCAGCATTTATAGGGGTGTTAGAACATTCAAATCACCTTTTATTCCATAAGAGTAACTATTCAGGAAAAAAAGTTTAAATAGAGATTTTAGCCCTGGCTGGTGTAGCTCAGTGGATTGAGAGCGGGCTGGGAACCAGAGGGTCCCGGTTCGATTCCCAGTCAGGGCACATGCCTGGGTTGCGGGCCAGGTCCCCATGAGGGCCATGTGAGAGGCAACCATACATTGCTGTTTCTCTCCCTCTTTCTCCCTCCCTTCCCCTCTCTCTAAAAATAAATAAAAATAAAATCTTAAAAAAAATTATAAAAAATAAAAATAAATAAATAAATAGAGATTTTAGATAGAAAATGGATGTTTTCATGATATCTTAAAAGTATAAAGCAGAAAACACTGTTATTGAATAGTATAACTTATCTCACCCAGTTCTCTTATTTATTAAAAAGTCTTGAATTTGCCCTATGTAAGTAAGGCACACAGGGTTGCCAAATTAGCACATGATTGGTCTGGAAACTGCTGAACACATTTGAACAACCAACTCAATATCATAAGCTATACTGTTAACAGAGATCTCACAACTTATATCCTGAACCATTTAAGCAGTGGACTTTGATATACATTTTTATAAAAATGTTATTAAGGAATCAACTCTTGATTATAGAAGTGTTTGGGGACATAGGAAAGGGGGCTTGGAATTACCTAGTATATATAACAAAAGCCCAGATACTTCCCCTACATCATCATTTACTAATATTTTATTTTAATAATTCATTCTTTCTCTTTGAACCTAAATTTCCTTATTTGTAACAATCCTTCCTACTGCAAATGATCATTGTGTAAACTAATGTACATGAAAGTCCCCATAAATTGTAAATTCTGTGTAAATGTAAAGAGACCTCATTATTATTAAGTATCTGGAAGGATATAAGGAAATATGGTTCATGTAATACAAATTTGATTAAGATGAGATTTTGGAATTCACTTAATACAAACTAATTTTGCATTTAGCAAAGTGATATTTTAAACACATTATAGTATAGTGCAAAGCATTTTTGTCTCACTTCAGCCACCAACTAGCTGTGTTAGCAATTTCCTCACCTGAAAAAGGAGAGTATTTTATTCAAAGGCCCTTCCAATGTCAGTCTCATCTCTATAATACCTAGCTGCACTGCGACAGTGAAGCAAGATGGTACTTGAGCATGCTGGATGCTGAGGTAAAGTTAGCCTAAACTTAATTTTTTGTTCAGAGGATTCATAAAGTGAATACTTCATGCATGGATCATGAAATTCATGTTCCAGTATATCAACAGAAGGCAACTGTTTGATTCTTCTGGCTCAGATATGTCCTTCTCCAGTAGAATTCTGTCTCATAATTTGTTTATTCTACAAAAATTTATGAAGCCAAGTTTGTACTGGGTGTTGACAGACAAAAATCCTTGAGATCAAGGAATTTATAGTCAAGAGGAGAGATAGCCAGAAAACTCAAAGTTATGGTACATCATTATGAGTGTTACCATGTGGGCGAAGTAAGCGTAGAGGAGAGCAGGAAACCAAGGTCAAGGAAGGTGTCCCAGAAAAGGTGACATTTAAGATGACCAAGAGAGGAAAGAGAGTGAGTGTATGAGTTCACCACATGTGAGTGGGACGGAATGATAATTGGAAACAATGGGAAAGGTGCTCAAAGAAGAGAACATAAAAAAAAAATAAAGATGCATTGATGAATTAGGATAAAATTTAGAAGACAATGAGGGAGAGGAAAATTGTAAGAGTTTGAATTGGAGAGCTAAGGAGAAAAGGGAAGGAAACCTTACTATCTGATCTAGGGGAGTTACACTTAATCTAAAGGAAAATGTCATCTTTTTCCATTTGAATTAGGATAAATATTACTATCACTAGAATGGAGAATAGAGAATGAGTCAGACTCTAAACTTTACAGGAAATTAAAACTGGATTGAATGGGACTAGAAGCATAGATGAGGAACTATAAGAAAGACAAAGTAGTCAAGTGAAATAAATGTGTTTCAAGTCTCAATAGTTTATAGGAACAACAATCTATTCCTTGCTTTCCTTACAGGTCATTAGCTATGTAGTTCAGCTGCAGCTCTATTTCACAAATTTTTTTCATTCCAGGACCCGACCTGAAGAGGCCCTATCTAGGACACGCTACTCTTTGGGTAGAAAAAAAGAATGAGATAGGTGCAGGAAATAAGTATCAGCATAAGTAACATTGACGCATAACCGTTGGCCAAAGCAAGTCACATGGCCAAGCTCAATGTCTTAAAAGAAAGCAACACCTATTTTCTTTGTCTAAACAATTCAGTCTAGCACAATCCACTCTTCTGGTCACAAATATTGGTAGTGGCTTATCTCTTTTAGTCACACAAAATAAATGAGGCTCTAAATGTCTTGCCCAACCACAACACAAGACCGGAAATTCATCTACGCCATATTTAAGCCCTCCTGAATCAGATAACTATAAGTAATAGTAATAAATTTTTTAAAAGTTATCTTCCTAATATACAATCGGACAGGGACAGGATAATGATGACAAACATTCCCATTTAACAAAGAGATAAATGGGAAGCACAGCAGTTGTTGATTAATAGTAATGCTGAAACCTCAGTAGGCAAATGTTCCAATAAACCCCTACCCTCAGGTTAGTAATACTTCTTGTTTGGGACCAGGTTCTTCTGCTATTTGGGATTAGCTCCGACATTCATGGTTCCCCACAGCTCTTGGTTCTACCTTCTAGGAGATGCTCCCTTATCTAACATCCTCCTTGACCATACATAAACCAGGTAATGGAGAACATGCAGCCCTTTGGAGCTGCGCAGATTTCTCAGTCTACACACTGCCAGAAAAAGCTTTGTGGGATCACAACCACTTTTACCCAGGCTGGCAACTCTCGGCAGCAAATTTCTTAAAAACTTGTTACTTCCTGAATTATAAACAGCTTCATGTGCCAGAAATCATACCCACCATTATTTTTGTGATATACAATGTCTGCCCAGAAGGTAACCAACCATGTAATATGAAAAATAGAGATATTTATTGAAGAAGATACAAGATACAAGAAACAGTGTACATAGGACAATGATGCCTTAGTTTCCTTCAATGTAGACACTTTGGGACTTCATACAGTTCCAATCGCCATCAGCTGCCCCATCATATTCTTGTGAATCTCATCGATGGCCTAAAATCTTTCCCTTCAAAGGTGATTTTAGTTTTAGGAAAAGCCAGAAGTTGCAGGGCACCAAATCTGGGCTGCAGTGGGAGCTGAGTCACCTGGGTGATTTGATGTTTCACCAAAAATCTCTTCATGAGATGAGATGCATGAACAAGGGCGTTGTCATGATGAAGATGCCAATCATCAGTTGCCCATAGTTGTGGCCTCCTGAACCATCTGAATTGTTTCTAAAGAGGAATGTTCAAGCTTAATGCAAAATTTGATGCAGATTCATTGCTGTCCTCGCTCAGTCATTTTGAATGGGATGGCCACACAGTACATATGCTCCCTCAGTGGTGTCTACTGCCCCCACTGACTAGTACAGTGAAGTTGTCATTGTTCAAGCATATGCATTCCAGTCCACTCTCTTGGCTGCCAGGTTATATCTATGTTGTGCAAACCATTCTTGTAACATTAACAGTGGCTGGGATTTTTCTGGACGGACCTTGTACATGTTTCTACATTAACAACAGGTACTTTTAACTTATTTGGATTCCATGAAACCAATCCCTTAGTCTTTGTTCCCGAGCTTATTGTATAAAACTTAAAAAATGTGCTGTCCTTCCCCACCAGGATTAATCCATATAAAAATTTTCACATATGAAACATTATTGATTTGGTCTTTGTCCCAAGGCTGAATCCTAGTCAGCTTTTACTGCTTAAAGCATTTATCAGTGTGCCCTCTTTATAACCAGCTGGAGATAAAACACAGTCACACCTTTCAACCATTCAAGTGCCAGGATTTCTGGATTCCCTGTTTCCTTCCATCTCTACTTGCAAAATTGTGGGTTCTTCTCTAAGCTCCTTCCTTTCTAGTAGAACCTTGGCCAGATGAAGATAGTAAGAAACAAGTAACACAAGTTAGCATTCGGTCTCCTGCCCTCTTCACCTAAAACCACAAGTATTTCACATACTTTATTTGTTTCTATTATCGCAAGTAACAGTTTTATCAAAAAATTTTCCAGGGAAGAACATGGGATATGATCTTTTGAGCCTCAGTTGGTGTCCCTGCTGCCCACTGCCTGATCTCAATCAACTCACATACTAAATTTGCTCTAGCTGCACACCACTTCTAGGTGTGAATGTGGCGTTTGCAACTTCCCTGACATGAAATTAGGCATCTTTTTCTCTGGATATTTACCATCCATATGTTCTCTATGGTGAAGTCTTCTGCCCACTTTCTTTGTGTGTTTATTTTCTTACTAAGTTTCGTTTTCGCTTCACCATAAAGTCTTTTTTATTGTTAGTCAATTATAGTTGCCCCAATTTTCTCCCTGTTCCTCTCCCCTGCCTCGCCAACCCCCGCCCCACTGCCCCACTTCCTCAGTCAGTTCCCACACTGTTGTCCGCTACCATGGGTCTGTTATACATGTTCCTTGACTAGACCTTGCCACTTCATTCCCCGTTATCCCTCACCCCGCTTCCCTCTGGTTACTGTCATTTTGTCCCTTATTTCCACATCTCTAGTTCTATTTTTGTTTGTTCATTAGTTTCCTCTTATAGGTAAGATCATATGGTGTTTGTCTTTCACCACGTGGCTTATTTCATTTAGCACAATACTCTCCAATCCTGCCATGCTGTCACAAAGGGTAGGAGTTCCTTCTTTCTGCAGCATAGTATTCCATTGTGTAAATGTACCCATTTTTTGATCCACTCATTTATTGATGGGTTCTTGGGCTGTTTCCAGCATTTGGCTATTGTAAATAACACTACTATGAATATTGGGGTGCATAGGTTCTTTTGAATTGGTGTTTCAGGATCCTTAGGGTATAATCCCAACAGTGGGATTACTGAATCAAAAGGTACTTCCATCTTTAATTTTCTGAGGAAATTCCATGCCGTTTTCTACTGTGGCTGCACCAGTCTGCATTCCCACCAACAGTGCACCAGGGTTCCCTTTTCCCCACATCCTCGCCAGGACTTGTTGTTTGTTGATTTGTTAATGATGGCCATTCTGACCAGTTTGAAGTGCTATCTCATTGTGGTTTTAATGTGCATCTCTCTGATGGCTAGTGATGTTGAGCATTTCTTCATATGTCTATGTGCCCTCTGTACATCCTTGAAGTGTATATTCAGGTTCTTTTCCAATTTTTAAATTGGATTGTTTGTCTTCCCTTTGTGGAGTAGTGTGAGTCCTTTATATATTTTGGAGATCAAACCCTTGTCCGAGGTATCATTGGCAAATACGTTTTCCCATACAGTTGGTTCCCTTTTCATTTTGATGATGTTTTCTTTAGCTGTGCTGAAGTTTTTTAATTTGATGTGGTCCCATTTGTGGAGTCTTTCCTTTATTTCCCTTGTCCTAGAGGATATATTGATGAAAATGTTGTTGCATTTTTGCAAAATATTGTCGAAATTCTACTGCCTATGTTTTCTTCTATGACTTTCATGATGTCATTACTTATATTTAAAAGTCTTTTATTCATCTTGAGTTTATTTTGGTGTATAGTGTAAGTTTGTGTTCTAGTTTCTTTTTTTTTTTTGCATGTGCCTGTCCAGATCTCCCAGCACAATTTATTGAAGAGTCAGATTTTTACTCCATTTATGCTCCTGTCCCATGTCAAATATTAATTATAGATATAATATTAATATCGACAATTAATTAACATATTAATCAGATATTAATTGATAAACATACAGACACATGTTTATTTCTGGGCTCTCTATCCTGTTCCATTGATCTATGTGTCTGTTCTTATGCCAGTACCAGACTGTTTTAATTACAGTGGCCTTGTAATATAATTTGATATCAGGTATTGTGATCTCTCCCACTTTATTCTTCTTTCTCAAAATTGCTAAGGCTATTCTGGATCAATTATAGTTACATAGAAATTTTTGAAATATTTGTTCTATATCTGTGAAATAATATGTCATGGTATTTTGATAGGGATTGCATTGAATCTCTATATTGCTTTGGGCATTATGGACATTTTCATAATGTTAATTCTTCCAATCCATAAACATGGTATATGCTTACATTTATTTGTATCTTCCTTAATTTCTTTCTTAGTGTTGCGTAGTTTTCTGAGTAAAGGTGTTTTGCCTCCTTGGTTAGGTTTATTCCTAGGACTTTATTTTTGTTGTTGCTATAGAAAATGGGATTTTTTATACTGATTTCTGTGTCTGATATTTCATTGTTGGTATACAAAAATGCCTTTGATTTCTGAATATTGACTCTGTATCCTGCTGTCTTGCCAAATTTGCTTATTATGTCAAGTAGTTTTTCAGTGGAGCTTATAGCACAGGTGACAAACACAAGGCCCGTGGACTGAATCCAGCCCTCTACCTTGCTTTATGCGGCCCAGCACCTTGTTTCGACCCAGCAGCAGCACTGAGCTCTCGCTTAACTGTTAAAGAGTAGTTACATTTATACAGTCCTAAAATTATATTCAGCCCTTTGAAGGCAACCATAAGGCCGATGTGGCCCCTGGTAAAAATGAGTTCGACCCCCCTGATCTATAGGGTTTTCTATGTACACTATCATATGATCTGCAAACAGTGACAGTTTTACTTCCTCCTTTCCAATTTGGATGCTTTTTATTTCTTCTTCATGTCTGATCACTGTGGCTAGAATTTCCAATACTATGTTGAATAGAAGTGGTGAAAGCAGACATCCTTGTCTTGTTCCTGATCTTAGTGGGAAAGCTTTTAGTTTTTGCCTGTTGAGTATGATGTTGGCTGTAGGTTTCTAGTATATGGCCTTTATTATGTTGAGGTATGCACCCTCTGCTCCCACTTTGCTGAACGTTTTTATCATAAATGGGTATTGTACTTTACTGAAAGCTTTTTCAGCATCTATTGATATAATCATGAGATGTTTTTTTTCCTTGTATTTATGTAATGCATTACATTTATTGATTTGCAAATATTGTACCATCCTTGCATCCCTGGGATTAATCCAACTTAATCATGGTGTATAACCTTTTTAATGCATTGCTGGTACCAGTTTGCCAATATTTTGTTGAGGATTTTAGCATCTATGATCATCAGCGATATTGGGCTGTAGTTTTCTTTCTTTGTTTTGTCTTTACTTGGTTTTGGAATTAGGATAATACTGGCCTCATAAAAAGAGGTTGGGGGGTCTTCCTTCCTCTTGAAGTTTTTGGAATAGTTTGAGAAGGATGGGAGCTAGCTCTTCCCTAAATGTTTGGTAAAATTCATCTGTGAAGCCATCTGGTTTAGGGCTTTTGTGTGTTGGAAGTTTTTTGATTACTGTTTCCATTTCACTAGTTGTTACCAGGCTATTCAGTCTTTCTTCTTCTTCTTCTTGATTCAGTTTTAGAAGATTACATGTTTCTAGAAATTTGTCTATATTGCCCAGATTGCCAAATTTCTTGGCATATAGTTATTCATAGAAATTTCTGACAAACCTTTCTATTCCTTTCGTATTGGTTGTAATTTCTCCTCTTTTCTTTCTGATTTTTATATATTTGGGTCCTCTTTTTTTCTTGATGAGTCTCGTTAAAGGCTTTGTTGATTTTGTTTATGTTTTCAAAGAACCATCTCCTCCATTTACTGATCCTTTGAATTGTTCTTATAGGCTCTATGTCACTTAATTCTGCTCTGATCTTGATTATTTCCTTCCTTCTACTTGCTCTGGGCTTTGTTTGCTGTTATGCCTCTAGTTCTTGTAGATGTAGGGTTAGGTTATTTATTTGAAATTTTTCTGCTTATTTTTTTTAAGGTAGAACAGTATTGCTATCAACTTCCCTCTCAGGACTGCTTTTGCTGTGTCCCATAGGTTTGGAGCTGTTGTGTGTTCATTTTCATTTGTTTCCAGAAACTTTTTGATTTCTTTCTTGATCTCATTGTTAACCCATTCAACGTTTAACAGCATGATATTCAATCTCCATAAATTTGAATGTTTTCGACTTTTATCCTCGAGGTTGGTTTCTAGTTTCAAGCCATTGTGATTTGAGAAAATTCTTGATATGATTTCAATTTTCTTGAATTCATTGAGGCTTGTTTTGTGTCCTATCATGTGGTCTATCTTTGAAAATGTTCCATGTGCATTTGAAAAGAATATATATTTTGTTTCTTTGGGGTGAAAGTGTCTGTATATAGAAATTAATTCCATTTGATCAAGAGCAGGGGTGTCAAACTCATTTTCACCGAGGGCCACATCACCCTCGCGGTTGCCTTCAAAGGGTTGAATGTAACTTTAGGACTGTATACATGTAACTACTCCTTGACAAGGAGCTTGGTGCTGCCACTGGGTAAACAAGGTGCTGGGCCGGATAAAGCAAGGTTAGGGCAGGATTCGGCTGGTGGGTCTTGTGTTTGCCACCTGTGATCTAGAGTGTCATTCCGTGCCATAATATCCGTGTTGATTCTTTGTTTCAAAGATCTATCCATTGTTAACAGTGTGGTCTTTAAATCCCTTACTGTGAGTGTGTTGCTGTCAATATCTTTTAAAGTCCGCCAATATTTTCCTTATATGTTTTGGTGCTCCTACATTTGGTGCATATATGTTTACAATGTTTATGTCTTCTTGATGGCTTCTTCCCTTGAGTATTTTAAAGTGTCCTTCTCTGTCTCTTTTTATGCAATTTGTTTTGAAATCTATGTGGTTTGATATAAGTATTGCTACTATGGCTTTTTTTCCCTGTCCATTCACTTGGAATATTTTTTTATCCCTTCACTTCCAGTCTGTGTAGATCTTTTTTTCTGAAGTGAGTGTCTTGTAGACAGCATACATTTGGGTCATATTTTCTTATCCATTCAGCTGCCCTATGTCTTTTGATTGGAGCATTATACCATTTACATTTAATGTTATTATTGATAGCTATTTATTAATTGCCACTTTTTTCTGTACCTGTGTTTCACTCTGTCTCTCTTGCTCTATCTTTCTTCTCCTTTTATAGCAGTCCCTTTAGCATCTCCACAGTGGTGGTTTGCTGGAGACATATATTTTTAGCCTTCTTTTGTCTGGGACACTCTTTATTTCACCCTCTATTTTAAATGAGAGTTTTTCTGGATAGAGTATTCTTTGTTGTAGGATCCTGTTTTTCATTATCTGGAATATTTCATGCCAATCCCTTCTGACTTGTAGTGTTTCTGTTGAGAAAACTGCTGATAGCCTTATCTGAGCTCTCTTGTATGTTGCTTGCTGTTTCTCCCTTGCTGCTTTTAAGAGTCTCTTTTTGTCTTTATCATTTGGCATTTTAATTTTGATGTGTCTTAGAGTAGACCTCTTTGGTTCATCTTGAATGGGAACCTCTGTGCTTCCTGAACTTGCATGACTTTTCCCCTCACCAAGTTAAGGAAGTTTTCTGTCATTATTTTTTCAAACAGGTTTTCTATCCCTTGATCCTTTTCTTCTCTTTCTGATATTTCTATGATGCAAATGTTTTTACATTTCATGTTGTCCTGAAATATCCTTAAACTATCTTCATTCTTTTTCAGTCTGTTTTTGTTTTCTTTCTCTGCTTGGGTATTTCTTTCTATATTGTCTTCCAGCTCACTGATTCGGTCCTCTGCTTCACCCAGCCTGCCTGTAATTCCTTGTAGTGTATTTTTCATTGCAGATAGTGTATTCTAAATTACTTCCTGGTTCTCATTCGCAGTTTCTATTTCTTTTTTCATGCCGCTATTGTTCCCACTCAGTTCCTTGTAGTTGTCACTGAGTTCCTCTAGCATCCTTATAAACATTTTTTTTTAATTCTATGTCTGATAGATTGTTTGCCTCAATTTCATTTAGTTCTTTTTCTGGGGATTCCTCCATTCCTTTTGATTGGGGATTCTTTCTTTGTCTCCCCATTTTAGGTGACTCTTTTTGTTTGTTTCTGTATCTCAGGTTGCTCTGCTTTGCCTGCCTGTCTTCGTGAGGTGGACTTCTGTGGTGGGAGTTCCGTGGGCCTCAGTGGTGAAGTCTCTTTGGTCTCCTGATCTGGATGCTCTAGCTTTGCCCTTTGTTCAGTTTGTGTGGGCTGTCTTCTAGTATTTTGGCTTTGCATGTTGATATCTCATTTGTTGGTGGTTTCTCCCCTCCAGCTGGCTGACTGGTACTACCAACTCCTGCTGAGTCTTATATGCATTGTATAAAATAGGAGTAACCATGATATCCTTGCCCAACTAGCCACAATTTATAAAGGTGGAAAATAAATAAGACAATTATGAGAAGGGGAAAAAGAATGTGAGCTGACTTAAGGAAGTAAGAATGCTTTTGAGAGGATAGATGGAGAAATAGTAAGAGTAAGGAATAGGAACATGGCATAGTGTGGGGAAAAAATAGAATTTACAGCAATGATAAGACAGGTCAGGAAAAAGGCAAAATGGAGTAAGGCCAGAAAGGGTGCTATGTAGGATTTGAAATAACAATAATATGAAAAAAATATATAATCTGAATCAAAATAATACAATATAAACAACCAAGAGTAGTGAGTTAGCTGGTATATGATTGAAGCAAAAGAAGAAATGTTAAAAGGCTATGTGAAAGGAAAAAAAGGAAGAGAGAAGGAAAAACACACAGGGTCTCAGGAAGAGTGAGGTGAAATTTAGCTCAGCTGTTTGTGTTCACCTTCTGACTTCTTTCTGGATCCATCTCTGTTTTTGTATCAGCTCAAGGTCCTGGGCTGGGTCATCCAACTTCTGGCAGCACTGCCTGTATCTCCTTCACCTGCTCCCTCTCCAGGGAGCTTCTGTTATGATGGAGAGGGCCCACCTGGCCTCTGTGTCCCCCCGGAGGCTCTGTTCAGTCTTCTGGGGAAACTGTGGGTGCATTTCGCCCCTGCCCCTACACATCCCATCTTAGTCTGTTCCAATTTATTTTCAGCAATATAGAGTTTTTATTAAATAGCTGTCCATGTCATGGGGTGGAGGAGGGAGTTCAGTCTGTGTGAGAGTCAGTTCTCTCCTGCTTGGTGTACACATGAGCTCCGTGGGCGAGCCATGGCTGAGCGGAGCCCTGAATGCTCCTTGTTGCGCCACTTTCTGAACTCCCTGTTTTGATGGCCTCAGTGAAATAGGGCCGTAGGAGTCAGTGTACTTTGTGTCCCTGTGAGGAGTTCAAAATGGGCCCTTTTAGGCGTCCCTCTTGGTGGCTTTCTCTTGTGGAGGAAATGTCCCCTGCAGCCTTGTTAAGCCTGCCCAGAAGGCTTTGCAGATCTTCCCCTGCTCCTGCAGGTAGGGGCTGGGTACAACTTTCTCTCCCTTGCAGTTTGCAAAGAATGGGGGCTCAGTCTGGCTTTAAATAATCTCAGGTGCTCAGTTCCCCACCCACTGCCCTTGCAGCATACTGCAGCCACATTCTCCACTCTGTGCAGCTGTGCCAAGCTAGGGTCAAGAAATCACCTCACTTTGCACCTTTTTGATCAATCTGTCCAGTTGTACTGAGTCAGAGCAGATCACGCCCACTATACTTTTTCCTTGTTGGCAGGGCAGCTGCACATGCGGGGTCCCTGCCCAGCACACCTCAGCTCCCTTCTTAAAAAATTCTCTCTGGGCACTCCCACTGCAGCACTGAGTCATTGTCTGGCTTTCCACACACACCGCCTCTCCAAAAAGTCAAGAATCTATCCCAGTCATGGCTAGCTGTGGCCCTCCACCTCCACCAGATCTGGGTACAGATGAAATCTCTCTCAGTCTCTGGCACTCTCCCAGTTAACATTTGCCACTGCAGCTAAGGGTGTTCTGTTAGCTGTGTGTGCATTCAGCCTGGGTCTCCCTGATGACTTTGTGTATCCAAGTCACTCCTGGCCTAGTCTGGGGATTCCCTGCCCTGGGAGGGAAACAAGCCGCTAAGTCGCTCTCTTTGACCAGGCTCTCCTTGGATGTAGGCACAGTGGCTGCTGGCACTGTGATTGCTGGTGCCATACCTGGGAATTTTCCTTGTCTACCTATAAAGCCCCCTTACCCCCCATTTTGAAGAATCTTCTGCACTCTTTGGCTGCCAAACTTCATATCAGCTAAGATTCCATTGACTGTTTATTTTTTAGAAGATCAGCTAAGTGTCCTAGTTGGGTACAGGAGCAAGTGGACTCAGTTCCCACCTACTTTGTCACCCTGCAAATATAATTTTAGGTAGTATGATAAATAGCATTTTACTAGTATTTATTTCATTAAGAGGGGATTTTTATCTGTTTGTATTTTTCCAATATAAAACAAAAATATGGCTCTTAGTATTTATTTAACCCAAGTTTGATTTCTTTCTCAGCTTTGTGATTCCTAGCCCTTGATAGATAAGAAGTTCTCAAGTGTAGGTCTATGTACTACCTCATTTACCATGGCAGTTTTCATTAAAAATTATAAATGAGGATATAAATTATTTTGAAAGCATCATTGAATAATAGAACCAGATAAATTGCTAAGAGATCAACCACTATAGCTTTTAGACTAAAATATAGAAAATTAGGACTTCCATCAAGATGGAGGTATAGGTAGATACACTTCTTCTCACTCAGTCACAGGAAGAATTAGAACTATATCTTGAAAGAAATAACACCCAGATCCATCAGAAAATATAGCTGTATGGAAGTCTGACAACCAAGGATTTAAAGAAGCCATATGCATCTATACAGGTGTGGCCGGGGGTGGGGGGGAGATGGTGCAGTATGAGGAGGTGGTGGCAGTGGAATGGATGGTCCCACATTCACGTATGGTGGAAAAATCAGGAGGGATACCTTGGAAGGGAGTGATCCCAGCCCCGGGCCAGACTGCGAAGCCCAGGGTTCCAAACCCAGGAAGATAAATCCCCATAACTTCTAGCTGTAAAAACCAGTGGGGGTTGGGGTGGTGGAAGAAACAGCCAGATTTTCAGGAGACTCTGTTTAAAGGGCCCACATAGACTTAGAACATTTGCAAACTCACCCACTAAGAGGTTCAGCACCAGGGCAACAGCTGGAAGGAAACCAGTCACACACAGGAAGTGGGCAAAGTGACTAGAAATGTAGAAAGTGCTAGGCAAACCTCCAGAAGCCAGGCAGTGGCATTGTCCCTTCTCCAAGCCCTTCTGCCACACAAAGTCACAAAGCAGTGAAGCAGGTTGCCCGGCCCTGGTGATTACCTACAGCTCTGCCCCACACAATTTATAGGTGCCTTTTCTACATTAGGCCATGCTACTAAGACAGGAAGTCAAAGCAGCTCTACCTAATAAACAGAACAAGCACAGGGAGGCTGCCAAATTGAGGAGATAGAGAAATATGGCCCAAAATGAAAGAACAGATCAAAACCCCAGGAAAATAACTAAGCAAAATGGAGATAACCAACCTAATAGGGGCAGAGTTCAAAACACTGGTGATCGGATGTTCAAAGAACTCACTGAGTATAGCAACAACATAAAGGAAGAAATTAAGGTTACACTAAGTGAAGTAAAGAAAAATCTAGAGGGAAACATCAGTGGAGGGGAGGAAGTTGGGATTCAAATCAATGAGTTAGAACATAAGGAAGAAATAAGCATTCAACCAAAACAGCAAGAAGAAAAAAGATTTTAAAAAAACAAGGTTAGTGTAAGGACCCTTGGGACATCTCCAAACATAGCAACATCGCGATCATAGGGATGCCAGAGGAAAAGAGGAAGAAATTGAAAACTTATATGAAAAATAACGAAAGAAAACTTCCCCAATTTGGCAAAGGAAATAGACATACAAGTCCAGGAAGCACAGAGAATCCCAAACAAGTTGGACCCAAAGAGACACATCTTAATTAAAGTGTGAAAGGTTAAAGATAAGAAAAAATCTTAAAAGCAGCAAGAGAAAAGTAGAAATTTACCTACAAAGGAGTTCCCATAAGACTATCAGCTGATTTCTCGAAATGAAGTCATAGGCAAGAAGGGACTGGCCAGAAGTACTCAAAGTCATGAAAAGAAAGTACCTACAACCTAGTTTACTCTATCCAGCAAAGGTATGGTTTAGAATGGAAGGGTAGATAAAGTGCTTCCGAGATTAGGTAAAGCTAAATGAGTTCATCATCACCCAGCTCTTATTACATGAAATGTTAAAGGGACTTATTTAAGAAAAAGAAGCTCAAAACTGTGAACATTAAAATGGCAACAAATTCACAACTATCAATGACTGAAGCTAAAAGAATAAACTAAGCAAACAGCCAGAACAGGAACAGAATCATAGATATGGAGATCATTTAGAGGATTATCAGCTGGGAGGAGAAAGGGGGAAAAAGAGGAGAAAGGTGCAGGGATTAAGAAGCATAAATGGTAGGTACAAAACAGACAGGGGGAGGTTAAGAATAGTACAGGAGATGGAGAAGCCAAAGAACTTATATGTACGACCCATGGACATGAACTAAGGGAGGACATTGTTGGAGGGAATGGGGGTACTGGATTGAGGGGGCAAAAGAGAAAAAATTGGGACAACTGTAATAGCATAATCAATAAAATATATTTTTAAAAAAACAGAAAATTATTTAAACATTGTTCTTAGAACGGGATTTGCCTTAACTAACCATTGGCTCTTTTACTCACCCTCTCCTCTCTCTATGGGCAAAAAGTTATCATAAAGCCCCCAATGGCAAAATCAGAAATGTCTGATTTAGATACCTATGTTCTTCTCTTCCAATATTAATCTTGCTGCGTTCAGAATTAATACAAAGATAACCCTACATTATTCATTTTACCAATCCTAATATTGACTCCAAAATTACATTTTAATCTACAGTGATGTGCTGGAGTGATACAGTGAGCTTGGATGCATATGGTGGCTAACTATTCCAACTATGCAAGTTAATGTAACATCTACAATTAGAAAGGATCTCATTGTAAATCATTTGACATGAATAAGCATCCTCATTGCACTTCAGGAAAGACTTCCTAATTAACGATGTCTAATAATTTTAAAGGCTTGATGAGGAATCACACTAAAACCACTGATATGACTAAAGTGATTAATCAAAATATATTGTTTATTTTTCCTCAGATATGATTTCTAATTATAGCATAGACAGGATCATGATTGAAGTTTTACTCTTATCAGTACACCTTCTTCATAACAAGATGAATCTACCCCCTGCTTAATGTTATGCATTCTAACTGTGGGAAGAAGAAAGAAGAAGAGACTGATATTTATTAAAGATCATTAATATAAGAGTTTTCTTATATATTAATTCATCTAATATATATCTAAATAGCACTATAAGATTATTATGTATTATTATATCCACATTTTTAAGGTGAGGAAACATAGACTTAGGAATGTCCTGAAACTTCTCCAAAGATAACAAGAGAAAGAATTTGAGCTAGACGCAGATTAACAGAACTTAAACCTCCTACCCTTTCCACTGTATCACATTACCTCTTTTTATAACATTACAAAATAATATTGTATATCTATATATTGTTGTTAATTCAGAGTCCAAAACTAGTATTTTAACTTTGATTTCTATTTATGCATTTTTATTTAAAAAATTGGTAAATTAATGTTAACACCTCATTTTTATATGTATTTGAGGTTATTTTATCAGTTTCCCATGAAAGAGACTGTCTATATCTAGTAAGTCATATCATGCATTTCAAATGTCCAGGTAATTTAATAGAAAGCATTTATTAATAGTTACCGATCTACTTGTTACACATGTTTCCATCTTCATTGTACCAATAACTTCAGCTCAGTGCATGAACAACTTGGGGAAAGATGGCTTTCCTGAGTCTGATAACAATCATCAGTGCCTGTGATCTCCTGAAATCTCTGCACTCATTTTTTTTTTCTTTCATCCACTACTAAACCAGTTCATTAGCTCATCCTATGAGAAAATAGGTTTGGCAATTTAAAGAATTTCTAAACACAATGAAACATATGAACATGTACATAATAATCAATATTAATTCCATTTTATTCTTGGAACTCAGGAGCATAAATTAGTAGCAATTCTTATTGCTAGTAGCAATAAGCATTTTACCTGGAAAGCTTATATTCTAAAACCAAACCACCAAAAATCCCAGAACACGAATAATGATTTACCAGAATCAATATTTTAGGATGAGTCCCTGTGATTTAAATTTTGCTGACTATGGTTGTCTGAGTAATAACCAAGTAAATAAAATTTTCGTTGTTTGTTCTGCCCTTCAGTGAACTTATGTTATGTCAGTAAAATCAGATCTGAGCCTGCAAGCCAATAAAGAGATGACTGGGCAACAAGCATAAGAAAAGATTCACTTCTAAATGCATTCACTTCCCCAGTGCCAAGCACAAATGCATCAGATGGGGAAATCTAATCTCTCCAGAGGACTAAGGTCACCAAGTGTGGGCTCCACGCAAGGCCTACCCTTTGATTTTAAGTTGACTCATTGACCCTGTCAAGTTAAAGCTCCACAGCTCATACACAGTGCAATTTAGCTTAGATTCTTATTAAACTGGCTCAAAACATTTTGAAATGAAAACAATCATTCTGAAAGAAATTAGAAATGTGCTCTGGAAATGAAAGTGGCCAAATAAAAACATTGGCTCTTTTATTTCCAAGTCCAAGTGTCAACCCAAAAGGAAAGCTATCAAAGGCTCAAGGAAAAATAAGTATCATTAACCACTTTGCTTAACAGCTCCCCAACCAATGAGGACTAATGAAAAACTAGCTATTCCATATTTCTACTAAATGAATAAATATTATTATTGGAGGGCCAGTAGTTAAACCCTCTTCATCTAGATACACATTAATAAAAGAAAGCTATTCCTTTACTCTTTAAAAATGTGCTAAGATTTTACACTAGCCAAGCCATACGTGTTTGAGAATAATGACTATCAGAAAGGATATTTGATCCTAGACACTGTCCACAGCAAGAAGGACAAAGGAGACCTGCAGGGATCAGGCCTCTCGCCTGACTTCACTCTTTTTTAATTCTCACTGTTTAAGGAATTTTTATTAAAAGAACACTTTTATAACCCAAATTATGTTTCCTTGCTCAGCTATCAATTCTGTTATTTAAAACAGAAATGACATTATCCCGTCTGGTGTAGCTCAGTGGATTGAGCACGGGCTGGGAACCAAAGGGTCCTGGTTCGATTCCCGGTCAGGGCACATGCCTGGGTTGCAGGCCAGGTCCTCAGTGAGGGCCATGTGAGAGGCAACCATACATTGTTGTTTCTCCCTCTCTCTCTCCCTCCCTTCTCCTCTCTCTAAAAATAAATAAATAAAAATTAAAAAAAAAAAAACTTCTCCAGCCATTAAAAAAAAAAAAAGAAATGACATTATGTAAAGAATTACAAAATTAAAGAAAGGAATGCTTTAAATTTTTGTACTTCACTGAAAATGTGTTTTCCCCATTTCTATGTAACTTCTAAGACTACCATTATGTTTGCTAGACCTGGCATTTGCTCAGTACTTAAGGTTTACAGTTTCCTTTACTTTTTTAAATTTATTTTATATTTTTCAATGTTTTTACCACAATATTTACATTTTTCGACTTTTAGGTTTTTTTTTTTTTTTGAGGAAGCACGAGTTTCTTTTCATGGTCCCTGATCAATTTTAAAGAGTTGGAACACCAGTGGCAAGGTTAACTGCTTTCTGAGCAGCCTCATTATCTTGCTGGGCTTGTAGTGTGGCTACAGTTTCACAGGAGTAATCTGCTGTGGAAGTTCACAATCCTCAACATCTTAACACAGATCCACAAGTGACCATGCAGCAGCTGCTGTTCATGTACAAGGTCAGGAGACTTTGATTGCTTCAGGTTGGCATCTGCCCCTCCTCAAGAGCAGAAGCAAAGGCTAGGGAGGGCTGTTTCCTCCAACTCAGCCTATGTACCCTGCTCTTGCTGGTAAAATCACTGGCATGTTGTTGGAGATCAATAACTCAGAACTTCTTCCTATGCTTGAGTCTGCAGAGTCTCTCTGTTCTAACTTGACCTCACTCTTTACTGTCTTCTCCTTAGTGTATTTGTATATGTAAGTTAACAGATGAGCATTATGCCAGACACTACAACAATATAAAAGTAGACATGTCATGGTCCTTAACTTGTTTTTATGAATTTCCTACTACATAGGTGGAGGAAGAGAGAGAAGAAAAAGTTACTAACATTTGTCCCTAGCAAGAAGCAGTATTGTATAGCAGCTAAGAACATGGGCTGTGGGAACTCCACGATCAACCACATCAATGACTAGTTTTTATCTGCATGAATAAGGAAGACATTGAGGGAGAACTGGCATACTTTTACTTACGTTTTGAAAGGATTCCTTTTGTGGCTGTATAGAGAGCAGACTGTATGGGATTAAAGGCAACAATGAAAGCAGAAATAAAAACTTTTGTATCAGTAGAAAAAACTTAACACATTTAATAGAAAACAGCAGTGAAGAAAAAAGAAATAAAAAGAAAGTACAGCAGTTAGGTGGCAAAAGTAAAGTTCTACTATATTAATAATAACAGTAAATGTAAATGGGAAGATTTACCAAGTAACAGACTGGGTCTCAGATGACAAAAGTCTGTAACACATCATGTCCAAGAAATTCTCTTGAGAACAAACAACTCAGAAAACTTTTAAAGATTGAACATGAACAGGTTTTTAGAAAATTATTAGGTAAATAAAACAGAATAAAGCAATATTAGTAGCTAATGAAATATAAGGAAGGCAAAAAAATGACATGAGGAATATTATATACTGGTAATAGGTGCAATACAATGAGATGATATACCCCCATTAACATCATTGCAACTAAGAGTAATGTTTGAAAATATTTCAAGCAGCAACTGACGTAAGCATAGAAAGAAATATATAAATAATGGTAGTAATTTGAGATTTTAACACACTCACCTCAGAAATGGGTAGATGAAAGACAAAACACAGACATCAAGAATTTGATCAATATTATGAATATGGTGGTGCTAACACAAACACACACACACACAGAAAGAGGAATACACACCTGACAAAGTAAGGCACTTGTAAAACTTTAATAAAAATAATATGTGAGGAAAAAAGAGCGCACCAATAAAAGCCAAAATGTTAACATTATGTTGACTATATATTAACCATGATGCAATAAAATTAGAAAATGAAAATAAAATACAGATTCAAAAATTTATATATTTGAAAAAAATAAATAAATATTTTTAAAAGGAAATCATGTAGAAAATTCACTAATTTGATGTGAGTGATTGTGAAAACAATATGTATTAAAATTGGAGCGCTATAAGTAAAACAGTGAGAATTTTTTAAACTCCCATAAAGCCAATTTTTATTTTTTTTCAGGTGATATCACCCCTGTTGAGAATGCATGACCTAGATCTGTCTACCAATTTACAGGAATTGAAGAGCACAGAGAGACATATTAACCAACACCACAGGGAAGCAATCAACAAAAGCCAGAGAGTGCTTATTTTTTAATGGAAGGATAAACAAGAACATTTTAAAAACTATAAGGAGGGAAAATTAATAAGGTGGAGAGGTCGGATAAAAGTTGAAATTACCCTAATATATATTATTTTGTAGAATTGACTTTACACCAATTAATTTTCATAGTTAAAAGCAAAATTAAATTTAAAATACTAACCTCCAAAATTTAAAAACAAAATGAAACAAGTTAACACTGGAAGTATTTCCAAGTTAATAAAACATAAAATCTATACCTTGTTTTCTTCTGCAAATATATAGTAAGAATATAATTGAAGGGGAATATATAGATCAAAAGTAACTAAAAAGGCATCTCAGAAATGTTTTTTAATACTGATTCAAACAAACTGTAAAAAAATCTTGAGACAATTGGATAAATTTAATATTAAGGCATCACTCAGTTTTGAAGTCATAAGAATAAAAAGGATCATGAGCAATTACTATGAACAATTATACATCAACAAATTGAATACTCTAGATAAAATGAATACATTTCTAGAAACATACAGCCTACCTAGACTGAATTATATTGAAATAGAAAATCTAAACAAACCTGTAATTAGAAAGGAGATTGAATTAGTCATCAAATATCTCCCAACTAAGAAAAGCCTGGGACCAGATTGCTACAGTGATGAATTCTACCAAACATTTAGAGAATCAACAGCAATCCTTCTGAAAGTCTTTAAAATATTGAAAAGCAGAGAACACTTTCAAACTCATTTCACAAGGTCAGCATTACCCTGTTACCCAAGCCAGATGGAAGCTATAAGAAAAGAAAACTACAGGTCAGTATTCTTGATGAATACAAATGCACATAACCTAAACAAAGTAGTAAACCAAATTTGGCAGCACATCAAAAAATAATACACCCGATCAATAGGGATTTATTCCTGTGCTGCATGAGATATGGAACTCAAAATGATAGACCATATTATAAGAATGAAAGCTAAAAATCACATGATCATCCCAATAGATGCAGAAAATGCATTCAACAATATTCAACATCTTCCACGATTAAAAAAAATCTCAACAAACTAAAAATAAAAGGAAATTATATCAATATAATAAAAGCCATATATAAAAGCCTACATGCGGGGGTGTTCAACCTGTGGCCCATGGGCCATATGCAGCCCAGGATGGCTTTGAATGTGGCCCAACACAAAATCGTAAATTTACTTAAAACATTATGAGATTCTTTTGTAATTACATATTGCAATGTACTAAATGTGTGTCCCAAGATAATTCTTCTTCTTCCAGTGTGGCCCAGAGACACCAAAACGTTGGACAGCCCTGGAAAGCAAACATCACATTCAATAGTGAAACACAGAAAGCTTTTCCTCCTTGATCAGGAACAAGACAAGGATACCTACTTTTGCCACTCCTATTCATTACAGTACTGGAAGTCCTAGCCATAGCAATTAGGCCAGAAAAAAAAATAAGGGCATCCAAAAAGAAAAGGAAAAATTAAAACTATCTTCGTTTACCAATGACATGATCTTACATGGAGACAACCCTGAAGATTCCAGCAAAAAAAACTGTTACAATAGTAAATGATTCAATAAGGTGGCAGAATACAACATCTACACACACACAAAAATATCCAGTACATTTATGTATGCTAACAATGAACTATCCAAAAAGGAAATTAAGAAAACAACCCCATGTGTAACAACATTGAAAATAATAAAGTACATAGGAATAAACTTAACTCACAGAGTAAACAACATGTACACTGAAAATAACCAAACATTGATGAAAGAAATTAAAGGGACCAATATGGAAAAATATCTAGTGTTCATAGATTGTAATACTTGATACGTTAAAATGTCCATACTAACCAAGGCAATCTTGATGCAGTGCAATACCTATCAAAATATTAATGACATTTTTTATAGAAACAGAAAAAATATTCTAAAATTTATATGGAAGCACAAAGGATCCTGAATAACTAAAATAACTTTGAGAAAGAAGAACAAAACTGAAGAGTTCATGTTTTCTGATTTCAAAATATATTACAAAGCAACACCCATTAAAACAATATGGTACTGACATAAATACAGACATGTAGAAGAAAGAAAGAAATCCAAGAGTATTTGGTCAACAAGGATGCCAGGAATACACAATGAGGAGAGGGTGGTACTTTAACAAATGGTGCTGGGAAAAGTGGATACTCACATGCAATGGGAATAAATTAGATCTTTATTGTCATCCACAAAATCAACTCAAAATTGGGGAAAGACTTCAGTGTAGCACATCACACTGTAAAACTCCTAAAACTTCATGAGTGTGGCCTTGGCAATGATTTCATGGATATGATGCCAAAAGCATAGGCAACAAAAGCAAAATAAAAATAAGTGGATCTACATGAACTAAAAAGCTTCTATATAGAAAAGGCAAAAATCATCAGAAAAAGACAAACTATAAAATGGGAGAAAATGTTTGCAAACTACATATTTTATAAAGGGTTAATTTCCAAAATAGATAGGGAAGTCCTACAACTCAATAGCAAAAAAGAAAGAACCCAATTAAAACTGGGCAAAGGACTTTTGAAAAGACAATTCTCAAAAGTAGACATAAAGCAGAAAGACATACAAATTTCTTAGGAGTAATCTCATGCAATACCAACAAATATAAGACAAGATGTTCAACATCACTAATCATCAAGGATATGCGAATAAAAACCACAATGAGATATTGCTTCATAGAATGGCTATTTTAAAAAAAAGAGTTGGTGCCCTGGCTGGTGTAGCTCAGTGGATTGAGCGCGGGCTGGGAACCAAAGAGTCCTGGTTCGATTCCCAGTCAGGGCACATGCCTGGGTTGCAGGCCAGGTCCCCAGAGGGCCATGTGAGAGGCATACATTGCTGTTTCTCTCCCTCTCTGTCTCCCTCCCTTCCCCTCTCTCTAAAAATAATAAAAATAAATAAAATCTTAAAAAAAAAAGAGTTGGTGAGGTTGTGGAAAAATTGGAAACTGTATACTATTGGTGGGAATGTAAAACCGGTATGGACTGTTTTTCATAGCAACTGTATTCACAAATAAAACTATCATATTATCCAGCAATTCCACTTCTGGATATTTATCCAAGAAAGTTGAAGTCATCTCAAAGAGATATTTGCACATCCATGTTTATTGCTGCATTATTCACAGTAGCCAAAAAGGGAATCAACCCAAATAACCACTGATGGATGAATGGATAAAGAAAATGTGGTGCATATACAATCGAATATTATTCAGCATCAAAAAAGGAGGAAATCCTGACATTTGTAACAATGGACCTGGAAATCATTATGCTATGTGAAATAGTAAGTCAGAAGGAAAATACTGCATAACTCCACACATATGAGGTATCTAAAATTGTGAAATTCAATGATATATTGTAGAATTGTATACCTGACACTTATAAATTTCATTAACCGATGTGACTAAAATAAATTCAATTAAAAATGAAATAGTCAAACTTATAGAAACAGACAAGAGAACAGTAGTTGTCAGAGGATAAGGGAAGGGGAAGCAGGGAGTTTTTCAATGGGCATAAAGTTACGAGGTTACACAAGGTGAATAAATTCTAGAGATCTGCTGTACAACACAGGCCTATAGTTAACAAGACAGTGCTGTGCACTTAAATTTATTAAAAAGGGTAAATACCATGTAAAATGTTGTTAACACACAGTTACATATACACATGAAGGGCATGAGGAAAGTTTGGGAGGTGACAGAAATGTTTTTTACCTTGACTCCATATGGAGATGGTATCACAGGTATGTGCATACATCCAAACTCATCAAATTATATACAATATATCCAAGGTCTGTCCAGAAGGTATCCAGCCATGTACTATGAAAAATAGACATTTATTAAAGAAGATTCAAGATACAAAAAACATTGTATATAGGACAGTGATGCCTCAGTCCCTTTCAAAGCACATTGTATGCGGGTAGCTTTTATCGCAAGCTAACAGGTAGAGTGGGCCATTTTTGCTAATATTTTGTGTAAATGGCAACATTCAGTAAAATTAGGATAACTTTAGTTTTACATATTTTTTTCAATG